>BJBW01000606.1:0-151993 GCA_004320125.1 Scolopax mira | reverse complement strand
CCCAGCTCCTGGATATAGGAGTCCCCAGGCAGTCAGACATAGCAGGGACAAGCAAGGACAAAATCCAATTTGCAAAAGGATATGCAGCTACACAACTCATGAATCTTTCCCTTTCTGTCCCTCTTTCCTCTTCTTTCCAGTCAAGCTTCCTTCTAGCACCTACAGCAAGTGACGCAGGGACTGGCCTCCAGGGAACAGACTCATTCCATATGCAACTATAATTCCTTCCCTAATTGATCCTGGACACCTAAAAAGAAAGGCTTAATCTTTAAAAAAAAAAAAAAAAAGCTGATGTGTTACCATGTAAGTAAAATGTGTGCGCACACTGAGGCCAAACTCAGGTTGAATTGGCTTGTCAAATTAGGTGTTTCCAAACATTTCGGTGCTTGATTCTGCAACCTGAGTGCTCTTTAAATATATATCTGTATGTAAATTCTGGAACAAAGGCTGGGGGGGTGAGTGGGAGGTGGTTTTAAAGCAAATGGCTTCCCCTCCCCCACATGAATTTCTGCATGCAGTATTATCTCAGAGGACCCCTGGGCAAATCTGAACTCTTAATATGCAGGCTTTGCAGAGGGAAACTTTCCAAGGGAGGATGAAACATTCCCTTTACTGTGATTGGCACTACTCTTCTCTGGCAAGAGGAGAGACCCAGGAATACAAAGAGAGAGATGTATGGTGTTGGTTACAGACACATCTCCCTGTTCATTTTTCATTCCCATAAGTAATGTGTTCCCCAAGCCTGGGATTCACATTCTTACTGGTACATCCCACCTGCTGGTCCCAGTTCCCCACTGCACCATTATTCCCCATCAGCTTCCTAAGATTTCTGTTTTTCCATGAACCTCTGATCCTCTCCATTACAGTCAGACTAATTCACCTTCCATGATATCTGAGGAGGACGCATTAAAAAAAAATACAGGAAAACAATCTGCCTGAACTTCGCAGAATTGCCAGGCACCAGAGCAGCCCCTGGCTTCCAAAAAAAGCAATTGCAAAGCTCCAAACTGAGCATGCTAAATACAGCGTGGTTTAAGCAGCCATCTCTTAGGAACCATCTGCTAAGCATGTGCAAATAGTGACTTTTGAGATTATTATGATTTAGTGAATTTGGGAAGAATTTTACAGGAACAGCAAGAGAAGGCTCTAACTACTACTGTGACATAAATATTACAGAATAATGAAATACTGTTTTTAGTCTTAGGAATAACATTCATCTCCCATGAACCAAAATGTAAGCTTGCAGCAGCCTTGAGGGAAAAAAAAATACTCATAATGATTTCCTCAAATGTACAGTAAATTTCATTGAAATATAAAATAATCTTTCCTCGTATGATATTCCCATGCAGTCAAAATAAAGTGTGTGCTTTCAGGTGCAAAGCCAAACTCAATTAGTGTTATACACACACCAGAATCTATGCTGAATTCTGATCAGAGGCAAGCTGATGATTCATACTGCCATGGTCTGCACGTTCATATTTGCTAGGAAAGCCAGTGTACAGCTCGATAAGGGTTTTTGATCCAAAAATAGGCACAGATGCGATTTTAAACATTTGCCTTAGAAAATTAGGTTTTGACACTCTGCTTTAATTGTGTCACCTAATACTGATGGGCACTTATCCAGGTAGAACACCAGCTCCTTGATTCAAATGTAAAACAATATGTTAAATTTACAGTAATAATATAATTCTACATTCATAAGCAGAAAGCACTGTTTGGAGTGCAGCTTTCATAGAAAGCAAACCCCAAAACCCTCTAAAGATCAAATGTATGTCGTACAGTAGGATAATTCCCTGCCTCTGATTTTATCTCAGGAACATCAGGAACAGTTGGAAAATCAAGCCACTCCTATGAAAAGCACGTAAGAGAAAATGAAATCTGATGTTTTCTAACTTTGAAGGCACACCTGCTTAAATATCTAATGCTTCTGAACTGAAAGTGCACGCCTTAAGAATAAGTGCTCTCTATTAAATGCTGGATGCATTTCACCTGCTCATAAAATGTACACCTGTGACTTACTGCAGTGGGTTTCTTCCAGAACTATACATTCCATGTTTGTCACGGGAGATTTTTAGTGCTTAAAAATAAAACCAGGCAGACCGTTGTCTTAGCCTAAACACAACCCTCAAAGAAATCTTCAGCTACCATCCTGCATATTCCTTACATGGCAACACGGGGTAAGCAGGTAACAGGATATTTTTAAAGGCTATTAAAATATGGCTGTGGTATATTTTCAGTGATCACATGTAAGATAAAGGATGTATGAATTGCCAATCTCCTGCTTTAAATTAATGTGGCTGGTTTGGTTTTTTGTTTGTTTTGCTACTTAAAGGCCCTAATTGGTCCTCTTCTACTATTTTCTTCTGATTGTAGCCAGACACTGACTTCACTCACCAGTACTCGCAGCAGTGCAGGAGAAAGACCTGTTTGTACCAGAAAGAAGAGCAGCAGCTCAAAGCACAGCACCCAAGCTCTTGTCAGGCATATACCTGGTGCCATTGCCTGGCGTACATTGAGAAAGCACTGGGGCAGGACTCTGGCAATGGCTATAAGGAATCCATATTGTTGTGGGAAGCTGGAAATGGGCTGGCTAAAGAGCAAGCAAAATTCACTTCCCCTTTACTTTTCACTGTATTACTTTGCTCATTTGGACATTTAATAATAATTGATAAGCATAACAAAGCATAACATTAAGAATGATCTTACAAATAGGGGTTTTCTAGCCTGAATACGCTACCACTCCACATTGGTATATCATACTGCATTTCCTAAGTGCTGGTAAATTGCTGATTATGCTAATTCTACTCCCTGTGGCAGACAGACAATCATTTTTGTCCCAGTTTTAAAGTCAGGGAAACTGAGGCAAGGGGATATTGACACTGAATTGACTGTGACCATACAGCAGTAGTAGAACCTGATTCCTGCAGCTTTCAGTCTTTGGTCCATCATCTTTGCTGCACCCTTTAAATGATGAAAAACCTCTGTGATATAGTCTAAAATCTAGTCAATCTGATACCAGTTCATACACACATTCTGAAAGACTGGAGAAAAATTAAGATTTTTTTTTTTTTTAAATGTCCTTTACTGAAGGTCTTTTACTTCATAGCCAACTACACTGTCAATATGACTCAATATGCAATCTAGATGCAGGTGGAAGAACGTGACAGAGCAGTATGAAGACAATTCTGAGTCAGAGCATGCTGTCCTAAAGCTGTATATCTGTAATTTATATTTATATAATTGTCTTTACTAACAGCTTTAGAGACACAAAGCCTAGCCAGAGGCTATAAAGGGGGCATAAGTCAGAATGTGAAGCAGTAAGGTAGGGGAGAAATAGGCTGATGAGCCCTGTCTGTACAGCTTGGCTGCTCTAACAGGGACTGCCACGACAAACCCTTGTTTTCTGTTCTTGTAGGTGGGCTAGGGAGAAGCTGCCTTCTGTGCTCACTAGTAAGTGTCTCTGTATCTGGAAATCACAGCCTATTTTTGGGATACTTCATCAGATGTGTATATGTAACATCTAACCTATTCTTTGGCTATATCCCAGAGGCACAGGAAATAGTCTGGCTGACAGAGACCTCAGGGACGCCGAGTCCATTTTTCTACCCCAAGGTGAGATTAGCAATATTTATGTCACACATTTATCCAGTTTGCTTCTAAAATCCTCCAATACTGGAAAGCCTACACCATTCCCAGGTGACTGTAGTGCTCCACATTAACATCAGAAAGATGTTACTGTCAGAAAATTTTGCTAGAAACTAACTTAAATGTCCCTTTCTTTCATTTATTTCATTTTATGTAAATATCTATATAAGCATTTACATATGTGTCATATATATGTCATACATGTGCATGTGCATACAGATACTTGTATATATGTGTACATATGTATGTATTTGTTCCTAAATTTGAAATCAGATGCTAACCTATTTCAACAGCTCCATGTGTTTTCTTTTGCTTTCTCTTGCAACTTACTTGTTTTGCCCAGTTTCGTATGAAGACACATAAACAGGAAAAAAAAAACATTCACTCTATTCTAGTAGTTACACTCTGCCAAAATCCCAGTGTCTACAGACATATTTACTAAACTCACAGTTAATGTTTTGGTTTATACTAAAACCTGTTTCTCTTAAAGCAGTGTTTTACTCTTAAAGCAAAAAAAGCCATATACTTGCCTGTGATATTTAAATTATAAATTCCTATTTTTTCTAAAGTAATCTAATCACAAATGATACCTCTTTTTTCTTTTGCTCCCTTGAATCCTGAATAATATAATCGGTTTTTGAGTGTCATCAGGGTTATTCTAACATGAACTTTGTATTGTGTACACAGGATAACACATCCACAGGTATGCTTTTTCATTGGCTCATAGACTTTGTTCCCAGAGAATGTATTGCTTAAATCTGCCCTCTGCTTCTTTGGGCAAATTAAAGACCTTGACAAAATTCATGTGTTCTGTATTTTTTTAGGAAGTGGTATCATCCAGTTATTTGATAACAACTGCATTCAATTAACATCAACCAGACTGGGACACCAGGCAGATATATTGTGCTATTTTGCTGTCTTGTCTGCTTGTTTTGTTTCTTAAAATGTAGTATGAAAGCTGTAAATTGACTCGTCTGCTTATATTAGTTGTAACATTTCAGTACATCAGGACCATTTAGACTGCATTTCAAAATAAGATCTTAATCTTTCTGCAAGGAAGGAGTTTTTTTTTCAGGCCATTATTGTTTATGGCAAAGGAAAGACCCATCCCTAAGGCTGACAGAAGTGTCAGCAGTCACTGTTTTAAAATACACAGGTGAAAGGCCATGATTAGTAGTCTGGGCAATCAGAAATATCAGATTGCCTAGCAAAAAATAGAGCCAGAGAGTGATGGTTCAAAGGCTTCAGCTTAAGAAGTAAATCTAGATCTAACATAATATGGGAGAAACCTAATAAAAGCAGAGTTGTGTTTTTGTGCAGGCTATGCCAATATGCGAGGGAACAGAACCATCCTTCCCCTCTGCTGAGTTTTCATACAAGCAGAGAGAAAAAAAAACCCCACGGGCTCCCTGTTACATTCCGGTTTGTTTTTTCAATCTGTTCATGTTAATGGTACAATCGGGGATCTCCGATTTTTGTGTCATCACTGCCAGCAGCAGGCTAATGGAGCATCTCAGAGACAAACCACAGAACTGCAGTTCCAGCCACACAGGGCACTTCCCTCTTTTTATTACACTCTATAAAAGATAAGTCACACACGCTTTCTCTTAGCAGTCCTCATGAATCAGCAAAGAGCTGCTGAAGAGTGACCATCAGGGCGCTCGGGAAAGAATCAGGTGCCAGCTGTCCAAGTATTTTTTGGTGATTTACATTCTTTTTATATATCCCTGTATCCAGTAGGAGGAACAGGCCAGCAAAATGACTATTTACTTGTTTGCATTTTACAGGACAGGCTGCAAAAAGGAGATGTCACGCAGGAGGAAGAGGGAGGATTTCTTTCCTCGTAGTTGATGCAAAAAGGTATTTCACAGTTCCTGTGACTTCTCCCAAGATCTGCATTAGAGTATGTATGTCCTGTCACGGGTGGCAGAACGTCAGGGCACTGGGGATTGCAATGCCAAAGTGCGTGCACAGCCATAGCTTCTCTTCATCTTTACCTCTCTCTTCCGTTCCGTTTGGTGAACACTAGGGGCTTAAGCATGCTGAAGGAAAAATTTCAACACCATTGATTTTGGCAGTAGCCTGTTTCAGGAGGTAAGAAATCAACCATCTTGAATTCTGGCAACAAAATCTGTGGATGCGGATTGCAAAATGTGTGGCCATCCCTTGGCAGGCTATTGCATCATGGTTTGCACGTTGGGTTAAGAAGGCAGCTGTTGTTCAGACAGCCCCCGTCTTCCGTGCCCCGAAGGACTTATTCTGAGAGACATCACACATGCTAAAAATTCTGATTTGATTCTCTATTTCATTTCTGCTTTCCTTGGTTGCAGAGTTAAAAAAAATAACCTTAGTTGTAGGGTTCTCAAACTCTGATCATGCCATTTGTGCCCTGATGCCCCACTCTGGTGCCAGCCAAGAGAAAGTGGGACTGAGGAGATGAAAAAAGAAAAGCGAGCCATTTAATTGATTAAATACAAACTATTAACTGAACTGAGACCAGCTTAGAGTTTCCCATGATTGCTTCTAGAAAGCCCTTTTCAGTATAAGCACATTGCCATCCTTGAGGGAGAAGTGCTGCATGTATCAGTGAAAAGAGAGATACTTTTGGATAATCTTCCTACTGTGGTGGGACCCAGGCTGGAAATACGGAGTAAGTTTTCTTCCGCTCTGCTGTTCTGTTAACTGCAAATGGACAAAAGCTACAAGTGATGAGGTTCCCTCACCAATCAGCAATGGGAGATTAACTTTATCGTTAACCTTGTCTGTGCCCTCGCCAACTTAATTGGCATTGGCCCAGGTCCCAGACCTACGGCCAAGAAATACAGAGCAGAGCTCAGCTGGGTGATGCAATGAGAGCTGCTGTTCTCCCCAGACATCCTGGGCTAGCTACATGTCACTTTGATCCCTTGGCACAAAACACAGTGTCTTTGCACGCCACCAGCTAGACTTTCAGCAGGTATAAACAAGCAGAGAACTTCAGTGAAAAAGGTTTTGCATCCCTTAAGAATCTAGCCATAATTATTAAACTCTCTTTGACAATTTTCGTTTTAGTTCCCTTTAAAAAAAAAAGCGGGGGGGGGGGGGGGGGTTTTTTTACCCATCTCCTCACTGTGGGTAACCTCATTCTTTCCAAGCTCCAGCTGGAACCTGCATCACACATTGCTTAGTGCTCTGATGCAAAAATTGTTCCCCACTCGCAGCACTAAATCCCCTGCACACACTCCTAAAATATCTTCTCTGGTTCCTCATGCCTAACTAAACAACACAAAATCCTAATTCTCTGCATACCTCCCACAGCCATCCCAGCTGCTCCTGCCACCTTTCCTTTCCCTTAGGCCCTCTTCACTCATCCAAAGTTACTCATCAGGAATCCCCTCCTCCAACACTTCTCTCGGCTCTTTTCTTTCACTGGAGCCCTTTTGGGGAGGCAGGAGGAAGAGGTTATTTTAAATAAAACCTTGTCCACTTCTTCTTCTCGCATTAGTTTTTAAATTTGCCATCATAACAAGATTTGAGCGGATGCACAGAGAGATGCTCGTTTCTGGATGCTCAAAGCGTCCTGCTTGTGCTCACAAAAAGGTAAAGCCCTATGGCCTGGGCTATGGGGTGCTCAATCCATCCAGGCCTTGCAGACCCCAGGAGTGACAGCATGGCCTCATGCTAAGCCACCAGACCCGTTTGGCCTCGAGAGCTCCTGAGTCGGGGTTGAGGCAGCCTTTGTGCACAGGTCGGAGAGTCAACAAATGTTTCACAGTGGACAGGTCTGCTCTTGAGAGAGGACTTGAACCCCATGCAGATGCCATCTTTATGAGTCACATCTTCCCCATCTCCCTTTTACACTCTGTCCCCAAAAGTAACTGCCCTGAGGCGTTTGCTTTGAAAGGACATAATCATATTGTCCTCCCCCTCATTATTGCTCTTCCCAGCATCTGTACCTCATTGTACGATCATCTCTTCCCATCGTTCTCTTCTTAATTTAGTTTGGAAACTCTCTAGAGCAATGAGACATCATTATCTATTTTATAAAGCGCCATTCAGAGCTGGAGCAGAGTAGCACGTATATGTGATAGAAATCCTACCCTTCCATTTCCTCCAAAAGGAAGGGTAGAGCTGGTTAATGCTCTGCAGGTTAATGCACGCTGCCTGCCACGTGTTACCAACAAGAACTCTAGTTACCAGAGCTTTCCCCTACATCAGAGGTGAGACCTCAACCATGCTTTGCTCCTCACGGACTGCTGTGGGAGGCCTCCAGCTGCTCTGCTCCTGACAACCATAGTACCACAGAACAGATTTTGATGGCCGGTTTTTGAAGTCACTGCCAGAGCAGTGACAGTCAGTAACAAGGTGCTTCCACTACCGGCAGAGTCAGGAGTACACAGGTTTCCCTTCTGGTTTGGTAACATCCACAGGACGTAACATCCTCACTCGGTGCGGTCACAGCACACGCGGCTGAGCAGTGTTGCCAGCAGCACACGTCAAGCTGTCTCACATCCCACCCCTCTGTGGCCTCCCCTACGGGCAACCCCACAGACAAAGGCAGGGCAATACCCTGGGCCAAGGGGAGGCAGAATTTTGTGGGGTGAAAACCCACAATTACCTTTGGAATGACATCGTTTCTACCGCAGGTAACTGATGCTGGTTACAACAGGCAATAAAACAGACGCTGGTCTGGGAAGACAGAGGAACACCCAGCAGAACTGCTGATAGATGTTTCCCTCTCTGCCCCCACAGAACGGATATATTCTTCCTGGAGTCACCTATATTTTCTCTAGTGTTTATGTGCTGAGAACTACGCTGGATGGCACCTCCTCAAATTAGTTTCCCTAAGGTACTGTGGAAAGCTGCAAATCAGCCACTGGATGGTTACTGAAATAATAATCCCCCTCATTTTTAATCATGACAAAATGTATTTAATGGAGACCAAAAAAAAAAAAAAAAAAAAATCAGCACAGATGATTCTGTCAGCAGCAATGACAAAAGCCCTTTGCTTCTCAGTAATGACATGAAGCTCCAGACATGTTTCGCTGTAGTTCAGTACTGTTTAGTACTTACAGACTTAGTAAGTACAGACCGTAAGTACTTAGTACTTACAGACTAAGCCCATGCAGTGACCTGTGTACAGCTGGAAACGGGCAGCGAGGGGAGACAGCTGGACTGGGAGACAAGAGATGGGGCTCTGCAACCCAACCTGATACCCAACTTTATGCAAACTTGGGCCCAATCCTCTCCCATCTCTGCGCTTCTGTTTCTATTTCCATCTTTGAGGTTTGCTTCAAATTATATGCTTGCTTCTCTTTTTTTTTTTTTTTTTTTTTTTTTATCTTAAACTGCTGTAGGACTGATACAAGCCATAGGGACCCCACCTGCATGGGAGTGGAGCCAAGCAGAGGCAGGATAGGATTATAAACCCCAGCATCCCTGGACTGGGGACACTAGGTGCATCCCCACAGGCAGGGTACTGCCTGGAGCAGTTCCTGGGCTTGGGCGTGGAGCCCAGAAGAACCAGGGACCTTACTGGCTTAACTCGTCAGTGCTTCAACCAAGCCATTCACTCGCTCGAGAAGCGGTGAAACATGGACGGAGTTTAGCATTCAAGCAGCGTGACCTCGCCACGAGTGAGGAGACGGGAGCGATGTCAAGGAGGTTTTGTGCACGAAGCCTCCGTGACAAAACATTACCTCGGGTCAGACACTACTGAAATGTAAAAGGAAGGATGACTGTCCAAGTCTGTCAATAACCAAAACAGGGAGCTGCTGCCGTTCCAACGCAGCAACAGGTCCAACAGCTGTCAAACACAAACTTCCTTTCCGCCGATTTGTAAAAACACCGGTCCGGGCCGTAACCGGGCTGGGAACACCGACACCGTCGGGCGGAGAAACCCCAGCCAGGGTCGGCCGACCGACCGCGGTGGGCATCAGCGCGCCCCGGCGTGCCGACAGCCGGGGCTGCCACGACCAACGCCGGCGTCTCTCCTCCTTCCCCTTGTTTAATTGCAATTGGTGTTCAAAAACGGGGCTGCCTCCCGCAACCCCTCGATCGCACCCCGAGGGAAGGGGGTGTACCCCACACACCGGTGGGCAGCGGCTTGTGACTAGGGCAGCGCCGCTCCCCGGCACGGCACGGCACGGCACGGCACGGCACGGCAGCAGCGGAGCCGGCCGGGTTTCCCCACGCCGGGCGCTGCCGAGACAGCCCGGGGCGACTCCCGGGACGACACCGGGGGGCTGGGGAGAGCGAGACGAGCAGGAGCAGCCTCGCCGCCGGTGCCCGGCTTCCCTAATGGGCATGTGCGAGAGGCGCCGCACATGCCCACTCGGGCGGCGCGGAGCCGGCGGGCTGTGCCACGCCGCGCCCCCCGCGGGAGGCTGCGGGGCCCGGAGCGAGGGGCGCGCCGTCGGGAAACCCCGGGACGCGGCCCGCTCCGGTCCCGCGGGGGAGGAGGCGGCCGCACGTTTCTGGCGGCGGGTCCCCGAGCCAAAGCGTTCCCCGCCATACGCACCCCGCTCACCCTCCGCAGGAGGCGCGCGCCCGCCCGTCGGGGGAGGCGGGCAGCCTGCGCTACCCGCTGGCCCCGGGTGCGGGGCGGGGGATGTAGCGGCGGGGCCGGCGGCGGCGGGCGGAGCCGGCCGGCAGCCGGGCGGGGCGGGGCGGGGCGGGGCGGGGCGGGGCGCGCCGCGGCGTCCCAAGCGCGGCCCGCGGGGCGGCCCCGGCGGGAGGCGCCGCGCTGCGCCCCGCCGCCCCGTCTTCGGCGCCGCCCGGCGTGGCCCCCGCGGCCCTGGGCGGAGGGCGGCGGCGGCGGGGGGCGCCGCGGAGGGCTTATCCGCGCCCGCCCCGCCTGCCGCGGCCGGGGGATTAGTCAGCAGTCTGCGGGCAGCCCCGCTCCCGCGCAAACTCCGCGGCGGGGGCGGGGAGCGGCGAGCGGCGCCTGCCCCTTCCCCTTCCCGCGGCGAGGGGCGGCGGGGCCGCGGCGGCGGGGCTCCCCCGCCCCACCGCCTCCCCCCCCCACCCCCGCCTCACCCGCCGCGGTCCGCTCCGCGGCCGCGGCGAGGGGCGGCGGGTTGGTGGCAAGTCGGGCAACGAGGCGCTGGGAAACTCCTCTCGGGCACGGCGGCGTTGCGGGAGGACCAGCGCCCGAGCTGCCCCGCGCAGGCGGGCAGGCGCGCGCACACACACACAGCCGCACACAGCGCACACGCACCGACACAGACACACGCGGCGGCGGCCCCCGGCCCCCCGCAGCCGCGGCCGGCGGGGAGGCGGCGCCCTGCGGGGGCTGCCCCATGGTCTTGCGGGGGCCGTGGGGGAGCTGCGGGGGCCCCGGCGCGGCGCTCGCCCTCCTGAGCGCCCTCCGCACTAGGATGTTGCGGCAGGTCTTGCACAGGGGGCTGGGGACGTCCTTCTCCCGGCTCGGCCACTTCGTCGCCAGCCACCCGGTGTTCTTCGCCTCGGCGCCCGTGCTCATCTCCATCCTGCTGGGCGCCAGCTTCAGCCGCTACCAGGTGGAGGAGAGCGTGGAGCACCTCCTGGCCCCCACGCACAGCCTGGCCAAGATCGAGAGGAACCTGGTGGACAGCCTCTTCCCGGTGAACCGCTCCAAGCACCGGCTCTACTCCGACCTGCAGACGCCGGGGAGGTACGGCAGGGTGATCATCACCTCCTTCCGCAAGGCCAACATGCTGGACCAGCACCACACCGATCTCATCCTCAAGGTAACCGCGGCGGGTTCCCCCGGCCCCGGGGGCATCGCCGGCCCCGCCGCCCCGCATCCCGCTCCCCGCACCTTGCCCCTGCCGCCGCGGACCCACCCGCGCATCCCGGCCTCTGCCCGCCCGTCCGCCCTCCCGCCACCGGCGCTGCCACCGCAGCCACCCGGTCACCTCCCTGCAACAGTTGGGATGCCTGCCCGCCGCGGGGAGCCGGCACCGCGCTCCCCGCCACCGCCGCGGGACCCGCTCTCTCGCCATCCCCTTTCCCCCCCCCCCTCCCTTTTTCCTTTTCCCCCTTTTTTCGGTTCTGTTCGCTTGGGGGGAGCGAGAAGGGCAGGCTGCTTGCTTAAATAATTTTTCGGTGCCTCTCTACTCGCCTTGCAGTCGTGCTCCCGAGTGAAGGCGACTCGGGCTTTGATAAACTCAAACTTCAAAACCAGTTAGGTACCAGGCTGCGGGGGATGCTTGTGGGAGCTGCTGCCGTGTCGGGGCTGCACTTCTGCCCGGAGAGGGGTGGCACAAAAACCTCCTTCTCGTTGCTCGTGAAGGCAAAATGACATAACTCCACTGATTATTTTTAGCGGGTAGTATTTTGGTTGGGGTTTGTTTTTTTTTCCCCCCCCTCCGCTCCCAACCCACCATCAGAGAAGATGCTGGTTTCAGAGCTGGAAGAGGAACCCAGCTCAGCTGTAGATTGTGGTGCAGCCTGTGCTGCCGGCTCAAGTTAGAGCGGGCAGCATCTTCCCCCTCTCACTTGAGCAGCACGGAGCGTGCGAGTCGCAATCTGACAGGACGTCTCCCCGTCCTGTGTGTCCTAACATGTCGGAAAGCTGCAGTTGTTGGAGCTGCTACTCTAGTTTACACCCCAGTAGTTCTGAACAGTCTTGGAAGGGAAAACACAGGGAAAACAGGTGCCAAAACTATGCATTGTAGAGGGTCAAGTTCACCCAAGAAAAAGGAAAGGAACGTTTAGAAATAAGCAGAGGTGTGGCTAGCTCAAGCCTGCATGTTTTCACTGTTGCCTTGTGGAGACCCGGGAGACTCAGCATTGCTTTTCTTTTTCTTTTTCTTTTTTTTTTTCCCCTTCTGAATGTCAAACTGCCAGCCCCTAAAAAAGCCAATGTTAATTCCTTTTAGTCACTTCAGGGAGTGTCTCTTCTAAAATGAGAAGATTTTACCTCTCGTAAGAGACTTTGGAGAGACCTCTCTCTTTACTAAACAAGGTCATAACTGTTACAGTGGATTTATTTCTATTTTGTTTCCACTGTAGGCTCATACAGAACTGTAGTACAGAGCCACTCACTATTTTATGTTTTCCTTTTTTTTCCGCTGTTGACATATACCCAACGGTAATCAGCAAACAGATTTAATGAGCATCGACTCACTAAGTACAGTAACACGAATGTTACTGGCGAACAAGAAAACTCCAGAGAGACAATTTTCATTCCTTCATTTTCTTGTCCCATGAATTGCCTTCACATCCAGTATGTGCACATTTACTCAGTCATAGGATAATAATGATAATGGATTTCGCTTTCTGTAGAGGTCTGTAGTTTTATCAATAGCATAGTGACACGCAAATAAATGGTACTCAGAATCTTTCCGCAAGCAAACTTCTGCATAAGATTTATCACATCGGCGAAAGAGCAATAACTTAGAAAGTTCTGTCAGTCTTTAACACTGCCTCATTTTTAATAGACAGAATTTACTAACAAAATTATTATTTTTCATTTAGTGAGATCATGAACACCATTGCCATTTGACTGTTTACTCTTACTGTTAATCTGACATTGTCAGGCATATTTGATGCTTTATTTCTAACTCTTATCTAATTAATTCCAGTATGTCTTGTGCAGAATAGATTATGTCCTTTGTCCTAATTATTTTTCTGTTTGTGGGCAGAGCCAGGCTCAGGCAGCTGCCTATCCAACCCTGTGGACGGCCCCATGGGTCAAAGCACAGACAAACAGGAGGGACTGCTCCCAGCTCCCAATATTGATCTTCTCTTGGTGATGCAGGGCTACATCATTTTCTGTCAACAGGGCTCACCAAGGGCAGGAGAAAGGGAAAGGTGGCCATCAAGGTTTTCCCGTATATATGCAGTTGGCATGAAGGGGAGAAAGGAGCAAAGGCAGCCCCAGCCCAGAACAAACCAACTCAAAGGGCTTGTAAATAAGTGTCCTGGGTGAAGCCATGGTATAAACCCACCTACGTTCCTGAAGATGCTGCTGTGCAGGCACAGTCAGGGCAGAGAACCTATACAGCAGCATTTGATTATCTTTTCTGGAGAAGGATGACCTCCCTGAGCGAGAGGTTTTGCTTTAGATGAGATGTCAGGTTGGACACTGGCTCCTCCTGCGTGGTTGTTGCTGCATCTCCACCCACTAGCGGGAGGATGGCAGACCCAGGAGGATGGCAGACCCAGGCCAGCGCCAGCTGCTCCTGCAGCACCTCTTCTTGGTTTCCTTACCTGCCATACCCCTCCTTGTCGGCCAAGGAGGGAAGAGAATGAGCCTCAAGCCGCTACAGCTGCCCTAGTCATGTGGCAAGGGAAGGAGAAGATTTCTTCTGGTTTCGGAAGAGGAAGAAGTCAACTTTCATTATTATCCCTTTACTAAAAGGGATACAAAGTTTTGGGGGTCTGAGCAGTTGAGACTGAAATATAGCTGGTACCCTCAAAAGTTAATCACTCTAACGTCCTAGTCAATTAACTAGTTCATGATATAACTCCTTTGGTGGCATCTCTGAACTACTCTGGTCAGCTTAGTGCAATTCCTTGTGGGCACGGTATCAGCCCGAGAAGCTCCGCCGTTGCCACCACTGCCCTGTAGCCTGTTGGCAGGCTGGGGAGAGGTTTGGGGAAGGGTCTGGCCTCATGGCCCTCTTGGTCCCAGAGCAGGAGCTGCGGTAGGACTCCCCGCTGACAGCGTGCATCTGCCAGCGCGACGCTGGGTGCTCATATGGCACTGGCAGGTCTCACTGCACG
This sequence comes from Scolopax mira, assembly GCA_004320125.1. Taxonomy (NCBI): domain Eukaryota; kingdom Metazoa; phylum Chordata; class Aves; order Charadriiformes; family Scolopacidae; genus Scolopax; species Scolopax mira. The sequence goes on along the minus strand of BJBW01000606.1, from coordinate 137,656 downwards.
TACAAGCTGCTCCACGCAAGGTCTCCCCTGCTCATTAGTAGGCAGGCGTGGGGCTGCTTTATATATAATAGTTTTGACTCGGAGGCGATGCCCTCTTCTTTTTTTTTAGATCAATCTCCATCCCTAGTTCTCATAGTTCCCCATAAATGCTTAAACCCTCCTAGGCCTCCCGTGCCAATGTTGTGTTTCCAGCTAGCATAGCCGTTTGCAGAAGAAAGGAAGAAACTTAAACAGATGCTGCATCTCTGGCCTTGAGTAGATGATCCAACAAAACCCCTCAGTAAAGTTTCGGATACTCAAGAGATGCTTTGGGAGACTGAGATACTGCGGGAGGGCAATAATGAAACATTGCTCGCTGCTGCACCCGCTCTATAGCAGGGCACAGGGCACTGGCACCCCATGCTCTCGCCAAGCAGGACCTTTCTTCCTCAAGATTTCACTCTTTCTGGAGAGGGAGAGGCAGGAAGTAAAACCATCTAACTGAAGAAAGTGTGCTTTTACCCCCGTATTTCCAAGAAGTGCTTGAAGAAATGAAAATAATTGAGCTATTTGGTGTGGACCGTCGTGCAGAAGTTGAGATGATCATGTGAAGTCTGTACAAATTGTGTTAAGACTAGAATCCCATCTAAAAATAGCATAAGAGCAGCCTCCTACCATTTCCTGGTAGAACTTCCACTTGCAGCTAGAAACTTGGTAGAAAACTAGGTATGCGGAAGGCGTACAGACCTAGCCAGATTTTTTGAACCCCAGAAAATATTCTGATTTAGCCAAAATTTGAGACACTCATCCTTTTGAGCCTGTTCATTCCTCTGTACGTGTACTTACAGTGAGTTAATTGCGCTATACTACCAAAGACTTTTTTTTAATGAAAGGTTTCCTCTTTTTTTTTGCAGAAGGATATCCTCTCTTCCACTTACCTTATTGTGTTTATAACGGTAACACTGTACTAATATTTTTTTTTGGCAAACTCTACTTAAGGTGACAAGGCGCAAAAATGAAAAGGGAATGAAATGTAACATGCCTTACTGAAGGGGACTGCCTTTGCAGTTTGCCTCTATGAAAATCTGTAGGTGAGGGGTTTGGGTTTTCTTTAAAGAAACCTCTCCTAACTAGGTATTTTCAGACAGTGCATATACATTACCCTCTCCTGTAACTGACTGTCAATAGATTTAGATAACTGATTAAATATCTATTTGAACGTGTGAGCAAATAGTGAAATCAGGCATTTTTGTTTAAGGATACCTTTATTTAAGAACTGCATAACTTCTTATTACTGCAGAACAAAACAGTTCAACTTCAAAATTGTATAGCCCTTATACTTGAGGTTTTATTATTTCCTCTCTCTGCTCCTTAATTATATACCTGCTAACACGTGTGCCTGCACACTCTGTCTACGGTCTTCCTGGATTTCCTCACTTATTTTCTACGTGTCAGGAAACTCACGGAGTAAATAACCATATTTATGTTCTCGCTTTTGTGGTATTTCCATTTGCTTCTGCTGTACAAACGTGGTATTATTTCCAAAGCTGGTGAAGTGGGCTCTGATCGTTCAGCAGAGCCGAAAGCTGAGTCTGTCACCCTCCTGGCTAATGCAGGGTACCCTTTATTTTAAAACTTTGTCTACTGCCAGGACGCAGGCAGTCAACTGTGGATCTAGCATTGGATGTAGAAGGTCTCCACATGATCTAGGTAGCTCCGGCACTAAAAACACTTCCAGGGAAACAGTCAACAGCACAAATAGTGAATTCTGCTAAAAATTAAAAATTAAAGAATGAAGGCATGTCTTTAGAGCAAGGCTGTGAGATAAGGGGAAGAGTCCTAATACAAGAAAAACAAGGGTGTGAAGGCAGCAGAAGTGCAAGCCTGTTGTCATAGCAGCACAATGCTGCAGGGCTAAAATGTATCTTATGCGAAAACAGATGAGAATTAAGATACGCAGGTAAGATCTGGGCAGAGTCAGGGAAGAGGGAAGATAAATAGCCTGCTGCGGGGACAGCGTGGAAGCGCCTGCAGAAACCCCCCCTCAGCTCCTGCTGTCAGCACCATCAGCTCCTCCGCACAGTTCCTGCGGGCGAGGGGGGTTGGTCTTACCCAGCGGCCGCAGCAGAAGTCCTGAAGTTGCCCATGCCAGGGAGGACAACTGCATCCTGCTCCAGCAGCCAGCCGGGACGGGACTCCTCCGCTCTCCTTCCCACCTCCCGTCGTGGGGCGATGCTCCCCCAGGACCTTGTGCCCTGAGGTGCTGCCAGCCGGGCAGCCCGTGCTGGGGACACCCAGCACCCCACATCACGTCCCATCTCCTGCCCTTGGAAGGTCAGACCTTGCCTCCTGTTTAACAGAGCGCACGTGGGAACAGCTTTCTCGATGGCTGGACATGTGTTGACAGGGGACATCACCCCTCACGGTGACCCTCTGGGAAAGCCCCTCGGAGGCTGGGGACCTCCATGTGTCACAGCCACCGGAGGCCGGGCCACTAGCACCCCAGGCAGTGCCGCAGGGCTTGGGGAGACCTTCCAGGGCTCCATGGCAACCACACTTGGGCTCCCCAAAAACTATGACTTGGCCCTGCCTTTAAGTTGGGGTTTACAGCAGGAGAAACTCCCTCTCTCCTCTTTGTTGGAAGGAAGAAGGAGGAGTTGGATCGTTAATTAATGCGATGGGCTGTGAACTTGCAGTTATTGAGGTTTCCCTGCAGTGAGGAAGGGACTGTTTCTCACACTTCTGCTGGAGGAGCCCTCGGCAAGAGCCTGCATCGTGTCTCCAGCCCCCCTGAGAAGCAGTGTAAAGGATGCAGGGGTGTTCTTGGAGAGGTCTGGGAAGCACAGAGAAGGCCACCGATGGTGGAACTGCTGCAAGATCAGCCACAGGGGTGAAGTTTTCATCTTTTTTTCCCCATGGTGAACAATGGATCGCGGAGCGGTGTGCCAGGCTGCACGGAGGGGTTTCTGCTGCCCAGGCATCCCATCCTCCGACAGCAGGCGGCTGGGAAAACCAGGGGGACAAATTCAGGCAGAATTACCAGGGCAATTGTCAGAATTAAGATGGTATTGATTAGAAAAGCTTCCCCACTTCAGATTAGAAAAGAAAAATAATTTCTAGCAATTTTCTGTGTCTGTCAAGAGGGCAGATGGAAATGTAAATGCACACACATCTGCCACTTTGAGCACTAATAATTGTCCCTCCATTCGTGACTTGTAGTTTGAACAATTTTTAGATTTTATTCACATGAAAATTGTTTGGAGAAAATATAGTTCACCAATTTTGACAGCTGAAAAAATGAGTTACAAAAATGCATAGCTTGCAGAATTAGTATCTTAGCGTCTCTTCGGGAAACCTGCTTGTAGGACTGCTGGAAAAAGAGCCCAGCTACCCATAGTGGTCCTTGCCGCACACTCTCCAGCTGGAACTTGTAATGTTTATCCGGAGCCATTAGGATCTTTTGGCTTCCTCCATCAGCTGTGCGGACACTCTCCGTTCCTCAGCCAAACCAGCTTGGTCAGGGGGCTGCTGCTCGTCAGCCCCATTGGAACCTCTGCCCTGGCCCCATGGTCTCAGGCAGGGCACAGCCCTGTGTGGGGGTCCTCTTGGCTTCCCTCTCTGCACCTTCTCCTGATGAAAATACACACTTAATAGTTTAATTTGGCCCATGTCTGCAGAGCCCACAGTGTTTTCTTTTGTGATTTAAGCAGGGAGCTGTGCAAGTCTTTTTTTCTTTCATATCCCTTTTACATTTTGACTGAGGCTGTCTCTTGAAGTGAATAAAAAAGCACTCTGCAAAGATAGGAAATGCCGGAGATTACTGAGATCATAGAAAAAGTGGAGAAATTTATAGCAATCCATTAAAGGCTTTTTCTCCTCTTCATTTTACTTGGCACAAGTTACCTGTAAAAATGACCAAAAGAGTAAACCAGCTTCACATGAAAATGAAGCCTACATGGAAAATCATTGTCTTCAACCAGCTTTTTAGTTTTTCAGTCTGTCTTGAGCCTGAAACAGTGATGAGATTTTAAGAAGTAATTGATAATTAGTTCATTCTTCACTTTTTTTTTGAGCCTTCTCAGGCTTTTCTCCATAAGCACGAGATCAGACATTTCTTTTTTTTTTTTAATGAAAGCTGAGATATTTAAAAAAAAAAATCACAATGCTTCAGGCTCCAGGGCTCAGAGAAAAAACAGGCTTGGTGAAAATGACAGTAAAAAAATTGAAAGAGTTGGCGGCACTGACTAGAGACAAGCTCGTTTTTAATTTGAACGATGAGATGTAGACTGAAAGACTTAAGTGGAGTCAGATTAACAGCAACATCAACCAAGAGAAAAGTAGTATGGCATTGCAAAGGTCTGTGAATAAAACGTGTCTCTCCATGTGCCGGATCATTCCCAGTACAGGTGGATGTCCCTGTATCTGGCTACTTCTGTCCAGTTGGCTGGCTGTATGTCAAGTTGAGTCCTTATGATGAGTGATGTTCCCTATAAAACACCGCACGTCACTGCTCAGCAGCAAAACCAGACGTATTCTTGTGGTGTATACGATGAGCAGAAGGCAGTGGTACCCACCCTTAGTATTAAAAACGGTGGCTGTGACCCCAGCGTGGCTCCCGTGGGGAGTCGGGATGTCTTTCCGTGAGGTGGCAGCCTGGGGAGGCTGAAGGTCCCGTCGCATGTTGCTCTCAAGGCGGGAGAGCCAGGCTGTGCCACCAGCGAGGCAGAGACCCAGGGGGGGACAACCAGTGGCCATCGCTGGGTCCTCGTGTCTCGTCGCCTTTGCCCATAGCTTCGATCCAGGCAGCAGATTATATAATGCGGGCTTAAAGGATTTCTGGGATTGGACCATTCTGCAAATGAATCAGCAGTTTCTAACCCCTCCCTGCTGGGATGGGATCTGTTTGCTTCGCAGGGAGGCTGCAGACTTTTTTTTTTTTTTTTTGTTACCTGATTAAATGGACAAAATTCTGGTAACAACTGCTCACTTTCGATTTAAAGAAAGGGCTTCTCAAGAAAGCGAAGGGGCTAGAGGTTTTCCTCACCCCTTCTTCTGGCTCCCTGCACCTTTTGCACAGGTGCGAGAATGAAATCAAGCTCTTCTTTCTGTCCTGGATATACATCTCTAAGAAGAACCCCTGTGCCTCCAGGTTCAGCTTTGCTGCCAGCGCTGATGGGTATGCCAAGCTCTCTACAGGGAAGAGCTGTCTGGCAGAGTCTTGTTTGCGGGGCTTGGCCATCCCAGGGCAGCCAAACTGAGCCTACTGGGAGGCTCTGGTTCCCTGCCTTCCTGTGCCCATGGCAGACACAGGAGGACCAGCAGCCAAAAACAGCTTGAAGAAATCTTTGCAGCCGCGGCTCTCTGAGGCCCTGGAGCAAATGGTTTGGGGCCAGGATAAGTGATGGGATTTCATGTTCTGCCTCCTGGCATCCTCTTCTGGGCCCCTGGGCAAGCCCGGCCAGTGGGGCAGTGTGATTTCGCAGCCTCTCATCTGCCTGCTGTGCCACAGGCTGAAGCGTGGCTTGGTGTGGAGGGGTGAGACCAGCACAGCCCTCACCTGCAGGTATTTGCAGAAAGGGATTCGTCTCCCGGTTGGAGCCATCTTTCTTCTCTGTCTAAAATAAATAACTGAGCAAGAATGTGGGACTTAAGAGTAAACCCAAGACCAGGATGTTACCAAATGCAGTTGGCTAAAGAGAAAGCGCTATTCTAGAAATCTCTGGTGTGGCACGGGATACACATCAACACCGTTTTTGGAAGGGAGAGGGGAAGTGCAAGTGATGGTCACAGTTTAAACAACAATGAAAGGGAGAGGTGAAAGTTATTATTGCGTGCCTGAGCGCTTCCAGGAAGAGTGGGCCACCGTGGCAAGGGAGCTTAGGTGATGCTGTGCAGCTCTCGTGCTGCAGTGCTCTGGCATCTCAGCAGTAAACTGCTTTTTGGTTCCTTGCACTGTTAGCTAGCTGAAAAAGCTCTGAGCGATGAGCAAGCAGTGCATGTCTCCCTTCAAGAAAAGACGTTCATTCACCTTTTGTTATTCCTCTAAATCTCCCCTTCTCCTAATAGGATCGGTAAGGATAAGAAAACAGCTGGATAAATGAGAATCTGGTGGTCAATCATTTGTCCCAGTACAAGGGCCAGATTTATTCAGAATATGGTTATTTGCTATTAAAATCTGCTGCACTGAGGAATGCAATATGCATTCTGCATTACCATATTGCTAATGTTGTCCCCATCACACACCTTTACTATCTCCTGTTAAGACACTGAAGTTTCCTGGGGGACCTCCTGGTGTACCGTAGGCAAGACAAATTGCAATCCATGTAACCCCTTGAACTTGTAGGATGTGTCCTTGTAACCTCTTGGACCTCTTGTTTTCTGTGGAAGTCAGTCACCCACCCGGGCTGTGGGCTTGGGATACGGGTGGAGAAACCTGCGTTGGCAGCCATGGGCAAGGAAAGGGAGAGAGACAGCCAGCAGCCGTGCTGCAGCACACCCCTGCCTGGCACTGAGGCGGCAGAGATTTGTTTTCTAGGACCCGGTCTGAAAAAGCAAAGTGCAGGTAAAGCAATGTGGTTGTCTTGAGGATGAAAGTCTGAGTCGGGCTTCCCCAGAGCCAAATCCTTGGTCGTGCCGGGGCGTTGCTCGGCACACTTTGCTGGGATGGAGGGAATGGCAAGTTTTCCTTCTTTTTGGCCGGTTGCCTCCAATTTGAGACCAAATGGCCACTGGCGAAGCTCGGAGGCCATCTCGTAGCTGCTCTGAACTGCATGAGCCTGCAGCTGGCTCTGGGGGCTGCTCAGCTGCAAGGATGTGCCAGGACACAGAGCTGGCTGCCTCTTCCCCTCTCCTCCCCAAAGCCCCATGTCTGGGAAGTGGTGATAGGCAGGTTCCTCCCACGCAGCTCCCAGTCCAGCCCAGAACAACCCAGAAGGAAGCACCAGGCCACTACTGCAGAACAGGCTCCTGAATCTGAAACGATGGCTTCCAAGAAGAAATGAGTGGTTTAGGTATGACATTTAGCTTCTAGCCTTTCGCTAAAGATGAAGCAACGGCTGTGACAGATGAGGTTATTTTATAACCTAAATATTAAAGTACTTCAGATGTAGCAGGAAGCAAATGAAGCAGTGAGGCAGGGTAGGTAAATAGCAACACCCATCATCTGATAAAAGTTGCATGACAGTTTAGTTTCTTCTGCATTGTGTCACTAGGTGGATCCTCTCTGAAGGAGCTGTATTGTTAATCTAATGCAGGCAGGAAATCCCTTCTTTTCCTCCTAGATGTCCTCGGCCGCGCTTCTTTATATGACATTTGATTTTGCAATGGTTGTTAATGAAAACTGCACAGTAGCTGCTATTGCAAAAAAAATTAAAATCAGTTACCTGTCTTTGATTCGGTAAATCAAGGCAAACTGTAACAACATGCACTTGAATTCGTACCCCAAAAGAGTCTTGCAAAGCAGACCTTTTAAAGGTGAGAATAATTCCCATACAGGTTCATCTCTTTGGCTTGCTCCTGCAAATCTTTTACTTTGTTTTGGTTTAGAAGGAAGTTGTGCAAAACCTTCTAATCTGTCTGCACAGACAGTTATTTGTTCTCCCACCACGATGGAGAATTTTGCTTCTCACCATGGCCAAGTGTTGTATTCTCCCAGTACTGTGAAAAGACAGTAGTTCAGTTCACTTCTCAAACCTATCTTTCTAATGTCAATATGGAACTGTTTTTCTGTAGAAAATAGAAACTACTCAAATGTGGAAAAATACACCCCCGAGCTGCTAGAGAAATGAGTTGAGAATACAGGACTTTTGTAATCTCTGTCTATATTATATCATATCATATCATCCCAAGGAACGGAGGCAGCATAACTAAGATTATACCTATTGCAGATTATGCAATGTAATCACAAACCAGTCAGATTCATAGTATTGTATAAATGGTTTTCTTTTTCTGCAAATAGGTCTGAAATGCCACACAAAAGTCACTATGACTAGCGTCAAGAGATGCAGGATTTTAGCCATGTTTATTAAACATTTTCTTCATTGCCATCAGATGAGTGTATAAGCTCTTGCTGTCATGTACCCTCTCCTCTATTTTTTTAACCAACTTTTGTCTTCAGAAGGAGCCAGTTCCATTAAATATCACCTAATCCCTGTCTCTTTACTGGGCATAACATCCTGCCCTCTTTGGACTGCAGTGAAAAACAGCATATGCAAGTAGAAAAAAAAAAAGAATCATCTCCCCGTAGCAGGTTTTCATTGTCTTGCTCAAAATCTGAAGGCAGAAAATAACTATTCCCCCTTTAAGGAAAAGAAACTAGAGTCATTCTTAATTTGGTTATTCATCTCCCTGGAAGAGCTGCGATCTCCCCGCTTTGCAGGTGATGGAGGGCTTCTCCTTCTCTTCTCTCAGCCCCGCTTTTGTCGCCTTTACACCTTTACAGTGCTCCCACGAATGTTTCCTACGGTGTACAAAGGACCGAATCCGTGTAGCTTCTTGGATCGGAGTCAGTGGTTTGCTCCCCTCCCTCCCCCCCTTTCCTGGTAGCAGACATGGCCACCCACCCCACCAAGCTGCTCAGATTGCCACATCCAGGGACCATGGGGACCAGGCAGCACAGGGGGTGTGCACCCCTCTGTGTTGTCCCAGCTGGCACCTCGAGAGAATCGCGTATCACACCAAGCCCTGCACAAAGCACTTACACAGCAGCTTGCAGGGCTCCCCCCCCTAACCATCACCCCAGCATTTGGGATGTCAGGTACCCCCCATGCCAGCTAGAAAAAAGCAGAGGGAGCCCCTTCCTGAACTACATGGCTACTCAGGATGAAGAAGAGACATCACAGCCGCAGGGAAAGTCTGCTCGGACTTACGGTGGTGGGTAACATAGCCTTGACCTCAGCAGCATTCTTATACGGGAGGTAGTGGTGCTCTGCACAACTGCAGCAGCACAGAGGGAGTTAACTGGTGATGGTGGTGAGCCAGGGCTGCATATTTTGCAAGTAAAATGTGCAAAAAAAACCAGCTTGCACTTTGCTGAGGCCGCCAACATTAGCCATCTTCATATTCTACTTTTAAAAAATATTGCAACCCCAGCCTGTTAAGGCTATTCCCTTACCATCTTTTAAATTTCATACTTCTTTTGTGATGACTAAAATAGATTCAGAAAAGGTTGCAAGTTTTCTATGTTGTTTTTTTTTTAAGAAGAGAGGGTAATTTTTCTGCCCTTCTGATGCTCAAAAATAACTAAGTGAATGCACTTTGGGTCAGAACTCAGGCATGGCAAATTTCAGAAGGATGCCAACCAACTTACTAAGGAAGCTGCACTAAGAGCTGCTAAACCAAACAATAAGTGATAATAACCTGCAGGCCCTGAGATTAGGGAGCCTTCCCTGATGAACAGAACCTCTCAGAGAAAATGTGTCGGTCTCTGCCATTGCTTCCTGCTGTCAGACCTGCTGAGGATTTGATGGGGGAGCGAGGGAGGGGAAAAGAGGGCAAAGGATTTAATGACAGCTATCTTACTCCTGCTGTCCCAACAATCTCTACAGTCGGGACGTGCAGCTGAGCCCTGTCCTTTACTGGGAGCCGGTGCAAGTCCCCCGCCGGCTGCCAGGCATCCCGGGCGGCTGGCACCTCTGGTCACCTTGCTCTTACGCCTTCTGCACCTGAAATTTACCTGTCGAGAGAGTAATTTTGCAATCCCAAGCACGCACCTGTCCCCGGACATGGTCAGGCTGTAGCTCTCCCTTTCGTGTTCACCCGGATCACTTGAAAGTGGAGGTCCAGGCATTTTGAGTTTGTTTATGTAGAGAGGCTACTCGGCAGATGCACATGGTGCAGATCTGGGTTATCAGCAAAGGACATAAGGGAATAATACTGCTATTTTAATGCATGTTTCCTTTTGGTTTGTTGGTGGGGTTTTTTTGCTACGAGTGTGCTATTAATGCTGCAGTCACCAGAACTTTTGTTGTTGTTGCTTAGATGAAATCGGAAAAGGACGGAGTGAGGAGCCCCTGTTGCTCTGGCTGCTACTGTCCGAGATGAACTGATGAATGAATAACGTGTGTGATTTCTCTTTCCCTTGTAGTTGCACTCTGCTGTGACCAGGATCCAAGTTCAAAGACCTGGTTTCAATTACACGTTTGCCCATATATGTATCCTGAACAATGACAAGACATGCATAGTGGACGACATAGTGCATGTGCTGGAGGAATTAAAGGCTGCTCGTTCTTCTAATCGAACTAATTTTGCAATCACTTATCCGATTACTCACTTAAAGGATGGCAGGGAAGTGTATAACGGGCATCAGCTTGGTGGGGTTACTGTGCACAGCAAAGACCGGGTGAAGTCTGCAGAAGCCATTCAGCTCACCTACTACTTGCAGGCAATCAACTCCTTGAATGACATGGTGGCAGAGAAGTGGGAATCCATTTTTTGTGACACGGTTGAACTTTTCCAGAAATCCAACAGGAAAGTCAAAATGTATCCTTTCACTTCTTCTTCGCTGAAGGAGGATTTCCAGAAGACGAGCAGGGTGTCAGAACGCTACCTGATCACAAGCTTGGTCCTTGTGGTCACCTTGGCCATTCTCTGCTGCTCCATGCAGGATTGTGTCCGCAGCAAACCCTGGCTTGGCCTGCTGGGATTGCTGACCGTGACCCTTGCCACCCTGACTGCAGCTGGGATCATCAATCTCACTGGTGGGAAATACAATTCCACCTTCCTGGGAATCCCCTTCGTCATGTTAGGTAACTATCTCCTCTCTCCTCTCTCGTTTTGTGTGTTTGTGCCTTCCTGACGCGTTTCCCAGCAAGCAGAGAAGCATCACTGCATGGCTGCCAGTGCCTCTTCCCTGCCACGCTGCCCCGTGCCAAAAATCCACACAGCCTCATTTCCTGAACTCTTTGCACCGTGCCAGGACATGAGAATTGTGCCCGGGGCTCCAGGGCGGGGGGTCACAGCACCCGGCCGTCGGACCAGGAGCGAGGAAGGAGGTGCCAAGGGGGAGCTTTTCTGTGGGTGCTTGTTGGTTTTGGTGGCTGGTGTTGGAGGGGAACCTTAGCAGAGGTGCCTCCCCGTGCCACCACGACAGCGTCAGCCATGCTGACCGATCCAAAGGGTGTGTTGGGCACTTGAGAGAGCTGTCCTGGCATGGCAGGCACCTGTCCCTGGGACAAGGGTGGTCATGGGTTCTGGGTTGTGTTTCTCCTGGCTGAGAGAGGGTAGGGAGGGTTTTACAGCCCTGGGGGTGGAGAGCTTTGTCTCCCCCGGTCAGGGATGGACCCGACCAGTTAGCATCCCTTGGCAGAGGGCTATGGAAGAAGCGGCACCAGCCATTCACTGGCTCTGGTGCCAGCAGAGGCTTCTTCATCTCCCCCGTTTTCACTCACTGTGGGTGCAGGGTGGTTTCTTTTCGGCTTGTTTCCCTCGAGGGTAGGAAGGAGGAGGAGAGAAAGGCAGTCACCTTGCTCATGACCCGAAATCAGTGCCCTCCCCTGTTGGCGTTTGTGGGGATGCCACGCGTTGTGTCCAAACAAGGGGGGGAGGACTAGTCGGGAGATAAAACAAGAGCTCTGGAGAGTTCACAGCCTCTTTGTTTGTGTTTGGTTCGTAACCAGTGTGAAAAGCGTTGTGCACTGTTGGTGTTTAATACGTCCTCGTTCACGCCATTAGTCATTTGTGGAGAATAATGCATGCATTGATTTGATCACAGCGTCCACGGCTGAAAATCGGTGCTCAGTAATACTTCAGGTTTCAAGTGTAAGAGTGTCTCCACTGGCTCAGTCACATCGTGTAGTGATATGACACGTTTCAGCACAGCTATTTTTATATCCAGCACCGGGTTCCTATGCCATGCCTCTACTGTAGCTGTGCTATTGTTGCACTTTAATTAAAGACTATGCTTCAGTGCATCGCACTACCCGTTAACGTACGGAATATATTCAGTGATAAAGAGGATTTGGCTACATTACAAGTCGGTTCTCGTTCTCAGATGACATCCATGAAAATTAAACGGTATCATAATCTAGAGGAAATGTGGCACGAGAAAGCCAGAGTCAAAAGAAGGTTAGCTTTCTCACCTGAGTCTTGTGTGGGGTTTCTTTTGTGGAGCTCTGTGCCTATGCGTGTATTATAAAATTGAGTTCCTCAAACTAAGTAGTTTGTATTATATATCATATTACAGAGGGAAGGATTTCCAGATGTGCTGCAAGAAAGTAGCCATAGCAGAAAAGCAGTCTAAAGTCCAACCATGTGAAATACAAGTATCTGGGGAAAGCTACTCAAAAATATGAAATATTAGCTCTGTTTAGGGATCAAAAGCATCTGCTCTCCAGGACAACATTTCAGATCTTCAATTCACTAATAGTGACTATGCTGAGACTTGAAATTCTTGAATACTTCTAGATAACTATGAAACGTTTCACACTTCTATTTTAGTCCTCCTTTAACTGCTGAGCTGTATTGCCAACTCTGCTTTTTTTTTTTCCCCTGGGTTGTTTTTTTTTTTTTGGTCTTGCTTAGCTGAAGTATTCCACTCTTAAAAGGAGTAAGTTTCAAATACGCAGCTCAGCTCTCGCTGTGAACAAGTCGTCATGACAGAGCAACCAAATTTGTGTGAATCCTGCCTGCTTCCCCAGATGCATAAAATCTCGGAGGGACAGGAGTATCGACAGGTGAACAGAAGGCACTAAAGACATTCCAGAGTTTGTCATGAGAACTGTTTTAAAGCAGCAGCTAGCTAGAAAAGCAGGAAAGCAGGGTTTCCTTTTTTTTTTTCCTGCACTGCAACAGAAAGATTCAGCATGTGTTTCAAAATGTATTCCATGTCTGTAAGTTGTTTTGCTTATAAAGGATGGTTTAGCTCAAGGTAGCGACACAAACCACCCTCCATTATAGCCCACTGAACTGCTTCCACTTAATTTTGGTGACCATCAGATTAAATCATAGATTAAGTGACCTTTAGAAAGCTAAAGGATTTCTGGCTAACAGTTTAGCCTCATAGCTATTACTCATAATCTCATGGCTAAAAGCAAAAATTAGATAGAAAAAATGATTACACTGGATGCATTTCAGGCAAGGACCCTTTACTAGTATAAATCATTAATGAAGTTTTCACATTTTATAGCAGCTAAGGATTTTTAGCTTTTCATCAGCATGGCAGAGCTGGGAGCGAGGTGGGGACAGTCTCCAGACATCATCTGCCCTCTGCTACTGGACGGATTACGTCTTCCCAAACAGATACTTCTTGTCCTGCACTTTGTCTCCTCCTCGGGCCACTTACCCCAGTGTTTCACTGCTCTATGGATGCGGCATTTGCATCATGTCTAACCCGAATTCCCCTTCTGCAACGCAGCTGTCCTCCTTATTTGTCCTCTGCATCTGGCAAACAATTTCTTTTCTTTTTCTTTGCATATTTGGGACCACTTTCACTTGCCTGGACCTCTTCCCTTTAATCCCAGGCTTCCTCAGACTATGTTTACCAGACTTCCAGCAACCTTCTTGCTTTTGGCGGCTCCACATCTTCCGTGGAGTGCTGTGCCTAAATCCAGGCGCAGGATTCAGGCTGAGGCTTCAGTAGCCAGTGGAGTAGGAGGATGATTTCACACATCTTGCATATGGCACTCCTGTTCATACATCCCCATATGACATTCATTTTTTTTCTCAGCGGTATGAAATGGTTGGCATTTGGTTGGTGGCACATGGTAATTCACAGATCCTTCATGTCACTTTCTACCCTGTTTGCACAAGGAGTTATTCCAACCAACACATAGGAGGTTACCCTCGTCCTTGCTGAATTATAGCTTGCTCTTCTTCATTAAGTGAATCTTGACACCATCACTGCCCTTCCAAGATGCATTAACTGCAGTTGGTCAGCAAAGTTTTGCAATTCTCTGCTTTTTCATGTTTTCAAGAATTGCTTTCTAAGTAGTTTAAATAGTTTGTCCAGTCACAAGCCCATTCTAATAATTCAGGCAATGTGTCTGCAAAATGCTCAGTTCAATGTGTTCTTTACTACTCGATCTCATTCATCATGTTTTCTGTAACATTCCTTCAACATCAGCCATTTCCAAGAACAAACTAGCTACCTCTGTAGGTGTTGAATCCTTAGCTTTTGCAGCAATAGGACAATTCTACATTATTAAACTACCATGGCTCACCAAGTTGCACTCTTAAGCTCAGACTGTGAGAAGTGTAGTCAGGAACATCTTTTGCCTACCCCACCTGTTAAATACTGGTTTAATGGTAGTTTATTCTAATTTATTTTACTTTTTAATTAAGGCAGGTAACCTCGCTCACAAAAGGTAACTCATTGAGTCAGAATAACTCAGTCATTGATACAGTCATTGCACATAATACCTTGAGTATGTCACTACCATGATGATTTTTATGTTGTAGTAGAAGGTTTCTTTTCAGCCCTCACTGGCTGCTAACTGAATAGCAAAAATTGAATCCAGGAGAGATGTTGCCAGAGACCTCCCTCCCAGCAGGTACCTAAGTAGTAGGAGGTCCTCTTTGGTCACCAGAGGCCCAGCTGTGAGAGGTCCAGCTGTGAGAGGTCCAGCTGTAGAGGCAGTGCCTGGGGCTGGCCCATGTCACTGCAGAGGGGCTGTGCTGGGGATGAGCTGGCAGGGGAGGGTAAGCTGGCTGCAGCTGCTCTCCTCTCTAGGGATATCTTGTCAGATCAAACTGGGAACTTTTCTTCTTCAGCTCTGGATGTATACAGGTACTTTTAACGTGAAAGTGAAGCTCAAAACATGTGAAATTTGGCAGGCTCCCACCATTCGTCTGGGCATATTTTGAATTAGCATATGCCTCTGTGGTTTTTTATAGCTATCATCTGCATTTATCAGTGTGCAAAAGTGTAATTTAAGGACAAGATTACTCACATGCCTAGTTCATGCGGAATACTTTGCTGAACTAAGGTTATTCATTTTTGACCCTAAGAACCAAAAACCAAATTCTTCCATTTGAATGAATTTAAATAGCTGATTTATAGTGTCAGCTGGAAAGCTGAATTCAAATTCTTATTTCCTATTTCCCACTCCGTTAAAAACTCCAGATGTTTGGTCTGGCACAGATGCTACCATATTCATCGTAAGTTTCCTTTACGCATTAAGTGCTGTTTAATAACTGCCAGTCCTGGTTTCCTCAAAAAAAAGAAAAAAAACCCCAAACAAACCCTGATAGTGTTACCAAACAAACCGTAGGACAACAAGCAGCAGGGCTGAACATGTTTCTGGCGTGATGTTTTTTAACCTCCTCGAGGCGGAGCGCAGCCTTTAGCTTGGGGACTCAGAAGAAAATTGCAGTGTTGCCCTTCGCACTGAGGAGAGAAAACTAGCAATCTGTTTCCTATTCCTCTGGAAACTGCTACAGCTCCTTCGGGGAGAGGCGGCTTCTCTTCGGCTGCCAAGTTCGTGAAAAGCACCAGCTCTGCGGAATGGCGGTGGAATGCCAGGCGCTGCCAGATACGTGCAGGGACGGCTCCGTGGGCTTATATTTAGCCTCCGAGGCTGGCAGGGTAAACCAGTCGGCAGCGAGGGGAGAGGCTTGAGCTTGCAGCCGGCTGTGAACAGAAACGATAGCCAGCCTCATGTGAAACTCGCCAAAACAGGGACAAATGCAGATATACCTCTTCTTATCACCTCCCTCCATCCTCCCATTGTGTCCCGCTCTGGCAGTACACCCCTTCTGAGAGAGAGGGAGAAAACAGTCGACAAAACAGGTCCAGGGAGGGATGCCTGGGAAGGAGTAGGTGGAAGTGTCAGGTAGGACCCAGGCAGGGTCCTCCTGAGGTTCTGTCATGGGTGGGAAAAAAAGACAGGGCTGTGTCTGGAAGAAAGTGGCACAGGAGCAGGAGAGATGCAGAATGCTTTGGGAGGTAGGAGCACCTCATAGAAGCACCTCACAGATGCGAGAAGTGACAGTCACTTCTCAGGAGCACAGATTTTTTGGATGCACGCCTTCTACATGGTCAGCCGTGCTGATGGAGGAGTGAGGTGAGGTATCTGTACAGGGGCTTAATGGATGCAAAAAGTTGGAGCAGCAAAACTGGACTCTGAGGTCAGAGACACTGAGGAATGAAGGTCAGAAGGAACATGCAGAAGAAGAGGGGAGGTCAGTACGTTTGATGTTTTTCCTGTGAAAAGCACAGGAGGGCAAGTGGGAGGATTGTTGAAGGTTAGGAACCATAAAGGCAACAGGTAGCTAAACCAAGCAGGTCTGCTAACATGAAAACCATGTTAGGTTTTCATGAAAACATGAAAACATGAGAGGATTAGGTGCTTGGGCCAGCATGGGCACAGCACATGTGGCTCGCTGGAGCTGCACCTCGGTGCCTGTAAGGTGTCCAGCTCAGCTCCTTCTTCATTTTTCAGGAAGAACCTGCTGGTAGAGAAGTGCAACTTAGACTGAATTTTACACCCTAAAAGCATTCATTATCTTCCCTATCAAGCACCCAAGTGTTTGCTATATTCAATAAAACTAAAGTGTCAACATTGGTTACGTAGAGTTTCAGAGAGAACCAGCCCTTGCACCGGTCTCCCTGGTGCCCTTCAGTCCACACACAAAGGTGACACACGCACACTAATGTTTGACTTTGGATAGTACTTTTCCACCAATTTTCCTGTTGTCACGTAATAAAAATGTGAAGCTTAGCCATTCTCTCTTGTTTTCATTCCCCGAGCTAAGCTCTCTCGCTCTCCCTGTCCAGCTGCCCTTCTGCTGTCTCTGTGCCGGGAAGAAGTGTGTCCTCCCTCGGCTGGCTACCTCAGCTTGCTGCCCCTTTCTCCCATCTCATCCATGTCCAACAGCCTCTTCCAACAGGTCTCACTCATCTCCCAGCTCCAGGCCATGGCATCTTCTTGATGATGTCTTCACAGCCCTCAGTATCTTTTGGCCTCCCTGAGCTTCCTTCATCTTTTCTGCTGTTTTCCCCACTCCTGCTAGCATGTCCCCTTTGCCAGTTTGATGGGTTTTTTTAATTTCTCTTCTCTCCTGTCCTGCCCTCTCCTTGGCCACAGCTGGGTCTATCGCTCCTATCCTTTTCCCTATATTCTTGAATAACTTCCTTGGCTCCCAAGCAGGTCCCCACCATACCCTGCAGTTGTATCTCAGTGGCTTCAGACTTCTCAGTGATTTCCACCATTCATCCTTTGCTTTTTTTCATGCTGCCAAATGACTGTAAGAGTGCCCTGGAAGTATAGTTGGTTTTTTGTCACTCCATCTGCTTAGCTTTCCCAGTTCAATCCCGCGCAGCTCAGTTATGCTCCTAAAATATTTTGTGTTTTGTTCCTTTTGTTACCCTTCTAAGAAATAAATAGAATTATCTGGGTTTATCTACCCTGATCAGAATCCCAGGCATGTCATTTTCCTTGTCATTGCTTTTTCTTCTCCTTTTTTTCTCCTCAGTCCCTCAGTCTCTTTGTGAGCTCTCTAAGCAGCCATGCATCTTCTACAATCCCTCAGGCATTACCCAGTATTGCTGTTCCTCACAGGGAAGAGGAGAAATAGGCCCTCGGGCCACCCCCTGCTCTCTTAATGTACCAATGAGTCCTCTCACCAAAGTCAGTGTTTTCCACGCAAAAGTGATTAACCACCTCCTCCACCTGCTGGTCTCTCTCTCTCCAGTTCTTCTGGAGGACCTGGGCCCTAAGCCCTGTGATGAACCCAAACACCAGGAAGCCGCTTATGTCTGAGAAGGGAATAGGCTTAAAATACAAGTGGTGGCAGAGTATTTTAGACACTTGCACGAACCCTTCCCATGCAGTGCAAAAGCAGCAAGTAGAGCTTGGCCACATGTGATGGTGACACGGCCAACATGCATTCGTGTTCCCCCCTCACCACCACAAGCCCCAGTGGAATCCTTGCATGCATACACGTTTCTTGGCTTCACAAGAGTGTTGATGACTCAGTAAATATAACGCTTTTTGGAAAAGAGGAGCTGTGTCTGTAAGAAGTCAGTCCAGAGAACAGTTTCATATTGAAAACAAGTGCTGTAAAACCATAGAGTAAAACCAGGCATCGCCTCTGGTGCCTCTACCACCATTGGAGTGGTAGTGCTCCAATATACATTTATTTCATAAAATGTGTTACCGGTGATGCAGTGCATGTAATCAGCTTTCACTTATGCAAAGCATAGCAGAAAGATGTTATACTTCTACTGTCTGCATTCTTTTAACTACCAAGAAGTCAGAGCGTGACACAGTTTAATGGAGGGGCTTGTTAGAGAAGTCCCAAGCAGTCAAAGGTTTGTCTCTGACCTCCTGATTTCCTTCATGTAGTGAAGTCCCTCAAGACAAACTTCCACATGAATGAAAATATATGGGAACTTCACAGGTTAGAGAAAAGAAGCCTTTTACGGAAATATATTTATACATTTGCGGTATACTTTACATACTGGACTTGAATGGTCCATGAAAACCTGGGGAAGGTCATCAGGAACTGATAGGACTTTTCATTTTAGGTCTTTCTGTGAGAGAGATGGTGCATGTTTTGGGCTTCAAATACTGACATTCCCCAAATAGGCAATAGTTGAGAAGCACATGTGGCAGGGAGGGAGCCTGCCATTTTCAGGTCATAAGACCTCTGCATTCTGGCAGAGGACGCTGGCAGAGATGAATTAAGTTTAACTGGAAAAAGTTAAGTCTGGATGCTTGGTAGAGAGCCCAAGCTGAGTTCCAAATTTGCAATTTTTTTTTTTTTTTTTTTCTTGTCAGTAAAAATGCTGGGTCATACGTGCTTTAACTGAAGTTTCACAACTTTTTGAACATTGTGTTTCACATATGGTTGATCTACAGATAATAAGTAAGAGTAATGACAAACATCGCTTAAGCAGGAGGATTTACAAGCATGCTTGAGATGTTTTGGTTGCAGCTTTCTCACCAGAGAAGGGGAACTTGAAGTGTGGTAAGCTAATCCATATTCCACTGGCCCATATTCCACTAGGAAAACACTCCTAGAAGCAGTTGGTATTTTGGCTTGTGGGCTTAGAAATTTAAAAGAGATTTAAAAAACACGATTTTGCCCCAGATGTAGTCACTGTGCCTTACTCTGTCCTCAGGAGCTGTCATGTACTGTGTGTCACTTGACTGTTCTGTAACATGGTAAACTTAGCCCTTGCATGGGTGGTTGCAGGTAGTTTTCATCTACCTTTAAGTCTTTTGGGTTTTTTTGCACAGGATGCGTAAAATCTGTCAAAACCTCATTTTGTGGGGAAAAGCAGTTCGCGTTATTGTCTGCTGGTATGCATCTAAGGATGCCATGTACCAGAGGGGCGCAGCAGCACTTAACATCTAACCACCTCCTTGGCTAGTGAGGCTTCAGGTGCACGCATCATGGGGGAAATCTGTCCTCTGTCATTCCTTTACTCTCCTGGCATTGGACTCTCCCACCCTGCGTGGCTCTCCTGGTGCCAAGGGTGTCCCTGGTTCCCCCTGTGGTTTGTGTCCTGTGCCAGCCACAGTGGCAGGCAGGCAGCCACGGCCCTCTGCCCTTCTCCTCTTGTCATCCTCAGTGATGCCAAACTAAGCCTTTCTCTTCAAACAGCAGCTGAGGTAGGGCACCGTGCTTTCTAGGGGATTTTCTGGTGTTTCCAAGTTAAAGATGGCAAAGAAGAGGAGGGGAGGAGCGGAGGAGTGACCCTTTGAAGTGACCCTTTGAAGGCCAGCAGGAGTTAGATGCTCCCTTCCTATCAGCCCCAGAACCATGGGCTTCCACCTACAGCCCAGGTTTGGCTCAGATGCTTTCAGTGTGGACCTGCACAAGGCCTGGGTAGTCAGGAGATGAGCACGCTGTGGAGACATAAATATTCCAGCAGTTAAAACCAGCTCTCACTAGCGCTCAGCTCCTGCTGCTGCGCTGCACGAAATACGACTTTTAACTTTTGCCAGGTCTTTCACAAAAACAGAGGAGAGCAAGTCACACATTTAAACAGAGATGACAGCCTGCTATTTAAATGCCAAAACAAGCCTTTACCAGTTCTTAAGTAGAATTAAGTATTCACTTTATATATAAAAGTAGATTTGAACCATAACTTGCTTTGCTTATCTGTCTTTTTCAAAATAAAAGAGCCACTCGAGTTTTCTCTCAAATGTATTTCTGTTTTTAAAATGTGCTTATCTGACATTCTTGCTATCACTATAACAACAAAACCTCAAATATTACATTGGTTCAATCCTAAAAAAGGATGATCCAAGCAAAAAACCAACATTTTCCCAAAGCCTAAACCAGTAATTTTTACTGTGTTGAAATCAATGGCACAAGATTAACCATGTATTTGCTGAATTTCCCATAGAATCGAGAGGCCGTTGATATGAATTGGATTCGGTGTGGATTTACAAAAAAAAAAAAAAAAAGACAATGCAATATTAAGAGAGAAGATGATGTTTTTATAATGAATAGCTTTAAAATACACATACTCCAAAAATAAAAAGCGGCAGCCATGTTACTGCTATTGCTGATTAGGGATTGTGGTGAAGACTAGACCTATGAGTACTGAGGCATTGCTTAATTATACTTATTTAAAATAATTCTCCTTCTCTTTGTTTCTTTTCCTCTTATATAGGTAGAAAAATGACAGGAATGTCTATCTGTTCTTGTGTAGGTGAATGTTTTTCTTCAGAGCTAGGGATTTATACGTAGAATGACTTTAATTGCACTAGTATTATGTGGATTGTGCTCTTAAAATTAGCTTGTGATTTGTATCTTTTTCTAAAACATTGGCTCATTGTTGCTTGTTTGCCATGATAAAAGATAGTACTGAGGGGGTTTATAATTGGGATGGGTCACATACTCCAACCATTACTGACCGCGTCCCCGCCATTTTAGGGTGAGACCAAGAACATGAGGGTGATTTGGTTTTGTCAGTTGCACAAATTCTTTGTGCAAACGTGTACTTTTTAGTGTAACTCAGAAAGGGCTACGCCTGACCCAGCCAGAGTATTTCACAGGAGAACAGAGGGCTAATCCTAAACTTCATTTCCAAAAGTTAAGTTTAGAAACATAGAAAAAGTAGGACATTATAGCAGACATTCATTGCTGGCAGACCGGGATCACAATGACCCTGGTGCAGCAGATCCACAAGACTCTTAGGAGCAACCAAGCCCTCTTCTAAGCTGTGCTTGGTGTTGCTACGCCGGGCCTAAACGAGGCATTAGACCTTGTGCTGTATTTCCAGAGGCCCCCTCTCTCCCCGCGTGTGCTTTGAGCAATTTGAGTGCAAGCCTAACGGCCCGGAGAGTCTTCCTGCAGGATCCATGACTAAAAATAACGTGGTGGCCTCATACCATGAAGCGCTGAGCACCAGTGGAAGATTTGCACCAGCCAATACGGTCTGTTGTACAGGGACACTTTTCTCATCTTGGGTGCTCTTCCGTGGGCACAACCGCCCACAGCTGTGAAACACAGCAGATACTGGGAGCGTATTATTAAACATTTTGGTTTCTCTTATTTTGTTGCCAAGAAGATACAGCACAAAACACCACTCTCTCTCTCTCTCCGGAGACCGAGGCAGATATTTATCCGGTGTGAATGTGCCAAGACGCCTGTAGTTTTGATCCCGGTAGTAAGCTGGGCAATGCATGTGCGTGCCTGGAGCTTTCTGACTGGGGTGACCAGTGCTGTTGGAAGCACAGCTGGAGAAATCAGCCTGACAACTGGGGGTGAATGGCTGATATTCAAATGTAAAAGAATCTCAGAGACTGATCTAGCGGATCAATCGGGTATCATGCCTAGATGCCTAACAGACTGACGTATCTGATTTCAGTATGTTTCTCTGTTGGGAAGATCCTGTCTGCAGGCATGATACACCTTATTGATATATGTGTAAAATTTAGTAATCTTTAAAGCAATAATTGAAAATACTGAATCCAACAGCACTGTCATCGCATTTTTGAGGTATTTTTTCATACCTGTAGTCCAGTTAGTTACAATACAGATATGTAGGGCCTGTGTGACGTGAGATAAAGAAGGTGTTGCAATATCTACAGCCTGCGCTTATATCAGTACATCCCATCCTGTATCACTCTTCACGTGTTCCTCTTAATCCAGCTACCATGCCTGCATGTAGCCTTTATGCTTACTTCCCTTTTGAACCTGTGCTTGGAGGTATGAAATGAAGTCAGGCTGTGCTTGGGTGGCTGGGACTTCATTCACTTTGCAAATGAGGAGTCATTTAAGACTACTCAACTTTCTGCAGCCCTGAGTGCCCATGCTCTCCCAGGACGAACGCTGCTGCCTGGAAACACCACAGTTGATCAGATGAGTACCTTAGAGGAGGTTATGGGACGGGCAAGTCTGTAGGTGGTGGGATGCCCAAGGATATGCGCCTTCTTTGAGGTCTGACATTCACGCAGCAGAAGTGTAGCATTGGAGCGCCATTATGGGCCACAAAGGTGGACACTGGATAGAGTAACCCACAGTTTGTTAGAATCATAGAATCATAGAATGGTGTGGGTTGGAAGGGACCTTAGAGATCATCTAGTTCCAACCCCCCTGCCGTGGACAGCGACTCCTCCCACTAGAGCAGGTTGCTCAAAAAAGTTTCCTAACTAACAACTAACATCACACTAACGATGGTTTAACTGTTTGGCTCAACCCATGCCACTAAATTGTGACAAACTCAGTGAGAACTGTGGTGTACGTTAAGCTTGGCGTTAGTTCTATTACTTAGTTCTGTTACTTTAGTGGGAACAGAGTATGAAGCCAGATGTTTGCTTTAGCTGGGTGCAAGTTCTCACGCTCTGCCTGCATATTCAGGAGCTCTTTGAACCTGCTGTATGTTCCGAGGTCAAATGGTGCCTGCTGGGGGAGGCTGCGTGAGGCAGGTCGCGTATTTAGGCAACAACTGGTTGATTGAAACTCGTGGGACAAAGGGAGTCTGGATTAGCAGTTTCACTTGGCTTTTCAGAAGATGGGAGCTGATGAGCTCACTGATCTAGCTGGAAAAAGTAAGTCATCCGGGGGGGAAATTATCTCAGCCTCTTTGTTGACATTACTGTGGAAAGCAATTCCAGAGTTGAGCAGTGAACATTGTTATTTTTAATACTGTCAGCTAGGAAAATTCATTGCACCTTCATTATATCATATGTTATTACAGGTATCATTTTGGAAAGGGCAATTCCTGTGGTATGATTCTGATCTCCCATGAACTAATTTTGCGCAAGTGCAGTTCTTGAGACCTTGCCTGCATTGGCAGCAAGCTGGGATATGAATTTATAGCATTCTAGCTATTTGATGTTAATTCACCCCGTGTTTGTCTCTGCGGATGATATTTCACTCCACTTTGAATGTGCATTAAGCTGCCCTTCACAGATTTCCACAAAGGAAGGGGGTACAACATAGCCAGCCCTCTGTAAATTCACACGCTTTTTCACAGCACACTAAATTCCTCTTGCAGACAAGTGCTCCTATTCAGTGGGATGATTTCAGGCTTAAATCAACCTAAGTGAGACAGCATTCGTCCAGCTGAACCGATAGTGTTACAAGGATGCAACCATTACAATGCAAGCCAAAACTTTAAATCAAAATCCAGACCTAACCTCAGTAACTCCGTCAGAGCAGGCTTCCACTGGCGGTTTTTGCCCACCCAGTTTCCAAGGCTCCCATACATCCTGCCATGACTCATTCCCAATTTCAGCCAGTCTTTTGTGCTATCAGTGTCAGGAAAAGATTTCAGATTAAGAAGTAACCCTCAAAAAAAAAAAAAAAAGATTGCTCATGTTTCTAGTCCCAACCATTCCTCTAGTCCAATTTGGACTAGAAATGGGTGAATTAGTATCAGTGGGGGAGCAGCAGACCTTGGGAGGGGAGGCAGTGCCTGAGAAGGGGGAAACACCCCTTAAACCAGTTTTGCTACTAGAGGAGTCTGGCCCCTTAGGAAGAGAGTTTTGTGCTTTATTAGACTTAATTCTGGCAGTCAATGGGCAACATACATACTGGTGCAGCATCCAGCCTCACCCAGGTAGAGATCAATCATTATTAATGTTTTATGTGCCACGGGATGAATAAAATTAATTACCCCTGAAAGGCAACCTTCCACACAGAAAGCTGGAACTTCACAACCTGTAAGTGGGATTTGATTCAAAGAGATTGTACTCGGGTATCACACACACACACACACAGACACACATGCACCCTTCAAAACAGTAAGAATGAAAAAATGAGAACCACAGTGTCCTATTTTTCTCTGCTTTCACAGGTGGGAAAAAATGCAAGAAGAGAAACCAAAACCTTGTTCTCAGTCATCCACTTTGCTTTCTCTTGCCGAAGAAGTCTATGTGAATGCCCAAGCCTCATCTAATCACTCTAAGATCAAAGCCTCATGTGATTTCAGTGTAAAAAATGAATAGGTCCCTTAATTTTTAAACAATAAAAGCAGGCAGCAGCCTGTGTTTTAGTGAAGCAATTAAGCCAAGCGAATAGAGAGCTGGGCTGTGACCAGGAGTTCACCTCGCTGCTCTCCCACACGCAGGCTCTGGGGTTGCTTTAAATCCCTTCACCCCTCTCTGCCTCAGTCCTGCCATTTGCCAGGCAGGAGCAGAGCCAACTTTAAGCCAAGGCTGGCGATGCCCATTCGTAAAGGCCTTTTGCTTGAGCAACCCCTTATCAGGGGAAAGGGTGCATTTCTTTTTTGAGATTGTAAAATGGTATGTAAGAATATATACCAGGTATATATAAGAATAGTTACAGTGCTTGCACATTAAGTGCTGTTTAAAATGGGGTAAGTAATTTGATCATTTTAAGCACCAAAAAATTTGGCTTTAGTTTTCTTAACTTCCTGCAAGTGGTTGTTTTCTCTCGTGCATGCTCTGCACTGAATTTGCAGAGCATGTGTAATTGCAAGACTTCGAATCGTAGAATGGTTTGGGTTGGAAGGGACCTTAAAAGATCATCAAGTTCCAACCCCCCTGCCATGGGCAGGGGCACCTCCCACTAGAGCAGGTTGCTCAAAGCCCCATCCAGCCTGGCCTTGAACACCTCCAGGGACGGGGCAGCCACATGTTCCCTGGGCAACCTGTTCCAGTGCCTCACCACCCTCACTGAAAAGAATTTCTTCCTGGTATCTAATCTAAATCTCCCCTCTTTCAGTTTGAATTGATCCTAAAGGAGGCAAATGAAACTTTTTATAGCATTTTCAGGCCACTCATAAAAGCACTATATTTAAGCTAGGCATAATCTATAGGTTTTTGTGACTGATACTGTAATTAGCTTCTAAAATTAAAGAAAGCCCACCTCAGCCTATAAGAAATTTAAGCTCCTCAGAAATAACACTGACCATTTTCCTCATTTTCTTTGGCTACAAAAGCCAGAATCTCTGTCCTCAGTCATCCAAGGCATGTGGTATGAGCCTCTCCTACAGTGCAAAGTAGTAGAGAAAGAGAATAAGGTAAAAAATATTTTGGTCCCCATTTTCTCCAATACCTTTCTCCTATTTCCCTAAGATTTTCCCTTGCCCATTCAGAACCTTGTTTCCTTAAAAAAAAAAAACCAACCCTGTCTTTCTGTGTACTCCTTCTTAGCTCATGATTGTACAGCCTGACTGTAGGGCACGACCGGTGAATCATAATAGCAAATGTCAACAGGAAAAGATCTCTAGTAGCCCATTAGCTATTTGAGTTCATATTTATTATTTATTGAATGACTGTGAATAATGAACAAATTGCTCTAAATCATTACAGATTTGTGGCTAAATCTCTAGTAAAAAGAGAAAATCAGTTAAAGCAATTACAGAATTTATTTGCAAGGAAAAAATTACCTTTATCTCGTTAATATTACATAGGGTAGACATAGCACCAGCAAGAGAAATAGAGGTAATCAGTGCAAATTGGTTAGGGATACCAAAAATGGAAACTCTGAAATGACAGAAAAATGAAAGAAATTCTTACAAAATGCTTCCTTGGAGGTATCTATCTGCTCTAATCTCTATGAGTTAGAGCAACAGTGAGCTGTACAACACTGGAGATTGTCACCCCAAGTTGTGCTTGCAGTCAGTATTTAGAAGAATAAATTATGTTAGGTAAATCCCATTCTAGCTAACTAAGGCTAATCTTTGGAGTGCCATGACTAATTTGTGTACAAGTTTGGCCTTAATCTGTTTCTCAGAGGATACCAGATCAGGTCAGTAGTGCCGCTGATGCAAAAAGTATGCAATTTTGTCATTTGGACTTGTATTCCTAAAGGTAAACAAGAATTTTGTAGCTATTCATACAAATGGAGAAGGAAATCACAAATTGTACAAATGAAGGAAGATACCAACTCCAAGCATGCAGATTGTGTAGCAAACAACAAAAGGATCCTATCTTAAAATAGAAGAGTATTTAAATGTTTTTCTGCTGGCTTTGTGGAGCACATGCAGTAACGCCTCTTCATGCATTTATTTGAGCAACTCTCTAAATCAGATTCCGTTTTTGGGTAGTCTCAATGATTATATAAGAGCAAATTGTGGATTTATGTTCCCTACTTAACGAAAATGTGTGGCATCAGGAGTCATGTTACCAGACATTATCCAAAATCTTATACCTGTTTAAAAGTAATGCTCAGCATCATATTTAATTAGATTGAAATTCATTTTTTCATCACAAAGTCAAAGGCTTTCCAAATTAATGTGGCTATTTGAGTATTTTTAGGCAAGAGCCTATTAACCCTGAAATGTTTTTTTACAAAAACATGTTATAGCTAAAGCTCACGATGGAAGTAATTTGTAATATTCAATGACCTCATTTTATTCTGTTTTGCTTACTCGAAGCTAATGCATATGATGCTATGTGGAATTCTCAGACGAGCCTGTCTGCAGGACTTATGGGAGCCATAAATGGATTAAACCTCTCACTCCCTGCTTTGGCAAGTGATCAGTTACATTTAAATAAAGGTCATTCTGTCTTTACAAAGAACACACAGAAAGCAAGCTTAGTAGCTTTCCCTACTGAGCCTAGAACATAACTATTTTTAACGTAATTTAAATTGGGCAATGGGGTGCCATCACTGATTGTGCTTTTTGCTTGATTTTACGTCTGGGGAGTTCCAGTATTCCCCATTAGCTTTAAGAGGGGGCACGGTGCTAGTTATCAAATTGACAGTCTTGACCTGGCCTCTGAAAGCAGCTGTAAAACATTGTTTGGGAAAATTTAGATGACTGCCAAATGCCATACCGAAACTGGGATCGTAATATTGCTACAAATTGGACATTCATGCTCCATGCCGTCATTCCAAATAACAGCCTAGGTAAGGTATCTGATCTACATGAGAGCACGGACTTTGTTACTCTAAATACCAGGTGACAGTGATAAGGAGATACACCAGCTGTCCTGTTGTCTCTCCTTTTGAGCTCTGTATTTTTGAATTCTTTATAAAATACCCCATACCTATTCTGTTCAATATTAACACAGAGTAACCAGCTCTGGCATCTGTTAAAATACAGATAGGATATTCCTTGCAGACAGGGTGGGGTAAATCAGCTACTGCTGGCCCTACAGTAATAGATACTGACCACAAAAGGGTTATTTTGTCAAGCTATTTAAAAACATAGCCTACATGAGGCATTTACGAATATTTAATAATAAACATGATCATATGATGAAAGAATGGTTTGCATTGGAAGGGACCCTAAAGACCATCTAGTACCTTAATACATTTGCTGGTTTTCTGGCTCTTCAGAGCTCTTCAGAGCTCTTTTGTTTGGGGGTCTCTTGACCAATGTTCATAGCCCTTGTGGCAAAAGTAATAATCATCTACAGGTGGAGAGAACAGAGCTAATACAGCAATTTTGGTACTCTGCAGCCATCCATTGTTGAAATTCTAACAAAAATCTCTGAATTACCTTGACCTGTCTGACTAGAGCATCAGCTTAAAAAATCCAGTGATTGCACTTCAATGTCATCAGCAACTAATTCAGCACTGATCATTTTATCTAATGTTATCAGGGAATGGGTAAAACACTGTGGACTGTCTTTTGGGAATTTCTAGAGATTATCTGCAAGAGCAGACTGGAGAGGTATACAGAGGACAGCAAAACCAGCAAAAGAATAAGGAGGACGAGTAATCAAAAGGCAGCAAAAAGGGTGGGATTAGATGGAAAGGATCGATTAAGTAAAGATGAACATGACACAAATTATTATGAGAAACTATTAAAGTCTTACATTTTAGGTGTGCTACAAAGACTATATTTTTATATTCCTTGCTGGGTGAAAGACCAACCTACTTTTATCTCAGTCTCTCTCGTCTGATAGCTAGTCCATGGCTGAGTTCCCAGCTCAGATCCACTATGAGAGAGCAGGGGTCTGTGTCCTCCAAATGCACCTTTGTTATCAATCACAAAATAGAAACTGTAAGATGAAGATGACCAACCAGGGATTGAGATAAAACCATGCAATTTTCCCAATTTACCTGCACTTAGGGGTCAAACACAGGTTTTTAGATCTGGAGGTCCTTATTTCCTGCTATAGCCATTTTAAGAGTTAATTAACTACATTACAAAATGCAGGAACTGCCAAGAAAAATAGAACTCTACTTGGTTTTACAAGCCCTTAGACATATTAAATAAGAAGACCAATACCTTAAGCAAATCCATATCAGTTCTACCGTTCCGTATCTCTAAAATTTATCTGTGCTTTTTTTGTTTTTCTTTTTCTAGGATTTCTTTTTCCTAATGGAAAATTTGTATAGGAAGTGGAAAAATCAGTGACTGATTTACTTGATAATGTTCAGCCTATATGAAAGTTTTGGTTTTTTACAGATATTCTACAAAGCAGCCAACCAAAGCTCTGCTTCAAGCATAGGCACTTCAAGGTTGTATTTCTTTGTTTTCACCACAGGTCAGATCCCATCGCCAGGAAAAACTAATTTCAAAGAATCTTCCATCACAGGCACTCCGAAATAATGAAACGGAACAGGCAACCAGAAAAAAAAAAAACTTTTTCTTTAACCCATCAACCCTGCGCCAGCGATGCAGAACTCTCCTCAAGCTCTGGCAATAAGGTTTGCTAGTCAGGTAGCGAATGCACTCCTGTGGCTTAGACCACCATAATAATTTCTCTCTTCTGCAGGACGTTTACTTCAAGCATTGATAACGGCAAGCTGTGTCTCCGTTGAGTCTTTTAGCATGTCCACGTTACATTTTTTCTCGTGTTGATTCGAGTACTTTAAACACTCGCTTTGTTCTCTGTTGTAGGTCATGGGTTGTATGGGACTTTTGAAATGTTGTCCTCCTGGAGAAAAACTAGAGAAGACCAACACGTTAAAGAGAGGACTGCAGCTGTATTTGCAGACTCCATGCTCTCGTTTTCCCTCACCACTGCCATGTACCTGGTCACTTTTGGAATAGGTGCCAGTCCCTTCACTAACATTGAAGCAGCCAGGATTTTCTGCTGCAATTCCTGTATTGCAATTTTCTTCAACTACCTCTATGTACTCTCCTTTTATGGTTCCAGCCTGGTGTTTACTGGCTACATAGAAAACAACTACCAGCATAGTATCTTCTGCAGAAAGGTACCAAAGCCAGAGGTATTGCAAGAGAAACCTGCATGGTATAGGTTTCTTCTGACAGCCAAATTCAGCGAGGACACAGCAGATTCAGAGGAAACGAACACTTACGAGAGTCATCTTTTGGTGTGGTTCCTTAAACGCTATTATTGTGACTGGATAACAAACACTTACGTCAAGCCTTTTGTAGTTCTCTTTTACCTTGTTTATATTTCCTTTGCCTTAATGGGCTACCTGCAGGTCAGTGAAGGATCAGACCTGAGCAACATCGTAGCGACCGCAACTCGGACCATTGAGTATACGACTGCCCAGCAGAAGTATTTCAGCAACTACAGCCCGGTGATTGGGTTCTACATCTACGAGTCGATCGAGTACTGGAACACCAGTGTCCAGGAGGACGTGCTGGAGTATACCAAGGGCTTTGTGAGGATATCTTGGTTTGAAAGCTACTTAAATTACCTTAGGAAACTCAACATATCTACCGGATTGCCCAAGAAGAACTTCACAGATATGTTGAGGAACTCCTTCCTGAAGGCCCCTCAGTTTGCCCATTTTTCAGAGGATATCATCTTTTCCAAGAAATACAACAACGAAGTTGATGTCGTGGCCTCCAGGATGTTCTTAGTGGCCAAGACAATGGAAACCAAGAGGGAAGAACTTTATGACCTCCTGGAGACCCTGAGGAAGCTCTCTCTCACCTCCAAGGTGAAATTCATCGTTTTCAATCCCTCATTTGTGTACATGGATCGTTATGCCTCTTCAGTGGGAGCCCCCTTACAAAACTCCTGCATTAGTGCTTTATTTCTGCTCTTCTTCTCTGCATTCCTGGTGGCAGACTCTCTGATCAATGTCTGGCTCACTCTAACTGTTGCCTCGGTTGAGTTTGGAGTTATAGGTTTTATGACCTTGTGGAAAGTGGAACTAGATTGTATTTCTGTGTTGTGCTTAATTTACGGAATTAATTATACAATTGACAACTGTGCTCCACTGTTATCAACCTTTGTCCTGGGCAAAGAGTTCACAAGAACTAAATGGGTGAAAAATGCCCTGGAAGTGCATGGGGTAGCTATTTTGCAGAGCTACCTCTGCTATATTGTTGGTCTGATTCCTCTCGCAGCTGTGCCTTCAAATCTGACCCGTACACTGTTCAGGTGCTTGTTTTTAATAGCATTAGTCACCTTCTTTCACTGCTTTGCCATTTTACCTGTGATACTGACTTTCCTGCCACCGTCCAAGAAGAAGAGGAAAGAGAAGAAGAATCCTGAAAACCGTGAGGAAATAGAGTGTGTTGAAATGGTGGATATGGATAGCACCCGAGTGGTTGACCAAATTACAACAGTCTAACTTGTTTGTTTGTTGCTTTTTTACACTAGGTCTTACCGGGGGGGTGGGGGGTGGGGGGGGTGGGGGTGAAGAAAAGAAAAAGAAATCAGTACTGACTAAATATCTGGGGAGAGGAAGGGGTTTGGATGTTTTCCCTCCCCCTTCTAATCTAAATCCAGGAATATTCAAAACGATGGGAGAAATTTAAAATAAATTTTTAAAAAGAGCTGGGGGATTGTACCTTGCTCAGCTCCTATAACAAGCTATTACGAGAGAATTTGCTCACACATGCAACGAGGGGTTGAATTTTAGATGCATGAAGTAAGATCTAATGAGAGAAGTTGGGTTCCTAAGCAGCCGTCTGTATCGCCTATACTGCAGATGCTGCAATTATTGTGGCTAAACCCAATCAGATCAAAAGGTCAACTGTCAAGGCTGAAGTAGCACTAAATGTTGGCTGGATGTAAAGGCTTTACAAACTTTCTGCACAGCAATAACTCAAGTCAGTGAGTCAGCTCTTATAGGTCTTAGCCATCACATTTAATTTTTCTTTTCTCCCCTAATCTAAACATTTATGCAAGACTGTATAATAGATAGCAAACTGTACTGGGAAAGAAGGCAGTACACAGCAACCAAACACTTTTATGTTATAAATCACTTTTTTTTTCCTAAAAATATCATCATTTTAAAATGTAAATCATCCCTTGATACATTTTTAATCATGGTTTTATAGCTGTTTCTTTTTCTTATAAAAAAAAAAAAAGAAAAAAAACATCCCAGTGACTCTGTCACTCTAGAAAATATATAATTCTATTTTATATATGTCTCGCTACTAGTTAAACATGTAATCTGCTTTACCAACTGTAATTTTGTTATCACTCTACTAACACGTGCAAGTGGATCTAGCAGCAGACAGAAGACGGTGTACTGAATATTTCAGCACCAAAATCCATGACACAAACCTCAAATACTAAACTGTCATCAAGAAAGTGAATGTTAGGGCTCTTCTAGTGAGAGCCTATTTCAGGCCATTCACTGGTAATGCACACTAAGAGGATTAGTGGGTAGTTTTACGTAATGTATAACTTAATCCCTCAATCTTCCTGGAGTACCTGTAAAGCAATAGACCTCGCAGCTATGGGCTCTTCCAAGACTTGGTAGAACATGAGGGTTGTATGGAAGAAACTGAAGGTTGGGACTGCTGTTTAGCAGCAGTGAGCTTAACAACGTCGCCAAAGAGCCCATATTTAGGGGGCCTATTGAAAACATCACATCTGAGGGGAAAAAAAAAAAAAAGTTAAAAAGATTACATTACTGAGTCTTTTTGGAGCTGTGAGTTCTAAATCAATAATTCTGTCAGCATCTGTGATGTGGAGTAATACAGATAAATCAGCACCTCTTTCCTCCTCCACCCTTAAGAGCGACAGGCTCATCACTGTAAGGTTTCATTGTGCTGTTGAACCCCAGTGGGGATGCGAAAGCCAATTCTGTAGGTTTTACTGACTGCATTCTGACTATACATTGCCTGTGAAAACCCAGCTGCAGGAAGCTGGCTGGTGTGTCGGGGTGGTCTCATGGATGTACGAGCTGCTGCCTTGTGGTGCGAGTTGGATGTACATTGCAGCCGGACTCCTTTTTACAGCTCATCTGGAAAGTAAGAACACATGAACAGTTTTCAGGGGTTGGCACAGTGCTTGCCTCAGCCACGCTGTTTGGAGGGCGAAGGGGTATTTGCAGGAGCCTTGGGGCTTGGGAGCGCCCTGGGAGCGCTGTGGCTTGTGTTAGCCTTGTGTTACCCATAGGGTGATGCTGCCTTGCATGAAACTTCTCCTTAGTTCTCCTTAGCATCCAACCCCGGAGACACACACACACCCCCACGCGCAAAACCCACAAATGCCACCTAGTCAATATTCATTTTCAAGCCAAGAGATACTTCCGAAGCTTCCTCCCTAGCAGAAAAGAAGATAGCCAGATATTTTGCCCTGAAGCCAACCGTTACATACCGACTGGCAAAACAAGTCAGCAGTGCAGTTGGCAACATTCACTTTCCCCTGGATAAGTCCCTTCCCTGAGCAGGAGGAAAGGCAGCTGTGTCCAGGAATGCACAGGCCCTTTGCTTGAACAAGAAACACGTGCTGCAGTAGCAGCTGGGAAGCTGCAACAGCAACTTCAGCCCTTGGCAGAAATCAGGCGGACACCTTGGAGACAGCCAAAGGAGCGTGAGGTGAGGGGACAGATCTGTTTCCCCTGTTTTCTTGAAACGCAGGCTTGGGGCTATGTTTTCCAGCCAAAAATCGTTCCTTAAATATACCTTCACTGTGGATTTTCTGTGAGGGTCATTGGGTCATTTAAATAGCAGTCACGCTGTCTCCTGTTCAACAGGCAACTGCAGTGGCTGTTAGACTTCTGAGGGCATTAGCAAATTAGCTGAAAGTTGCAGAGGAATTGTAAACCGCTTTTGGCAGCAGCAATCTAGTGGCTCGTGGGACACCTGGGAATGGGAGATGTGTGAAAGAGGTTATTTGTACGCTGCAGAGAGGCATACCTGGCAAACACTGACTACACCTCTGCTATCCCTGATGCTATCACTTGCACACACCAGACGCAAGGATGGCTGCCATAAACCTCTGCACGTCTAATTGAAATGCATAGATAGGAGCGGCTGTAAAGAGATGTCCAAAGACAAGCTTGTAGTTTCACAGATCTCTCATTAAATCTCAGCATGTGAGGCCTTCAGAGATCTTCAAGGAAGGTGATAAAACCAGTGATAAAATTACTCCTCTGTCTCCAAAACTGTCAGAAAAAGGATGTGGAGGCGCTCCTATGGCAAAGTGCTGCAGGACAAGCTTGGGTGTCCACAGAAGACAGGGTGAGAAGTCCTGCAGCCCGCCTCTCTGCCCCAAGGCAGATCCAACAACATCTAAATCTTTTCTGAAGGATGTTTGTCCAGCCTATTCCTAAAAATCTTTATAAGGGCAGATTCCTCCCCTAGCAGTTCCCCCAGTGCCAAGTTACCCCACCATTAACTCCTGCTGGACACCTGGGACTGGAAAAGTCCCTGTCCCTCTCCACCCAGGGAATGACAGGACAGGCAGGAAACAGTGTGTAAAGCCCCCTTGCGCCCTTAGAAACCCAAAACAGAACCAAAAAAATTACTTGTGTACATTTCTCACAGTGTTTCTTCTCAAGCCACCACTTCCTCTACCCAATTCCAGGCTTTGTGAGGTAAAGCCATGGAAATGTCTGTGGTGTACTCAGCCCAGGTCCATGAGATTTCTGCTCGAATCCTGATGTGTCAGAGATGCACCGAATACTCCTTCTCTACAGGTAGCTTGAATACCTCAACATGAACCAGAGCAGCATGTTCTCAAGGTTTCAGACTATGCTAACCCACTTTGGCCTTTCTCCCCTTTGACTCTTTCCTCTGGAGCAACTTTCTTCACCTCAGTTGGCCCTCACTGGGCTGACTGATTACTAGGTGCAGATGCTGTGCTCTGTTCTCAGTCCAAAGCACTCCCAGTGGCTAACTGTGCATAAGATTTTACCCTTACTGGTGAACCTCTGTTTTGGAAGACTACCTAGGCTTAAGCAGTTTTTTGTCATACTCTCAAGTGGCTTTTTAGCCCAGGTATCACTGTGGTTTGTTTGCAATATAGATGACCCAATTTTTGTATAAATCCAGTGAGTAACAGAGTATTATACACTGTCAGGCACTGACGAAAACCTTAGCAGCGAAAATTTTAACTAAAGCTAAGAAAAATATATAGGACTGTGGCTCACTGAGCACGTATATCTTCTACAAATATTAAATTTTCCATACAGTAAGGTATGGTGTACATTATATTTTTACTACAGGGTAAAGCATGGAGAAAAAGAACCAACCTAAGTGCATATGACCATCAAGATCAGTCCAGTTTTCTTGTAACATAATTCCTAATGTTGGCTTAGCAAAGTTCATTATCAATTTGCAAATACTCAGAGGAAAAATGAAGAGAGAAAAGTTGGTATAGCTGGAATAGCTTCGCTATAAAAATCGATGAAGCCAGAATTTTCTGACCAAAGCTTTAAGTGGAAATGTTCTAATTAGATTAAAATTACAATTGTGAAGAAAAAAACCTCGCTGGCAAAGAAAAGGAGCTGCTTTTACAAAGACAAGCAAACACACTTATCATGGTCAATTGCTTGAGCCTGTAGGGAAAACAGTACCAAAGTGGCCTGAGGTTACGTTGTGCCATGTGAGGATTCACATCTGCTCTCAGAATCTTTCTGAGCCAGCGTTGAATTCAGGTAAAATGTGTACTGTAAATTGAAAGGTGTACTTTTAAATGCTTTTCTCTAGTCTAGCTGTCCTCCTGTGAGCCACCAAATCCCACCTCAACCAACACCTGGTTTATTTTTATTCAAAGAGAAAACAAAAGAGAGTGGTGGCACGACTGGGCAGAATTCAGGAAAGTCAGTGGAGACCGTGACTTCTCCTAAAAAAAGTCAGAAAGCCAGAAACAGCTCTTTAGCAAGTGGGTTTTTTTGGGAGGAGTCCTGGTTGTTTCAAAACTTAGCAAGCCAGTGTTTCTCCTATTTGTTAAGTTTGGAAGCAAATAACGTGTTCAAGGAGATGCAGGGAAGGGAAGCCAAGTTAACAGGAGTGAGCCTTGGGTGGGCTGTGGACCCCTGATTGCTGTAGCTACTCTCCTGTGATTGGGAGATGGTGGCAGGGGCTCTGCTGCTGGGGTGCTGGAGATGGCAGACCTGGCACTGTGATGGGGTCCCCTCCCATGTCCCCATCCTGCAGCCTGGCCTGGCAGCACCTACTGATGCCTCGCTTTATGACAGCACAGCTGGTTTTTGCTGAAGCAGAGCTGGTGGGAAGCTTCTTTGTGGGAAGCCACCCTGGTCTGAAAGGATTACCCTGAGCCTTTTCCTTCACAGGACTTAAAATCCCTATCCCTACAAATCAAATTGTACAATTAGCTACATAGGGGCAAAGTCTTTCTTCCGGGGTTTTATCCCTACATCTATCATTAAAACTACTTGCCATTTATTTACTTATAAATATTTTGAAATAAGTAAGCCTTCCTGGTGTACACAGAGCTCCGGTGAGAAGGGGGCATGGAGGGGAGTGAGCCCCTTTCCCTCCCCAAAGGTAGGCAGCATCCTTCACCCACGGCCAGGCACCACACCATCGTCGCAGGGCACCCCCAAGGACCCCAGTCCTGGGCAGGGGCAGGGAAAAAAAAAACCTCATGCCTCCTCACCCCCTCCCCAATTTGATCAGAGAATAAGGAGGAGCCTTCATTCCAAATGGTGGCAGGGATGGGACTGCAGGGCATGTGTCAGCGAGTCCTCGTGAAACCCATCTGCTGTGAGGAAACCATAAAGGAGAGCTTTTGGGTGGGTTTTTTTGAGACAAACGTGGCAACGGCATCCCAGGATGGAACTCAAAGATGTATTCCTCCCTGTGGCACATAGGTTGGGACAGAGTGGCGTGCCCAACATGCCACCACTCTCTCCGCTATGGTCCTGGCACAGCTTCCCACCTGGGGAGTGAGCACCTCAGCATCACCTGCAGCTGCCTGGGGTAGCTGCTTCTCAGGCACAAATGGGTCGATATCATTGGTGTTCTGCAAGTTATCACCTTTTTTTTAATTCGGGAAAAGAAAAAAAAAAAAGGGCCACATAAATAATTCTAGGATATTTAAGCTCCAAGAAGTCTTAATCTGTGCGTCAAATGGCTTGCAAGATGTCAGGGGTTTTCCTTTGGGCTTTTTTTAACCTATTTTTACTATTTTTGTATTAATTTAGGGAGAAAAAAATTGTATAATGAATCTCAATGTATAGCATAAGCCTAAAATAAAATGGCTGTCTCTCTCTTTGCTTCCTGTGCTCCCAAACTGCTACAGAAGTCCCATGCCATCACCAAGCTAACAAACCGATTTATCTGGCCTAAGCCAAACAATTAGGTTGTGTGTCTTCTCTGGCTCCCATCGCAGAGGAGTGGTGGAGCAGTTCAGGGTCCCCTGCTGCAGCATGGAGCCAGCGACGTCCCAAGATGAAGAGACGAAGGGCACACTGTTTCTCCGGTAGCTCCTTTTGCCCCAGGCTGCACACTGCTCAGCAGCAACCACAGGGAAAACGCATTCACTTCTTATTGAGATCCAAATCTTTTCTCTTTTTTTTTTTTCTTTCTTTTTTTTTTTTTTTTTTGGTGGGGGGAGGTGGTCATAGTTAATCCAGCAGCAGAACCCCAGCCTGAGCAAGCAAAGCAACAGCTAAAGTAACAATCTCAAATTCATTTGACCAAAAACTAGTGTTACCTGCTCAGACAAGAACTAGATCTACCAACATCTGTTGGGAGATACTATTTCTATAGAACATAATTATTACTATTAAAAATGTACTTACCAACCCCTTATCGTGCACAGTTAGGAAACCCCACCATCACTGAGAGACCCACCAGTCCAGCTCCCCAGCAGAGCCACAGCCACTGCCCCAGGATCTTCTGATAACAGTGGTCCGTCGTTCTCATCCCGCACCCAAGTAGACCACCCATTTACACCTTTTCCCAATGTTTTGGGGAAGGGGTGCAGCACCCCTATAGGCCCACCTGCACCTTCTGCTTTGATGGAGAAGCAAGCCACTGCACCCGGTGACAAGGGTGATAGTTACAACTGTTATATCACACCTGCAGCACTGAGATAAAAATCAATTATTTACACAAAAAGTAGGTGAGTCAGACCCAAGCCTGAGTCACTGCAAACAGCAGCAGGCCTGAGAGCTGGTGGGCTTTTGGCTGCCAAGGGCTCTCGACCACTTGAGTTTAATGGGAAGTTCAGGTCTGCAATTTAAAGGTGACTTCTGTCACCTATTACAGCTCCCCTTATCCCTTCCAGCCATTCTTTCTTGCATTGCCTTAAATTCAGGGTCCACAAGCTCAAGCACTGTTGGCAGAAATTCTGGCTGAAACAGAAAATCAAATCAAATCAATTTTCTAAATGCTAATCTATTGTAAGAGAGGCTACATCTAAGTGTTGCACAGGAGCTCAAAGAGCCAACTCCTGTACCAGGCTGGTGTGCCTCATTTGTCTACATTAGCAAGAGTCGTTCATGCCTAATTTACAGAAATCAGGCTTTCCAAATGTGTAATCAGTATGTTTTATTCTGAAAATTCATTTGTATGTATACCTTCAGAATAGAGGCGTGTTAAGTCTGATTTTTAGGTTATCAAGGAATACGGTTGAGTCCAACAAATGTTCAGGAACAGCAAGTCAATTCCATGTGCGATTCTTGCACTGCAGCATCCAAAGCAGAATACTTTCATTCCAAAATACCACATTTCCTTATTTGTACAACAGATTTGCACACAGAATTAGGCAGGATTATGCACTCAAAACCGTGAAGTGTGCTCGCATTTACATTCATCTTGTATATGTCACTTACACATGTAAAGGTTAATGGCAATATAGAACTTACTGAGGAGAACTGGATTTGTTTTGCTGATTTTAGCTTACTGGCAGAAAATAACTGAAATATATGTCAAGCACCTAGCCAGAAAGAACTGGGGAATAAGACATCTAAAAGTCCACAAGCAAAAAGGAAAATCCACTTGAAAATTTATAGAGATGGGAAATGTAAAAATCATGTTAAAGACCCTAGTAACTGAGAATCTGGACTATATTCAATAGAGTACGGTATAAATGAATGCAGAATATTCTATTCTGATTCTCTTCAACCACATTCAATCCCCTTAAATATGATCTGTTTGTGAGCAGACGTACTTTGAGCAAGACTGACACTTATCTTAGAAATTACCAAGTTGTGCAGGTGAAGTTTGCTGGAAACAAAATTTTAAGTGTATACAAACTGATGCAAGGAACCACAATTTGCAAAAAAAAAATATGCCATCACTTACTGATTATATTTCATAATAAGCAATCTGTTCACTGATGCTACAAGTAATAATTATTTTATATTTGTTAGCTGTATCCCGAAAAATGAGATGCCTCACTAATATAAATATATATATAGTGCCTACACCCCCATACCAATTCTGTATTTTTATATGCCCAACACAAGCTGGCTCCATGTAAAGAGGAAAAGCCAACCCAGAAATGTAGTTGAAAGCTGGTAGGAAGCAGGTTTAGCCGTCCTGAGATTAGTAATGAATCAGTAGGGCCGGGGGGAGCAGCAGAGAAGTTGGTAAGGAATTTAGGAACAAAGAAACTAGCTGCAGGAACGCAGAGCTGTTGAGAAAGGAAACTACTCAGGGTTTATTTTGTCAGGTGGATGGTAGAGAATTGATATAAAAACTGAGCGGCAAAGGAAAGGAAGGTCTCAGGTAGAATGAGAAGTAAGCAAAATTACATGAGCCTATGGAAAATTTGTAGCTCTAACATATATTAAGGTTGTCTAATAAAAGACAGGGTCTGTCCGTGTACAGATTCACAACTGCCTAATTATATGAATTCAAATATAGAATCTCAACCTCATTGCTTTGGAATAAAAGGTAGATATCATACATAATCTAATCTAAATCCCCAAACTGGAGACTTTAGCATGATCTTTATACAATATCATACAGAAAAAGAGATCAGTCAAACAGATTCTGTCTCACAACTTACTGAAAAGTAACAAATGGACCCTCACTCATTTTTACTACAATTCTTAGAGAAGAGCAGCTGAGATTTAATGTTTCTGAAGTAGCTATACCTTCCTGATAAAATAATCACATATTGGAGATATTTTTTTTCTTTCTTTTGAAGATGTGATCAATTTTCTTTCTGGGCAAAGTGAGCCCTCAGGCACATTACCTACAGCGGGAAGTGGGAAATACTGGCTCTCTTAAGGTGATTCCTGAGTCAAGAACATCTGCAATTGAATTTTTCTCTTTTCTTTCCTCTCAGCATGCTATTGCAAGCTGTTCCAGACTTGTTTATTGACAGTTTTACCAATCAGTACCCCTGGCCTCAAGAGAGGTGGGATTCTGCTGAGCTTCTCCTGATGTTAGCTTCAGTGGCAGTGGCCACTTTATAATTTCATTATTAGCATTTCTGATGGGAGCCATCTCTGTCAATAGCTTGGATCTTACTGGAAAGTGGAGTACTGCTTCCAGTTCTGGGGCCCCCAACATAAGAAGGACACCCATCTGTGAGCGAGTCCAGAGGAAGGCCACAAAGATGATCAGAGGGCTGGAGCACTCCCCCTATGAAGGCAGGCTGAGAGAGCCAGGGATGTTCTGCCTGGAGAAGAGAAGGCTCCAAGAAGACCTTATAGCAGCCTTCCAATACCTAAAGGGGGCCTACAGGAGAGATGAGGAGCGACTTTTTGCCGGGCACGTAATGATAGGAAAAGGGTAATGGCTTCAAACTGAGGGAGGAGGATAGATTTAGATTAGATATGAGGAAGAATTTCATATTATGAAGGTGGTGAGACATTGGACCAGATTGCCCTGAGAAGTTGTAGATGCCCCATCCCTGGATGGGGCTTTGAGCAACCTGCTGTAGTGGGAAGTGTCCCTGC
The DNA here is from genome assembly GCA_004320125.1 of Scolopax mira. NCBI lineage: Eukaryota > Metazoa > Chordata > Aves > Charadriiformes > Scolopacidae > Scolopax > Scolopax mira. The sequence goes on along the minus strand of BJBW01000606.1, from coordinate 97,366 downwards.
CCATGGCAGGGGGGGTTGGGACTCAAAATCCACTCCACCTCTATAGAATTCTATTCCGTAGAATCTAATGATTCAATGATTGTATGAAAGCCAACAGCATTTTGCTGCTCTGTTATACCTCTGATATATGAGTGACATAACATATATTATTAGATCAAGAAATGAGAAACATTCAAAGCTCAGTGTCAGAACACCATATTATATTTAATATCACCATCTGTGTGGATGCTATACAGCAGATTTATAATATGAAAGTTGCAGAAATGGGGAAAGTAAAGAGAGAGAACATCATCACTCTCAAGTCTCTCTATCAAAGGAAGAGTTATTGCTTCACAGTCAGTGGTGACACCAAGCCTGAAGAATCTAATTTACAGGAAAAGGTTAAAAGAATTTGGCTTAGAAAGGGGGAAATTTGGAGCTGAGATACATGACTTCAAAATTACAGGAAGGATTGCTAACTTTGGTGGGTTCCTTTTTTGTTTGCCAGCATTTGCTTCAAAAGCCAAGATTTCAGAATACAAAATGTTGTGTGAAGCAAATAATAAGTTTATGGTGAATGTTTCATAGGTAGAAATGACAAATACATATTGGAAACAGGAAAGTCAAGGGAGACAAAAAGTCGACTGAGGTGAAAAATGCCTAAATTTATTGTAGAAAACTCTGTAAAAACTTACACAGAAAAACTCCCTAATGTACTCACAGCCCTGGAGAGCTCTTCAGGTGGTCTGTTCCAGCACCAGGCTGAAAAAAGGTAAGAGTTTAAATTATTGACAACTGCAACCAGCAGAGCTTTATACTGTGGAGCCTGAATAAGAGAGAAAATGAAAAAATTATGGAAAAAATACTTCAATTATGTACTCTTTGTTTACATCGAGACCTCGCCACAGACTTCACAGGAGTTATAGCTAATAACATTTGCTCAAAGTACGACCCACCACATTCCAGATTACTATTTTCCTCTTCTGCTTGAAGCCAAAGGCTGGGTTGCATTTTGTCAGTCCTCTTTCTAAGGCAGAAGGTCTCTCTGATTCTGTCTGAGTGACCAAGGAGGTGGGACACAGAGGTGAGCATGGACCAGGACGGGTGTCATGGGAAACAACCCATACCCCAAGCCACTGCAGGGCAAAGCTTTATTACTCCTTCACCAGAGAGATGTACAAAAGAGGGCACTGATAGTTTTAATGTTCTTTAAAAGCTTATAAGAAAAATTGGCCTTGGTGGTACTCTGTAGATGCGCTAAGATGTAGATGTGCTATGGATGCCATGCAGGCATATTTATGCTTGCACTTTTCAAGGCTTGGTAGTCCTTAGCCTTTGGCTTCATGCCATGCAGCCTGTCTGAGATTCATATTGCAGATTTTATTGAGATAACTGGGTGGTGAAAGAGAATTTGTTTAGATCAAACATATCTTTTTAAATGTGAACTGGTTTATTCACCCCAGAAGGTTTTCCACATCTGCCATCTCTATCCTCTGTTAGTACATTTGGAAATTAAGGTGGCCACAGTGGGAAGGAGAAAATTGGAAAGCAAGTGAAAGTCCCGTTATTTTTGCTAAATTGCAGATGATTTTATGAGGCTTAATTACTAGTGATTTTGTGAGACTCATCTTCCACTACCAAATTTCCAGAAGGTGCTCAATATTCCACTCCTAATCCAGGAAGAACTATGGGTTTTCAGTGTACTCCAAGCAGAGTATAGTAGCTGGCTTCAAAATACATTGCCCAGTGAAAATAAAACGCCGGAAGGGGAGGAGAGGAGGATAGAGATTTTCAGCAGAAAATACTGGGTTTTCTATTTTAAAAATATAAGTTAACATTTTTATCTTTGTTCTGCTAGGAAAATCTTACTTAGTCTGGCAAATCTGAAGCATATAAAATCATTTCAAGAAAACTTCTGTGCAGGAGAGGAGAGACAGAGGGTGAGCAGAGGAAAGAAATACCTTTTCTGACTTACTTCTATCAGGTCTCAGCCTTGTCACAGACACAGTTAACAGCAGTATGTCCAGTATCAAAGCAGCAGGGTGACAGCGTTTGGATACAATTGTTTTATGGCACAGCAAAGTGGTAAATGGTTCCCCGTTAAGGCCGACACCGACCAAGCTTATTTCAAAATGCTGCCAAAGGGGAAGAAGGTATTGAGCTCTAACTCTACCATGTAGGGAAGATGGAGCTGCAAGTGAGCAGAATTTATCAGGAGGGCAATAGAAAATGCAAACCATAGCAAACCCAGTACACATCTGGAAACACAGATTTGAATGCAGAATCTGCTAAATGTTGCCAAAAATGCCCTCATCCTGGAAAAATAAAGTCAGGGAAAGACCATCAAATCCCCAAACCTCTTTACAGTTCTTAACTTCTTGCTACGTCCTGCATGTAATGTCACCAGTTCCCTGGTGCTCACACACCATTCAGATCCATAATTGTTTCCTTAGACATAGTTCCCATTAATATACATTGTCAGCCAATAAGAAAATATAAACCATGCTTAGGTGGCCAATCATAGATCTCAAGTAGTCAAGGGTCATCCTTTACAGCTACCCCCATTCCTAAAATACATATCACATACATTCACAGAATAATGGGGAAAATATGTATACAATTCAAATCTACCTGAAAACAATTTCCCTTAAATAGGCCAAACAGAATGCAAAATCTGTTTCCAGCAAATACTTTTATAAGCTCCAAATGTGAAGGTGAAGTATCTCAATTCAAGCCTTCTGAAGAGAATTAGAGAGAATGAATGTGAAAAAGCACATGGAGTGCAATTTAAAGAAGCAAGCAAGCAAGCAAGTCGTGACCAGAACATGTCTATAAAACCTTGGCAGTTGACCTTCACTGGGTGAGGATCGTAAGTGGTTTGGAGAATCAGCATTTCATCAAGTGGCTGAGTATATTTTTATCCTTATCAAAATATAAACCAGCTCTTCAGGTAAATCTGATCTTGCAAGGTTTGCCTGCTCTCAGTGACCGTGAAAAAAAATGATGTTCCTAAATGAACCTATGATCTCTGCTGACTTTGTTTACTTCAGATATATATATTTCTGTTAACTGCATAGGGGAACAAAAGCAGAAATAAAAATGCTCCAAAACTTTAATACTTTTTATTTTCTGGAGAATCTATCCCACCCCTCCTACTAGCTTCTTCTTTCGCTATGCCAGACCTCTCTTATGAAATTCCCCAATTTCGGCCAATTGGCTCAAGCGCTCCCCTAATACACTCTTGCAATTGTAAGCACTCAGGGGTTCCACTAAAAGGGTGGCTGGATGCAGCTTCAGGACTAATTGTATCCTATGAGTTATAGAATTATGCACCAACAGCTAAAAGGACACAATTACAAGGTGAACTATTGTGACACACACTGTGTAATGTCATACAATCAAATGCAATGTTTAGTAAACATGAACCTCTTTGTCATTTTGTATTTATTTATACAGGTTTAAAAAAAAATAATAAAGCACATATTTAAAAATATCCCTTTCTCTGTCGTGTGGCTGTGTGGCTGCAGCATTATGCAACTTCCCAGCAAGGCCGATGGGTAGGCGATGACTCGGTCAGTGCCTGGGGGACTCGGCAATGACTAGTGAGGAATATGCCTGTTTGATTGAATTACACCTGCAAAGAGAGAGTGACAGCCTTCCAGAGAGAGTGGGAGAGAAAAGGAACAGCTTACCAGGGGTTAGCTAGGAGCTGCCCAGGTGGGAAAACCAAATTTCTGCGGATATAGGAGCCTTAACTAGGTCACTGCTTCAAGGACTGGATTTTTCCAGCAAAGTGTTTATGGCCCATTGCAACAGTAATGAAACACCAAAAGGTTTGTAATACCTGGGCTTTCTCCTTGGTCATAAGGCCCATGGGAAAAGGGGAGGGAGGGAAAAAGTCTTCCACATATTCTTGTAGAGCAGATAAATCTCCAGCATGCCCTAAAAGCTTGGAGAGAACTTTACAGATCTGCCAAAAGCCAGGCTTCTACCAGTTTGGATCCACAGACTGTCCCACCAAGTCTCTAAGGTATGAGAAGGCACTGCTTTGCAGGTCTGTCCCGCAGGACTGCCCTCCTTTCCTCTGGGAGTGACAACACACGTTTCCAGATAGTTCTGCCTTTCTTTAGAGAAAGATTTTCCTGGCACCTTGCCCTCCTGAACTGCCATCTTCCTTCTCTCCCCTCCTCTCATTTATTCTCAGCCTCATTTGTCTCACACACATGCACATAAGATATTCCGATGCAAAAGGGTGATCTCAGCCCACTCTCCTCCAGCTTAAGACATCACAACTTCCACTGGCAAAGGAAAGCAATCTGTAATTCTGGCAAAATGAACACCTTTCTTCTTTCCTCACTAAAGCACAGAAACAAAGGTGATCTAACAACTGATAGCCAAATTACTGCTGAGAAGAGCAAGGGCCAAGCCTGACACTAATTTTTATGAACAGTGTGCTGTGAGTCTAGTACAATGAGTGCTAGAATTAAATCATATGTAGAGAGGTCATATCATTATTTTTTTTAATGGTTATGGAATCATAGTATTTTTTGTGGTAGCAGTTTTGATTTGTGCTTTGAATGCAAAGCAATTGCAGTGTCAAATGGCACTATTTGGAGGGGGGGGGGGGGAAGTGACTATGACATTTAATCATGTTCAAATCCCAGCATTATTATGGCACAATAGGAATTATCATGTCAAATTTCACCTCCATCTCTGTACTCTATTGCTACACATTTGCACTCTATGTGTGTGTGTGCAGAGTTGGACAGAGAGGAACCTGATGAAGTTCAGCAAGGGCAAGTGTAGGGTCCTGCACCTAAGGAAGGGATAACCCTAAAAGAAATCAGTGGTGCAAACACAAGATGTGAAAAAAAAATGATTAAACTGCAGTTCTGCAGAAGAGCATCTGAGGTTGCATTTGGTCACTGCTTCACCATGTGTAAAAACTGTGGCTATGCTACAAAGCCACCTTGTCTAATCCTTAGCCAATTTATTAACAAAATAACATACAGAAGACATGGAAGACTTGTGTTGTTTTTTTTTTAATCTGTTCTCCTTGGTGTTGATGAGTTTTCATCTGAACACTATGGGCATGACACTTGGAAAGAGTACAGAACTAAATGAGAATGAGGAGTCAGGAAAAGACACCTTCTGCAGGAAAGCCTGTGCAGTCTAGCAGAGATGAATTTGAGAGCTACAGTAACAGTTTTCTGTATGAAAAGGATATACAAGAACAGCTATCAAATATTTCCAGTGTCCCCTGAAGGTGGAATAAGACAAAATCAGCTTAATTTGCAGCAAATGTAATTCAATTTGCATATCCTAATTCCAAGAATAAGCTTGCACTGGGGATATGCTGCCTAGGCTGGCTGTGGAACCATCTTTAGCAGGGTTTAAAGAACAGGTTACACCAAAAAAAAAAAACCTGTTTGAAATAACCTAGATACTGATTCAGCCCTTTTTCTACAAAAATCCAGTATTTTCCAACTCAAGTGTGGTATAGCGATTTAGCTTGCCCCAGGCTATGTCCCTTTAAATTGGCTCAGATTTGATACTCAGAAACAGAGGCACCTAGAATTGCTTGTCATATTATTTAATGTAAAAGCTGGATTCTTGGCCTGTAGAGGCTGGGATGTGCTTAAAAAAATGGGAGATTTATGTATCTGTAGTTAATACTTTTAAGTATGGCAATTTGAAAATTTGTAGCAATTCAGCCACAAGTGGAGAAAATGTGATGTCTTCTACTGTTTTCTGATGCACTTTAATACATCGCTGGGAAATTCAAGTCCTTTGGCTCACCAAAAAACTCTGCCATAAAACATTCAGTAAGGATGGTCCAGGAAGTACAGAATAACAGCAGAAGAAAGAGACAAATTCATTTGCAGAATAGACAATTATCAGAAACTTAGGGAGAAAAAAATACCAGACTAAAGACTTTTTCCATTTCTTTTTTGCAAATCAGTCTTTTGGTGTTTAATATGTTACTATCAACCTGTGCAAATAATTCAAAATGAATAATTTATCTGATTATTTTTTTTCTCTTTGTGGGATATCTAAAAGCAAATTGGTTTCCTCTCACATATTCATTATTCAAAATTATGTTAGCACAGCTTTATGTGAGTGCTTTTTTGCTGCAGTTGCTTTGCTCCACAATTGAGTATTCATGCCACCTACCTGAGCCAAGTGTCCCACCAGATTCATTTTATCCTTGATGCAAAATGTCCTTCAAGCTGAATTAAGGTCCTGATTTTGACAGGCTCTGCAGGATCTATGTTTCCACTGATGCAGTGGAGGGGACTAACCTCCTAACGGAATCAGATGCCTGCATCTGGATTAAGTTGGCCAGTGGGAATTACTGCTGCTGCCAAACTAGGGACCCTCTTGGGACCCCACTTTCCAAATTTGCTGGCTGAAGAGAAGCAAGATTAACCAGGAAAACCACACACCTCATTTCTTATGTCCCCTGTATCTTCCATAGTTTTGGCTGAGCTGTTCTCATTCACCATTATCATAGAATCCTTTAGGTTGGAAAAGATCCTTTAGATCATTGAGTCCAACCATGTACTATGTATAACCTTACACTTAGTTAGGACACAACTGATTAAGATAAAGATTATGAACTTAGTCTCAAATATCATTTTAATAGTCCTTACCCGAAGGAAACTACCACCGTACTGGAAGTCTTCCCCATTTCAGATCAAATGGGATGATAGGTTACAGTCCATGGATCATCAGGAGGAGCTCTCCTTCTGCTCCTTGGAACAAGGAATGAAATACTAATGTGGAGAAATTTCAATTCACCTCTGTCATGAAATATGGGGATGCCAGACAGACCAGCGAACACAGTAGGCATTGTTCATGTCTGTAACACACTGAGGATGCCAAATGATGGCAGGGAACTGGCAAAGTCTTTCATCAAGCAAATTTTGAAGAGGAAAGAAAGCTTAAACAGGACTACAGTTGTTTTTCCAGATATACTCAGATCTTCCCATGATTGCATTACATGGAGGTAGTTCTATAAATTTCCCTGTGACTTCTGTAGAGACAATTAAGTAGTTCAGTAACTGAACACTACAAAATATTTGTGTTGCAATCAGCACTTGATACAGCAAGACCGACTGTATTAGATGTTTCGTGCATCCAGCTCTATCAAATGTCTTCTTTAACTTTTTCAGAATGAAGAATGTCATATACACTACAGCATTCGCCCTTTTTGGGATCATCTTCCTCACCAACCCGCCTCAAGCTTCCTCTTTCACCATTTCAGCTGCTAGAAAAAGTAATTCAAAGTTACCAAGAACATTTTTATTCACAAGTGGAAATGATCATTTTCTTTACTGAAAGAGGTAGGCCATCTAAAACTGCAGACTGTTTGTTGCTGATCTATTAATATAGTAGTGGGAGAGCTTGCATGGCAGAGATAAAAAAGCGCAAATTAAAGAACACAAAGCATACAAGGAGACAAAGGAGATTAATAGACGAGGAAAGAAATAAGTGGAATGGGAAAGAAAGAAAAAAAAAAGAAATCAGAAAAAGAAAGCAAAATATACCTTAGTGATGCCCTCTGTAGAAAGGAAGAAAAAAAAAGTAGAGGAAAAAAAAGGATATTGGGGAAATGCAGGGATGGTACCATCTCTTAAAATAATTCTGAGAAAATAGAAAGTGACGTTGAAATCCCAGTAATTGAATTTTTGCCTTGAAAAGCCAGTGACAGCTTTGCTTAAACATTTAGCCACATAAAATCAAACTCCACATCTCTGACTGCATGAATTTCTCAATGAAGTCAACAAAAATCAATAGGAACAGCCTCATTCTAATCTATGTTGTTTTCATCACAGAAAATGTAAACGCAGTGCTTTTTTCATACCTGCACCATTCTTCTGTCTCTTTATAGCCTCTAACATGCTCCTAATATACGTCTATCCCAAAAACACAGTTGTTTGCCTTCCTCTATTAATGGTGTCTAGCTGAAGAGAAGCCAGAAATGGAGAGCTCACATATTGTCTGTTCTTAATAAATAATCATTAAAAGATAGATTGGCATCATGGGAGCATTCTCCAACACTTAGTCTATTTGTCTTGAGTCAGCTGTTCTGTACTTTCTCCCTATTCTTGCATAATTGAATACTACATCTTACCTTTTTTTTCTGCACAAGGACAGCTCTTATCTGAAAAATATTGTAAACTTATTCAAATTTCATGAATCCACACTGGGCCTAATGCAAACTAAACAGGAAGTGGCACAAGAAAATCAAATAAATGAGCAAACCGACACCTTTCCGCTACCCATCAATAGTTCTTCTCTTGTTCCTTTTAACTGCTGCCCAGGCCTGCCGAGCCTCCCCCACACCCTTTGCAGAATTTATGAGTAACCAAAATCATTTCATCCTCTTCAGATTTACAGCTTACTGCATAAAGTAAGTATTCAAACTTAAACATTCAAAGTCAAATTGTCACACTGAGATCACATTTCTTGGCTCATTGATGTTTCCATCCATTCGACCTCATGGGTATGATAAGACAACCCGCAAGCAGGGGCCAGATGAGGTAGCAATAGTGTCACCTAAGAGTTAGAGAAATGCTTCACTGGTGGCACCAGTTCAAAGATTTCTTGGCAGTTTAGACAAAATTTGGACATTGCTATCCTAAAAGCAAATGAGCCAGCAGGTCTCCTTTTAGATGGTGGTGAAACTCGGGTGGTGATGGTGAAGGGCTGTGGGTAAGCACAGGGGACACAAGGTCATGGAGGATATGGGTAAGGAGCCAATGAAGTCTGTGCTGATCTGGAGGGGCTAGCAAGCAGCCAGAGACTTTCTGGAGTTTGTGGGGATGCCCATTTCCCATGTCCCCATTGGCCTCGCAGATGCAGGAGCATTATCTACCAGCTATCTTTATCTCTCTGGTGGGGCTCTGGTCTATAACAGGGGCACAACACAGCCTCAGCTGCCCACCCCTGCTCCTTCAGGAACCTCAACCCCTGCCCTCCAGTGGAGTAGGCCTGGCTGCCAGGTGCCCTTGGGTTGTCCCATCCCAGTGAGGAGCTCCACTTCCTCTTAGACATGGTTTCCACCAAATCAGCTCAGGTGCTCCATGCTGAGAAGAGGACAGGCAGGAGCTATGTGGGCACCTCTACCGGCAGCCTGCCCAATCGTCCTGCCCATCTGCTAGCACACAAGGAGATCAGCACATTACACCCCAGGGCATCAGCACGAGTGAGAAACACTAACATTTGAAAACACACCCTAAAATGTAATGGGCTTCGGTCTTTGAGATCTTGTCAGCGTAAAAGCCTAACAATTCTTTGTTTTAATGTTAGTCTAGATACCAGAGATACGACAATCTGTAGGGAGCCATCAGGCTTGTAGGCTTCTCTACACGTCTCATTTGTGATGGGAAGACAGATAATATACAATTATGTTAATTAGCCAGAAGGAGTGACTTACAGTCTCCTGCACTGTGTGCTTCGAATTCTGACCACAGTTAAGCAAATTTGGATGTGTTCCTGAGTGGCCAATAGAACCAAACATATCTATGTCTAGGCCCTAAAACTTGAGGAAGATTTGTCTCCCTTTTAAAAATCAAGGTGTCCAAGCACATAATATTGAGGGAAAGAAAACAAAATATTTGCCTTTAGAAGTCTTTCAGCAAAAGAATGTGTCACAATGACGTACAGCAGGTAAGGCAAGAAAACAAATTTGACAGAATAAAAATACTGAACAAAGATTATTTTTAAGGACACCGTCCTGTAATATTTTTGGTTTTGATCCAAAATCATATCTTTGATTTGCACAATATGAACCTTTCCAAAAATGCTGCATTAGTTGTAAAATGCTGGGTAGTCAAGAAGAGTCTTTCTTCAAAAAGCAGAACAAGCAGGTTTCTCATTTAGAGAGGGATAGAGTTCACCAACGGTACGAGGTCAGGTGAAATGAATAAGCAAAATTCTCTGGATTTTTCAGTCACTGGGGCTGTGAGTAAAACACTTCCTGAATTCTTCCCATTTATGTGCCCATTATGTACCTGCACAGCTCAAGTTTTCTTGTACACAGAAAGCAGGATGCATTAATCATGAGGCAAGGAGGGCCTGGAGTTGCAGTGTGCCACTCCACGTGAAAAACCTCTAAAATACGCTAGTGCCGGGTCTGCTTGTGCTGAAAATGATGTACTGTTTATAAAGTTGCATCTGAGAAGAGTAAAATTAGTTCTGAGCTCTCAGAAAATTTTCTGCACGTCTGCTCCCGATTTCTTTCCATTTCTGCCCTACTGCAGCACCGCCCTTCCGATCACTCTCTCAAGCGTGTTCCTCTCATCTCTTTCACCAGACCTACCTGGGCCCTGCCCGCACTTCTCATGCAAGTTCACCTCAGTGAAGCCACCAAGGCGGGTAAAGCGAGCAAGATTTTCCCATTACTTCATGGGGAATTCATCCGCTGAGGCTTCACTGTCTCTCTCTTCATTCTCTCTCTCGGGTCCCCAGCCTCCTCCACATGCTTACGCACACGGGCACGATGGCAATCTGGCTTTTTGATGCGCTGCTTTCTCCTCGTGTACACCTGCCAGGTGGTGGTGTGCATTGCCTCTGAAGGCAAGCACTGAAGCAATAAAGCCTGCTTGGTGTCGTGCTGGAGAAGGAACAGCCTCGGCCACGTTCCCAAGTATTTACTCTTTGTCTGGAGTCCCTCGGATATTCCGGTGCCAGCCATACATCACAACTCTAAGAGCCAAGGTGACAATTCAAAATATGAAAATCATTGCAGAGTAAATGAAGCAAATGATCGTTTTTGACAAATACACATGAGTGTGGCGCTCAGAAATCTGGCTTGAATGTCTCTAAATAATTAAATTTATCTACCTCAGTAGCTACATTTGAATTGCAAATTAATTCTCCAAGGCAGCCCTGCTGCCTACCTGCTGCGTACGCAGCGGTGGTACCCTGAGCTCTCTCTGGCTGCTGCCCCCAGAGGTGCACCAACACATTTTGGGCAGCGATGTTTCAGTGCAGAGAACAGCCAAGGGCGAGGACCCTCCTCTCTGCTCGCTGGAAGCAGGCAAGCCCCCCTGCACGGCGCCCTCCTCCCGCTGTCTCTGGGTGCTCCTGACACAGGGCTCCTGGGACAAGGCTGCCTTTGCAGACGCAGCCGAGGTCCATCACCCTTCAGCCAGCTGGTCATACTCTATCCTCTCCACAACGCTCCTGGCCTTCCCCCTCCGCACACACAATAGCTGCTCAGCTGGTATCCCTCACTGGGGGAGCGGAGGAGCATCCAACACTGCCAGGGTTAATTCCCTGTGTTGTTTCCGCCTCTGTTCAGGGCTCCACTAATGCCTCCCCTGCTACATGTTACTCAAACCCTTTTGTAGAGGCAGAATTATTCATCTCCCTACATACTCCTCAGTGTAAGAGCATTTTCCCAAAAACAACGACTCTGTTCTCCCAAATGTCCTGCGAGATGAGGAGACTTCCTTACATCCATTTAACAAACAGGCTGGAGGCACAAAGATATTAACATCAACAGGGCTAACTCATTTGAAACATTTACAGATTTACTTTTTTTAGGGAACCTGGCATTTTTATTGCACTATATTTCTCCAGAGCAAAGCAGAGCTCTCCTCGTCTCCACTGGAAACTCCAAGTGTTCTTCATTTCATTTCAACAAGTCAGACTGAAGGGCTCAGATAAGAAATCCAGAAATTGAAGAACACACAGGCATCACCTGTGAAAAATGTCAGTGAAGTGATGTGATTTAAATCCCCATGGAATTCAGCCAGCATCAGGAAGAAAATCAAGTTCTCCAGGGCAGTATTTAACAGCCCATCCCAGGAGACTTCCCCTTGCTCCATCTTATTCACTGCACACTCTCCCAGTTCCTGCAACAAATAACGCAGAGGTCCTGGAGGCCACAGCCTCTTTCTCCCCATAGCTGTGATACATCCCCCAGCCCCATGTACCCTGAGCCCTTCACAAGTCTTTGGAAAACACTGCCTGTGAGCAGGTAATCCAAGGCTGCACTTGTTACCATTTTGGAGAATAAAGTCAGGTTTGCACAGGAAACTTGAAAATTGATTTTTTTTTTCTTGTCCCGACTCTCCCTCTGGTGCAGTAAGCAACCCTTTACAACAACTGAGGAAGGTGCTAGGAAGTTCACAGGTTGCTTGCCTGCAGTTCTGATGAGGCAGGAATAATCCTCTGCTCAGCTGTCACAAAGATGCCAACAGGAGATGGTCACTCTGGTTCCTCAGCAAAAGGGGCTGTACACTGCAATGACAGCAAGTGAATTTTTACCCTTGCACCCCTTACCTTGACCTCTTCTGTTCCTCAGGTCAGGTTCAACCCTCCTGGTAGCTTGTGGCTCCTGATGCCTCCAGCTCAATACTATCTGAGCCCTCTCCCCAGCCCACGGGGCTCAGTCCTGCCTCCTGCCTCCTCATTCCCACACATCCCTTACCCACTCCCATGTCCCTCTTCACCACAGACACTCAGCCCCTGCATACAGAATGAAATTAGACAACAGAAACTGCCGTCTTTCAGGGCTATTTTCACAAAGAGAGGGGACAGACCCTGACATCAGCCCGACTCCTCACCCAGCTTTCCAGCCTTGCTCTACCTGTGCTAAAACGTTTGGAGCTATTTCACTTGAGCAAGGCAGCCATGTCTTTCTAGCAAACAGTTAAATGGTTTCAGAGAATAGAAATTGTGCACACATTCTGACCATGAAAGTTTTAAATACGTACTTTTAAATTTTGGCTAAGTTATAAAACATAGAAAAACAATTATACAGATATTGCTGTATCCTAGAGTGAGGCTTTATTACAAGGCTGCATTATTTAAGGAAAGTTTTTACAAACAGAGAATATGCACATCAGCTCTGGATAACCATATAGCCTCAGCTTACAAAAGAGTAACTAAATGACCGCACTATTTAGTGTAATTTTCTCTATCAGGTGGCCAATCCTCTGCTAGTCAGAGATTGCAGCATAAATTCTCTCTATAGTGTCCTTTGTATCTGAAAGTAAAACTCAAAGCTTTTTAGCCACACTTCCAATTTATCCTTTACACTAACAAGCAGCACCCTCTCTAAAATCTTTTCATCTTCTTCCACAATGCTAAATTACACAGACCTAATCCCAACTGAATCAGATGATTGTGCCCATCTGTGCTGTGGAGTGATTTTTACAGACAGCTTTGCTCAACATAAGCAGTAGCTATTCTGCAAACATCATACCTGCTATTTGTACCATATCCAGCAGTTATGACTGGCTGACAAATGTTATTTTTGCAATGCTATCCCAACTGCATACTACTTATTTATATAATCTGGACTACATTTTTATATTTATTTATAATTAATGAATAATGTATTGTAATAATATAAGATTAAATTATGCATTATTTTTAGTTATTAATCAATTTATAATCTGCTAGACCAACTACAGATTTAGGTGTATATAAAAGTATCAGGCAAGCATAGATAACCTGGTACCCTTCGTCATAATTACTGGTATCACAGGTGCTACAGAGATCACGGATAACCTTGGGAAGGGGAGGGGGTTTGTGTAGGCATGCTCCATTTTAAGAAGGAGTTTTGTCAAATCTGCAAAACAATCAAATGAAGATAGGATCTTCTACTGATTCTCAGTGACTCCATTACTGCAGCTGGGGACAAAGTGCCAGGTGGCCACACTGCCTGATAGAATCACAGAATCATAGAACTGGTTGAGGTTGGAAGGGACCTTAAAAATGCTTGTTCCAACCCCCCTGCCGTGGGCAGAGACACCTCCCACTAGAACCAGTCCTACAGCACCCAGGTTGCAGCATCACCTCTCAAACACAGACAGACCCAGCCCTTCTGCAGCCCCTCAAGATAGCTAAGGTGTGGGAAGCCTGAGGTGTGGGACCAGAAGCCATCCTGGAAAGGCTCCTGACCAGCCCTGCTGCTGCCATGGCCAAACTTACCCATGCCCACCCAGCTTAAGGAGAGCTGGTGCTCTGGTCTGACACTGTGCACCCCACAGCTTCAGGTTGCTTCCAGCAGCACAAGGGAAGCTTTGGAAAACAGTTCGAGCTGGGCAGATGTTTGTCTGCAAAACAACATGTAAGAAGTTGAAGGAGCTGCCCTCTCAACAGAGAGTTTCCTCTCACTCAGCTGGGATGTCTCAAGTATTGCTGAAACAGCTCAAATTTCTTAAATAGCTTTGAGCTCTTTCAAAAGTCATTGTCCTTGCCCCAGGTTTGCTCGCAGCTGATGTTTAGTGGCCCAGCACTGCAGGCACAGTGTTTAAGAAGAGATTTCAAGCTCCCCATGTGTCACTGGTGGGTCTGGTTCAGCAGGAACTGGAAGGCTTCATCCATCCAGCACAGACCCACATGCTTAGGCTGGCAGTCACAGCAGGAAAACAGATGTGGGGTCTGGAGCCTGCTCCCAAATTCAGGGCAAACTTGCAGTGCATATTCCCCTGAATGATTAATGTAGTGTCTCCTAGTGCTAACTGTTAATAGAAATAACGGCACCCCCTCCGTGCTTCTTGTATGCAACAAATATGCATCCTTTAAGGCTGGGCGCAGGAGGGTGTCCCAAGTACCCTGGCTGGGTCCATGAGGTTTTGGTGCAGGCAGTGTCTCCCAGTCCTGACAGCAGTGGAGGGATGAGAGAAGGCATTTGGAGCTGCCAGTGCACTCCCAAAATTCACGATTGTCCACTCAGCTCAGGGAAACCACCCCGACAGCTGTGCACTTGCAGAAACCACCGAGCTGCATAAAATTGTCCTTCAGGACAAATCACAGGATTTTTGAACTAGAAAGCAGTCTAGTCTTGTCTTCTTTTATGCTCTAATTTCTGAGTCTTTGGAGTCCCCCGTATAAATTCATCTCTTTTGACTATGAAAGCCTCCTAATAACATAATATAGGGTAGATTTAGATTAGACACCATAAAGAAATTCTTTCCTGTGAGAGTGGTGAGGCGCTGGAACAGGTTGCCCAGAGAAGTTGTGGATGCCCCATCCCTGGAGGTGTTCAAGGCCAGGCTGGATGGGGCTTGAGCAACCTGCTCTAGTGGGAGGTGTCTGTGCCCACAGCAGGGGGCTTGGAACTCCATGGTCTTTAAGATCCCTTCCAACCCAAACCATTCTATGATTCTATAGTAACATGACTTAGGATTTCATATTCTGTCAACTTTCATCAATTATAACTAAAGGGAGGCTGAAATACATATATATATATACTTCATTTTTTTTAAATGTTTTTTCTCAAGAAGACAATGAAAAATTATTTGATTTTATTCCCTCCTGAGATTGTTACTTTCTGATTGGGTAGATCACTGACAATTATTCCACTGCTTGTTATATGAAACACTAGAATGTTTCATATGTACGTGATGCCTTTCTGGAAATAATTATCTTTTTGACATAATGTTATATACATGCTTCTTGGTTGAGGCATCCTACAGGTTAATTAAATCAAGAGCCAGATGCCTTGAGACAAATTAGCTATTTCCTGTCAATAAAATGTAATGCTGCACACTTAATTTATAGGAAACACTGCCATTAAATGCTTTGGGCTGCCTCAGCCACTCATCCCTGTGGAAGTACTGCTATTATTGCAGCCCTACTACTACACAACACTAGTTTATAAGCATAAAAGAGTTTCCCTAAGAGCCATGAGCAATGTAAGAGGGTTCTGCACCAAAAAGATCCATCTGACTTTGAATTTGCTTAGTCAGTCTCCAATTCATTCTTCATTTCCAGGATTCACTATATTCACTCATAAAACCAGGACGTTTTACAAATAATATATGAATAATGACAGTGCTCTGCAGTGATTTGGTACTGCTTCTGAACCAGCATTTACATTGGTGAAGATCCCTCTGAAAGACTAAATGGTCATCTAAGCAACCACATAGTTGTTAATAAGAAACTTGACAGAAGAAAAAATTCTGGAAAAGTTAAAGAAATTTTTTAAACCATCCTATCATCCTGTATTTTTCTTGCATATTTATAATTCATATAAGGGTCATTCTATTCTCTGGACTTTGGTTAAGAAACATTCGTGCCCAGTTTGAAATAAGTCGGTGAGATTTATTTGCAGCTGGCACAGTTAATTTTAGAAGACCTATTGCCGTGCCATAGTTCAATTGCTTTATATTTTATCATGTTGTCTAACACGCAAAACACACAGTGTCACCCTCAAACGTTTACCACATACTCTTTCTAAAACTTGACAGTTATGAGGTGTTTCAGGAAAAACAGTAATTTAGGCTCTAATTGCTAAGTAATTAAAAATTAGTCCAAAAAAGACCATGTTTTGAGTTTTGTGATTTTTGAAGCCTTTTTTACCTTGACAGAGCAAATAATGAAAGTCTTGTGGCTTCTCAGTGGCTCTGTGCTTATCTTATTTACTAACAGTAGCCTTCGACCTTCAGACTTTTGTCAGTCAACCAAAAGAAAACAAATTGTCTGACGGTTTCTCCCATTCTTCAACACGAGAAACCATCTTAATCAGGTCATAAGAGAAGCATAATGGGACCCAGTTGCACAGGACCCTCGCTAAGGCTCCCTGCCTCCAAAGCCAAGGAGACAAAAAGAACCTCTGCTGAGCTTTTTTTTCTTTTTCTTTTTTTTTAATATAAAAAAATATTTTGCGGGGAACTCACTGCATGTTTGTTGAAGATAAGGTGGAAGACTTGAACTGGCTACCAATGAGTTTAAAGGAAAGAAAGAGATCTGTTAATTAGCCAAAGCTTATGACTCCTGTGGAGTGCCCAGGCCACCCACCATATCCCTTTGATTTATAGCACCTCAACTCATGCCTTCAAACAGTTGGATTCTTTGCACTCCCCTCCTGAAATAACTGAACAATAAAACCAGCCAATAAAAACAAACAAAACCTCCTCTTTTTTTAAACAATAGTGACCTTTTCTTGAGAAAATAACTATTTTGATAAAAGTTTATTGTTTTCCCAGACTCTGGAGGCCAGGGAAGAAAAGGTCAAGTTCCCACTAAAGCATTTTTCATCCGAGCAGTCTTAAGAGGACAGAGAGCTCAGCTTGCTGAGGGTGAAATCCTGGAGGTGACCAGTCCACCCGAGTGCTGACTGCCACTGGTGGTCCAGTCCCCTCCCTCCAGCCCCAGTGCCCACCGCTCCTGTCCCCCTAGGCTGCTCCCCTCCCTGCCACAACACAAAGCAAACCCACCCAAACGCAACCTCCCTCATGCCACCCTGATGAAAAGCTCAATGAAGAGGAGAGGCTCTAACAAAGAGAAAGACTCTTTTTTTTTCACACAAAACAAGAGGGTCTATGAGGAAAATTGTACATTGGGCAAAAAAGATACCAAATCTTTTCCATCTAGCGAAAGTTACCACAGAATCACAGAATCACTCAGGTTGGAAGGGACCTTTAAAGATCATCTAGTCCAACCAACTGAAAAAAACAACAACAAAAAAAAAAAAACCAACCACAAACAAACAAAAAAACCCCACACAAACCCCACACCACAGCCAAAACAACACCAATCCACTACCAACCCATATCCCCAAGCACCATGTCAACTCCTCTCTTGAATACCTCCAGGGATGGTGCCTCAACCACCTCCCTGGGCAGCTCATTCCAATACCTGACAACCCTTTTAGTAAAGAAATATTTCCTAATATCTAACCTGAACCTCCCCTAGCCCTGGCTATGGTAAGATGTGCCCCCTTGGGAAATTACAGCATGTGATGAGGATATGGTACCATAATCATTTCAACAACACTGTTGATTCCAGAAGGGACCACCCAGGAGCCCCACTGGACCCCCACTCCTCCTCCCACTTCTGCTGTGTCCCCTTTACTCCTCCATGGATTCGGACCCCCCACTCTGACACATGAATGTTCCCATGCCTTGCACTGGAAACAGCAACAGCAGGAGGCTTCACACCTCACCAATACCAGCCCGGCAGCCTGGAAAACAAGGAACAAAAGCAGGGGCAAAGAATGTAGCAACTTTGACGAGGAAAGGGAACTTGGATATTAAATTGTAGCAGAATATAGATTGAAAGCAGTTGAACCTGGTTTGACATGGAAACTCATCCACATCTATTCCCTCTGCAAAGTTATGTTTGGGCAATCTGCTTGTAGCTTCTGATAAAGCTTATTTTTAGGCCACCCTTTCATTTTTGTTAATGCACAATTATGAAGTGCTGAGTGCTAAATTATTTGCAGCAAATGGTATGCATATTGAATAGGAACATGCCTCCTAATATCACATGGAAAATGAGTTCCTGGTGTCTATAGCAGGAATCTTCCATTCAGCACCTCTGAGTTTCAGACCGATGTGCTTCAGCTGACAGGGGAGCCCTTTCTATTGATATACACCCATCTTCTAGGATTTTCAGAGGAAGGAAAAAGCTTACTAGTGCATTTTACAAAATAACCGGAACTTGTGTATGCAAATGTCCTCACTGAAGAACCTGATCACACCATTCGAATCTCAGTATAAAGAATACACACACAGCCTAAGAGGGTGATTTCAAAAGCCCAGTATACAAGATATGAATGGAAAAAATACACATATTCGCTGCATGCTGTCACAGTGCTCAACTCAGTTCCAATTAAACTTTCCTTTTTAAGGAAAATTAGAATACCGTTTTAATTCAACAGCATCTCCGAAAAAAGACTTATACATCATAGCTTCGTATTTATCATGTCAATGGGTAAAATCAAATGAGCATTGTCACATCCTGTCACTGAATAAAATGTCATGAAAGCCAAATGACATATTTATAATTTAAAATTTTTATTCCAGGAGAGAGAGAAACTGTTAAATACAAATAAGAAAAAAGTAGAGAAATCAAAACAATGAAATTGAGGTATTTTTTGCTTTATTATCTCTAGAATTCCCACCTCTTCTATTTAACAGTCAGGGAAACAAAGACCTGTCATCCAGTAAATTCACAAATTAAAGTCCGACCTGCAAATACAAACTAAGCACTTGATAGCATGTTGAGGTGTTTCTCTTTTCTATTTAATACTGTTTCATGTATTCATGTGCTAATAAAGGTCAAACCAGATGGTCCTTCAAGCTACCCTCCACATTTTATCTGCCAGAGATATAAAAGCCAAAGAAAATTGGTGCATTTATATTTTGAAAATAGAAAGACTCCAAACATTGCAATAAAGTAGGGTATTTCTTCTTGTCTATCGTTTCAGCAGCAGTTGTTTACAACAAAAACATTTAGTCAGAACTGGATTTTTATGATAAATCCTCACGTGTTACTAATCTTCTGCTGACATCAGACTGATTCCCCTGGATCTTTCATTTGCTCCTGGTGAATCACCCTGCTCATAACGCAAATTGCCTTGTCCTGACTTTGATTTCCATGTTGATTTTTAGTGTGGCTTCAGGTATATACAGCATTTTACCCTTGAGAGAATTCAGCATAGTCATCTTAGCACAATCTTCATCCTAAATCAACACACACAACCATTGTGCAAAGAACAAAAATTAAATAAATAAATGGGAGGAACTAATTCATAAACACTTACACTCTAGAACAGCCTTTTTACCCCAGACTCCAAAAAAAAGAAACAGATGCAAAATCAAAGTGCAAGATAGCTCACATAACCACAGATGAGAAGCAGACAGAAGTTTCTATCAAACTATCTGCTTATACCCTATGACTCGCTAGCCTTGCCTCCCACATCCCTGAAAGATCAATTACCCCTCCTTCATACTGCAAATACACCAGCCCCTTTTTAATCCTCTCAGTAGTCTGAAACACATACCAAAACAACCTCTGTGGAGTCTCACAAAGAACCTGTAGGCAAAAAAGCAGCTGACTAATGTCATCTCTTCAGACTTCCATGTCCTTTAAAAGATAATACCAAGTTCATGAATGTAAATGGTGGGTTTGACTGAGAAGTTACTGGTTTGGGTTAGAAATACTGTCAGGGAAAAATGTAAGGAAAACCTTTATAATACACAGACAAAATCTCAGACTGCCCTATGGAGAGAAAGCTCAGAAAAAATATAGACAGGGGGGCTATAGGTGTTTCCACTGTTTCTCCAAATAATGTTTAGCTGAGACAAACATGAACTAGCAAATCTTGATGTGTCCACTGATCAGGTTAGAAAGAGAGTTATCATTATAGAATAAATGGTATTCTTCTTTGAGCAGAGTTGGTAAACAGCAGTCTACAGGGAAGCAAAAAAGCAAGCATGTCCATTGCAAGGGAATCACAATAAAACTCCCTTGTGTTACTCCCCTTGTGTTATTATAATGTTTCATGATCACACAGGATGAGCCAACACCGATTAGATGCCAAATTCTGCTTCGAAAGCATAAACTAGTATCCCATTTACAGCAGCAATCATAGAAAAGGCAAATTTTAACCATGACCTCATCTTTTATTAACAGCCTAGGTGCCAGAAGCCAGATTTACAAAGGTATTTTTTGAGCTAAAATTGCATGTAGGCCCATTGACACAAATACAGGGATTTGTAGAAAATCCTCACAGTATACCTGAAGTAGCTTTTCAATTTTTAATCACAAAGAAATGATTCATGTTAGAAAGAGTACATAGAAAGAGAACTACTACCATCACCACCAGCACTGATAGTTTTTAGAAACCTGAATTAAGCTTGCCAATTCCAGGCACCGGAAGTTCCTTCTCTCTGTCATTTGTATGCACACAGAGTCTGACACAGCACCCCCAAAATTAAAACACAGATTTAAAAAAAAAAAAAAAGCACAATGCCAATTTTCAGGAAAATACACCACAGAGCAGTAAAATCTTCTCATTATTTTCTCATATTTTCTATTTAATCTGAAAAATGCATATCACATCGAGCTTTTTTCTCTATGCTTTCTATACATTCAATATACAGTAGGAACTACTCTTTTTTAGACATTTTAAGATCTATAATCAAGCCAAATCTGAGTTTTTCCAACATAATTATACTGAACTACTTCCTTCCTTTTTCATATGCACATATTGACTAAAGTTGGTTTTTGCATTTAAATTGGAGCAACTGAAATTGAAATTGAGCAAAACATTTAATTTTCTTATATCAACAGATTCTTTATACTTTCCAATTATACTTCTGTTATTATCGGGGAACAATGTGAGCTATCCTTACTAACTCAGGCTGGGTCTGGAAATTTCCCTGTATGGCAGGCTAATCAGTGCTTCTTTAGTCTAGAAAACAGCTCATCTTTTGAAATATTGAGTTATATTCTTTGAATGATGTATTTTGTCACACTCATGATTTTTTTTTTCTGAAATGTCTTCCTTGAATGCTTTTACACTGGTAAGTGGAAGATGGTAAAATGTAGATTATCTAAGTGTCTACCATTGTCTGTATCATCCTTCTCTATTTACTGTAGTCTGCAGACCTTGAGATTCTGCATTTGACAGCAGTGACATCAGCCAAGCCACTTACAGAAAAAATAAACACTGCGGCTACAGCAAGATCTTGAACTCATGTGTTAGAAGGTTTTTGCATTTCATAATTATTGTTCTTTGCCCAGAGTTCCCAACAGCAAACTGATCCCTTCTAGGTACCAGGTGATGTGTAATGAAAACTGAAAGGGAAGCTGAGAATAATAACTTGTTGACTGATATTTTTTTCTATTTTTTTCTCCAGCTGTCATTTATGCCCACACGCATGCTTTCTTTTCTGTTTCCAAGCTAAATGTTTTCATTTTCACCAACCTTATGCTGAAATTCAGCACAAAGCTATTTAAAATATTTAGGGTCCAGACTAACTCCTATTCAAGGAGATGGAAAGAAAGATTGATTTCATTTCTGTAAGAGCGGGATTCAGAATAGAAAATGTTCCTATATTTCTGCTAAGACAAAGGCCAGAGCAATATGTCAAACTGCTGCATTCAGTCATGCCAGAAGCATTCCCCATGCATGTCTTAATAACACGGCATACTGATGAACCCAAAAGCCCTTTTCCCAAGAAACAGCACCTCACCAGTCTTGTCCCAGGCTTCTCCTCACTCCTTCCTGACATGAGCCAATTGTTCAAAGTCTTGTCCACATTTTTGTCTATTTGTTTTCCTTACATTTACTGCCTAATTTATACTGGCCTTGCAATGAAGCTGGCCAAATCATTCCCTTTTGTCCTGAGAATCAGGTTGGATTTATTTTTTTTTGTAGATCATTCTTACAGGCATAATAGAGACAGTCCTAGAGATGAACTGAAAAATCTTCTACAAGGACTGAGCAGCAGTTCTTAAATGAACTTGCTTGGTTTTAGCGCTGGTGCTTTCTTTTTCCATTCTCTCTTCTCTCTCACTGTCACCAGCACCAACCATTTTCACTCCTGGCATCACAGTGTAATTTAAGAAAACTCTTGTTCTATAGTTTAGAAAACTATTTTTATGACCGCTTCTATTCAGATAGATCTTCAAGTCTTTGTGCTATAGCTATTGAAGCAAGCAAGACTCTCAAAAGTCTGTGAAAAATGCTTATTAAAATTGTTATATCTAAAAAAGTCTTGCTAAGAAATCTTTTCACAGGCTTTGATTCCATGAGGCAGCCTGATCTTCCTCCAAAATGTGCTGATCAGACAGACACAAAGAAAATAGTTTGAGACAAATTAACAAAAAAAAAAAACCCAAGAAGAAAAAACACAATACAGAAAACAGTACCCTGAAGCAGAGTTCACATCCCAACAAAGAAGAAACTCAAGGCATGTATAAAATTTACTAGGGTGTTTGTTGTTGGCATTGATGTAAAAATGTGTGTCTTTGGTGAGATGAAAGATGGTAGCACAGGCCCTTACGAGGGAAATTGGGCAGCACCTGAGTCCATTATTTTAAGCATAGACTTAAATACTTCTCTGAACCAGGCCCCAAGCCACCAGGGCAGACCAGCTCTTCATCAGGAGCCTGGGAGACCTTTCACACCACACTGCAGTGGGGGCTCCTTTCCACAGCACAGGAGAGGTGCCTTTTGTCCTGCTGTCCTTTGTCCTGCTGTCTAACAAGCAGTAAAGCTGTTTGTATCCTCTTCCATGGAAAATGTTAAGTTAGCAATCACCCTGTCACATGTTCTGAGTTTGCAAACCCTGTATCCCTACATGTCAAGAGTAATACTGAGCCAGACTCCTGTGAAATAGGAGCAAGAAGCCTTGCTTCTTGCAAGAAGAGAATGCACAAGAGAATGCACAAGTATTCCTCGGTCATGGTCTCCCTGCATCACCAGAGCCCCACATCTTCTGGCTCCCAACCCAGAAGACATGACCCAGAGAGATGGGAGGCAGGACCTTGAGGAAGCTCTGCTCCCAGAGCAAACCAAAGTATCCAGGGAGATCAGAGAGGAGACCAGGCAGTCCCCACCTGCTCCGTTATCTCCATGTGCACACCAAAGGGAACCCAGTATTCACATGCATTCCCTGGCCTCCCACTGCAGTGGGGTAGCTCTGCTCTGCCCTTTGCACAGCTCTGCAAAGCACCATCTGAAACAGTTAAGTACAGTGAAGTATAATTTTAAGTTCTATCCGTAACTCACACTGAGCTATTATTAATTACCTATTAAGGGGGAACATTATCCATATTATGTTACATGAGTAAACGAGGAATATGAATGAGTGAGATCTATTCATCTCAATGAGCACATCTCTCCCAGAGAGCGCTCCAAAGCCACAGGATGTCCCCAAGTTTCAGATTTGCATTCCCACCTCTGAGTTAGATGAAAGACTTGCAAAAGCATATGTATCTAGATAGCTCCTTAATGACTCTGCCTCTCAGGGGAATTTTGTGCATTGCTTATTCAGGAGAAAGACGGCAATAGGTTGTACCATGCACACTCACCGATTATAATTGCTATTCAAACAGCTACTTTCTTCTACAAAAAATGTACAGGTGCTTACTATCAATCCTCAAAATGAGGGAAAGCTACAGATCTCCCAAAGATGCAGATAGAGAGCTGTGGGGTAATAACTGAAGCCATTTCCCATAGCGTAAGGCTGGGTCTACTTTAGAAGATACTTGTGATGATAAACAGTTAGTGCTGAGGACCTAACGTCCACATTATTAAAAATACAGGGAGTGCAGGGAATGAGGTGAAATCTACTTCAGATGAGCTCGAGCCTGGTCTAATGGACAGAATGGCCATTAGCGGTGGGAGTGCTTGTCTCAGTTTCATCCAGGAGGAGCCAAGTTCATTAGCTGTGAGACCACCCTGTAAAGCAAACCGAATTACATTAGTGCAGACAACTGGAAGAACTGTTTCAAAACACATTTTTCATCTGAGCAAAACCACTAATGCAAATGCACACTTCTTCATCCTGTTCCTCAGGACCTTTAAAAACACCAAAATAAGTCACGCACAAAGGTAAAACTCAAGGAGAAGAAAGGTTGCACAGTCACTTCTCTTTTGCCCAATCTCTTACACCTTTTATGTTGCTTTGATAATAAAGAGAACAAAAGTCTGAGGTAGAGCTATTCAACTAAACTATACTCCACTGCCTGGTTCTGAAGAAATAAATTTCAAGCTTTTCTATCTTACCTATTAAGTTATTCTAAGAAAATTTTCTATAATTTAAATTTTTTTAAAATTTTCCTCTGCGTTAATGAGACACATTTCATTCCATTTCTCTCTAAGAATTCAGCAGTTTTCTCAAGATAACTGTTCCATCTCCAGTTTAACACACCTATTTCTGCTCAGCAGACAAGAATGAGCTACATTTTTTTAGGAAGCATCTTTCCAGTAGATGTTACTGCTGCAGTGCTGAGGAACTCTCACAGCAACACCAAACTCTTCCTCACTGACCTTCAGTGCCAAAGCTGCACGTTGCTTTTGCTCAGCCAGAATTAATGCTCCAGAAGCATCCTCCCTGCAGCAATCACAGGGGGAGCCCTGTTCTGGGGCAAGAACCTTAGCAAGAGTGGGCAGAATCGCAACCGCTCTGTCTCCCAGTTACTTCCAATACTTCATTTTGCATCTTTCTTAAACGGGGAATTGTTTATTTAAAAAAAAAAAACAACCTACCAAAAATATAAAAAAAATCTGACTACTTCTCTTTTCCCAGGAGGGCAAGAAGCAAAGGAAAAGCTGGTTACAAACCATGCCCATGCTGCAGGCAACCACCCCAGCTTCCCCCTAAGACTACCCATTTTCATAGGTGACAAGGGGCTCCCCAACAGCTCTTCCCTTGGGAATTGCAGTTTCCTTCCAAAGATGCCAACCTCAAACCCCCTTGGGTGTGGGCAGCTCTTTACTCCTGGGCTGGGGAAATAGCTCAATCCTGGTTTTAGCGTTAAACCAGTTGTCTAACAAGTCTCTCCAGGTCTGGGCACCAGTACAAAATGCCCTGGCTACATCACCAATATTTTTTTGCCTGACTAGATTAAAAATGTTGGGTGGAGAGCAGAGTGACATTTACATCTAGGAGTCAAAGGAAGGGGTGCGTTTAGCCCCACTGTGAAAGAAGGAAGAGATTTACACTGCCCTGTGACCAAGTCTTTCCACGATGCCAACCCAAACTTTGTGAAGGAGTGGGGAACATCTCCACTGGGTTCATACGATCCCGCCCCAAGATCTTAGATCCAGCTTTTCCATGCTTTAAAAAAAAAAGTTCCATTGTATAGGATTGGTCTGTTTCTCCTCCTGCGTGATATGAATGGCAGCAACACAGCAGAAATACAGTACATGCCCTTAATTTAGTCTCTGTAAAGCTCTCATGTTACTGCTTAATGTAATCAATTACTGAGTAATCTAAACTGTGCCCACAAAATGAGCATAAATTGGCATCAAAGCTAGGACAATACAAGTGGTGGTGTTAATTCCCAACCATCTATTGTAATCCTGTATTCATTGGAGAGATTTCTCTCCTGGTAAAATTTAAAAGCTCTTTACACAAATGACTACTTTCCTTCAATGGAAAACAACAGGAAATGTCTTTTTTAGCACTAAAATGATAGAAAACATACTATGCATATATGTACACAAAAAGAACAGACCAAGCAGCATTTATATAGATTCTGGACTCATTTCCCTTAGAATATACTGTGTTTTTTCAGTTAAAGCCCATATACAGAAGTGCGTGACATATCCCCATTATACACATTCCTTCAGTACAGAAAACCCTCTTAAGAATTATTTAGAACTGCACTTTGCATTAATTACAAAATAAGCCACATCCACTCTTGCAGATGAGAAACAGTGAAGGGGGAATGGAGTTATTCCAGAGCAGGGTAAGGCAAGCAGCCTGGGACACCTGCCCTCCTCTTAGCTCCATTTCCCCTGGAGAAAGGAAGGAGCTGGCGACGCTGGGAAGACAACACGGCCACACTCCTGCACCCTCTCTTCCTCTTGCTCTCCCCCATCTTTTCCTTCTCATGCTGCCGCAGAGCTTTCCAAATGAAGAAGCTGTTTCCATGACACCAAACCCTTAATTTGAAGCATACATATAAACAGCCTGGGACTGTGATCACAATGCACCATTTCATATTTATTTTATTCTTTTTTAGTTCTGTTTTGGACAGAGATGGGCAATCCTTTTGAAAGGCAACATAAAAATTGCTGGTGATAACCAGCAAGCAGTTTCACCTTTAGTGTTTTACAGATACCTTGATTGTGTTCTCTATTAAATTTCTTGTCAGGTTTAATAAGCCTAAGAAGCAGACTAGTTGATTAATCAGACTGCTTTGTGTTTGTGCTTTGTACTTGTAGCCAGAACCATCTCCCTGGTACTTTTTTCTTCTGGTGAGGTCTTAGCATAGAGCATCTTTTCTCCTCACTGTTTACGTTTCCTCAAAAGCTATTTTTCGGTCACTCTCTTCTCCAGAAAGCTGGTTTATAGTCTTCTGTCATGGCAAACATACAATAAGAAACTAAAAATGTAAATAGTCTCTTATTTATCTAAATATTTATCTATTTATCTAAAAGATATATAAAAGAGCATTCTTCTTGCATATAAAAGCTGTAGGAAATATGAGCCCCATTAAGAAAGACATAATCTTGAGCTGAGTAATGAGCAGCACTACCATCAGCGGAACATACCCTAAAAAGCCATTTCATTTTTTTAAGTTCCTTAATTGTGTCTACTTAATCACACAGATCTTTTCGTTTCCTAAAGAAAGACTTCAGTCAAAATATCCTCTGATGAAAACACTGTAATTGACTCCCAGTGGAACGGAAGTAGAAAGTAAAGATGACAAGAGGACGAGCGTTTTGTGCATCCATTGCATCACCTCTCGCACCCAACCACTGCTGCAAGTGAACTGGGCTGGCAGAAGCATTATGCAATAGCAGTTTGGCATTATTCATATCCTTAGCTTCGTTCACAAGGCTGAGACACCTACAGCCTACTCACCCACGTTAACTCAACAGCGAGGGAAAGCATGCATTTGCTGAACGCGTTGCTTCCCATCATGTGGCACCTGTGAGGCAGTCACCTAAGGGATGCCGTGGCTTCAGCTCCCATCTCAAGTACAGCAGTGGGGATGGATTCCGCTGTATCTGCAATTCACGTGCAGGGGGAGGATGCAGGGAAAATGACAAGGTGGCACACTTCCATCTGGCCTTCATCGGTATGCTTGCTATGGAGTGGCAGCTTGTACCTTTGGGCCAGATGTTTCACTGTTCTGGAAGACACGAAGCAACAAAGAATAAAAACTTTGGGAGCAGTGTTAATATGGAGATCTGGAGACTGCTCCCAAAATCAGCACGCAGAAGACATTGCTAAATAAATCAAGCGACTCGATGTAAGAGCAAAATCAGCACTGTCCCTTTGGCTGTCCCCAGGCTGTGACAGGATCATAGAATCATTTAGGTTGGAAAAGACCTTTAAAATCTCTGAACTGCACTCATGTGAGACTGCAGAAAAGCCAGGCTCAAGCCTGCTCCATTCCTCTGCAAACCTCAAGCAAGTTGTCCGGTCATCTGTCAGAGAGGGACAAAGCAGGGCCACGCATCTTAGGGACGGGGTGGAGACAAATGGGTGGGAGCACACATGAGCCTGCAGCGGCAGGTACTAAGTGATACAAAAAACTTGAGAGAAGCAGAGGGTTTGGAGGTTGCAGCGTCCCCATCCCCACCTTACAAAAGCTCTGCCTTACTGTCAGGAAAACCTCAAGCAGCAAGAGCATCGAGTCTGGAAGACAAAGCGTGACCCAAGCCCTGCTAAGGGGTCTGGAGGCTGAGGGGTGTGCTCAGGGCTTCTTCATCGCCTGTGGAGAGCAGGACAGTCTCTAAAGGTAATTTGGGATGTGACAAGGAAATGAGACAATGACGCATTTGGATGTCAGCTGTAGGAAAGAGACAGGGTGACTAAGGAAGGACAGAGTTATTGGCTAGATCACACAGACAGGACGACACCAGATATAAGTAATTTGAACTGCAGAAAAAGCCTTTTCAGTTATGGGGTAGGGTTTATGCTGCCATTCTGCGTGTTATTCTGAGGGCTATTCATGCAACTCTATCTTTTAGTCAACTTATATTTTTTCCCTTTAATAAACTTGCTTATTAAGTCTCACTATCATGCCAAAGGAGTAATTTGGATTTAATTTTTATCTCTCTGTGTGCTTTCCGTTGCTATTGCTCCTTTTACCTTTTCTCCCCTATCTGTCAGTCTTTTTAATTCGCTGACTTTTGTGTGAGCCTTGTAGGGCAAGGATCATACCTACTACTATTTTTAGAAACCACCTACAGGGAATAAATTATGGTAATTAAGTCCAGCAGAATTAGATTGTAGTGACTGCCAGACATGGAATAGTCACTGTCAAATAGTCTCAGAACAAGATAATGTGTTTTTTGCCCTCAAGGATGAAAGAAACAAGGAAGATGCCCCAAGTCAATATTATGAAAGTGCCTCTATCTCTAATCTCTGGAAAAGTACATGGTGAATGCTGTCTGCAGCCAGGGAATCACGGAGAGTGCAAGACATTTGAGCTTTACCATGGAAAGGATATAATAACATTAGTCACTGCTAAATTTAAAATTGAATTCTACTAAAGTTCCCATTTGAAGCTGCACTTATTCCCTTGCTCAAGGCTCAGGGAGGAGGCGAGGGTAAAAGGGTAGAAACAAAAAAGCTTTGAATGCAATTTTCATTTTACATGTTTCTGATATTTGAAATGTTTCAAAATGATTAATGCTCTACATTTGGCCTCAGTCCAAGCGGTGACTTATCTAATGTAATGTTTATGAAAAAATTGAAAAGATGAAAATACTATTTAAACAGAAAAAAATGGTCAAGTGTCCTGACACCAAAGTCAGCGTGTGACACAGGCCTTCCAAAGGAAGAAAAATAGTTTCCCATGTGAAGGTGCCCAGTTCAGTAGTTTTAAGGTGAAGGGTGCTAAAGCTGAAGGAGCTCAGACACTTCAGGCTGCGCCAGTGTGATGCTCTAGAAGTTTAGTGTCCCAGTTTAAAAAGACAAGGTGCAGTCTGAGTTACACTAGCTTGCTCCTAGCTTGCTCCTGACTGCTTTAAGCACTTTTCCTCTACTGGTGCCTCTAAAGGTTTAAAGATGGCCTGTAAGGAATGGAAAAAAAAAAAAGAAAAAAAAAAAAAAGAGTGCTTGTGCCCTTTCTTTGCTTCTTCTTGGAGTATTAAAGACAGGAGTCGGGATTGATAGTTTTCTGCTGGCTTTTTGATCAAAATGCAGGTTTTATTTCTTGTATGAGTGGCAGTTGTTTGTAACCAGGGACGACTCTCATGGAGCTTGGCTTTCACAGCTGCAGGGCACACTGTCACCCAGCACCCAGAACAGGTCTGGGTATCTGCATATATTAAAATTAGATTGTTCTGGATATGTTTTGCCTTCACAGACTTCTATCATAGTGGGTCTGTTTCTGCGGCCTCTCTTCCCAGGTGGATGCTCCTGAGCTAAGGAACTAGTATCCCTTGAAGGGCTTTTCTTTCCAGTAGCAAACCACTCTGCCACTGTATGAGGAAACTGGAATACTCCAAATATTTTTTTCCATCTAAGAATCACAATAGACAGGTGACATGATTGATAAACCATCAGGAGAGTAGAATGGAATAGACATTTCATGATGATAAGGGGCCTGGAGCACCTCACCTATGAAGAAAGGCTAAGGGACTTGGATCTTTTTGGTCTGGAGAAGGCTGAGGGGGAATCTGATCAACACCTATAAATACTTAAAGGGCAGGTGTCAAGAGGAAGGGGCCAGTCTTTTTTCAGTGGTGCCCAGTGACAGGACAATGGGCACAAACTTCAGTATAAGAAGTTCCATCTAAACATGAGGAGGAACTTCTTCACTTGGAGGGTGGCAGAGCCCTGGAAGAGGCTGCCCAGACAGGTGGTGGAGTCTCTCTCTCTGGATATGTTCAAAACCCACCTGGACACGTTCCTGTGCAACCTGCTCTAGGAGGACCTGCTTTGGCAGAGGGGTTGGACTCAATGATCTCCAGAGGTCCCTTACAACCCCATATATTCTGTGATTCTGTACATGCTAGATCTTCCTTCAGGCTGTTGCACTGTGAACTTGCCTAGGGTGGTTTTTCTTCTTCCCCAGCAGCACACCATCCCAGAGCAGCAGAGCATCTCCATGGTGCAGCGCTCTGAATGAACCCAGGGCAGAGTGGTAACCACCTGCAGTCCTCCCAGCTGAAAGAAGCTGCCATTGTCTGTCTAAAACCTGAACGTTCCTAAATAAACATCAGAACAGATGGGGACATGCATCCCTTTGTAGTCAGGATTCACATTCTCTTGCATTCATATTGCAAATGTTTCGTTGCAATCAACCCCTTTGAGATTTCCATGATGGCTGAAAGAAAAAGACAGCATTTTCAGCAACATCTGACTGTTGAAGCCAAAGGCTTAACCCCCATAGTCTCCGAAAGGTCAGTGCCTTCCCCTGTGAATCTGTGACTGATTGCAGTATTAACACCTCTTCATCCACAACCTTGATTAAGGAAGCATTTCAGGACATTAACCTCAGTAATTAGTCTCCTGTATCACCTCCTTTAGAGGACATACATTGAGAAGGAGGCAATAAAGAAGTTCAAAGAAATTAGCCCTTTTTCCTATGCCTCTTTTATTCCCTCAGGCTGATCCTAAGGAAGAGAGAAATTTTGTATGGATGGCTGATAACCCTCCAATGGCTGAGCCTTTGGGCAACTACCCCTTTCCCTCTCTCAAGGAGGAGCTAGGCTTTTGATACTTGTGTAAGATGTTGTAGATGTTTCTTTCAAGGTCTCTTGGCTGAAATAGCCCCCTGATGTTTTCTTCTCTTATTCCAACGTGCTTTCAGAACAGCTTTATGTACATCTGGCAAAGCAACATGCACAGCCACACAGTTTGGATAGCTCTGGCCAGTAGCCTTCTCTTCATCACTAATTAGCATGGGGAAGTCCCCGTGATATCTACAAGATATTTAATCACAAAGATTTTTACCTTACTTGTTACTGTCAGGGTTGGTGAGTAGTTTAGAGGAAAGCAGCCAGGGTTACAGAGCAATTAAAAAATCTAATGACAACTTTTTACCAATCATCACAGATTTCCGAATCACTCAGTTTTTTCTGTCTTAATCCCTCTTCTGGCTCCGCATCATCTCAGGCAAAAAAGCCTGTACTGGATATGAATAACTTATATAAGCAACCAACATATCATGCTGTAATGCCACAATTTGCACATTTGGGAATAAGGAGCCACAAGAAACATGACATACAATTAATAAGAAAGCATCACAGTCCCCACACTGTGCACACAAATGCATCCCCTTCAGAAACAGGATTCCCTGAGATAGCATCATGTGAGGAACAGCTCAGGCTCTGTAAGAAAACAGTGAGAAAATCTCTTTTCTCCAAGAAGCTGATACTGTGTCACTCCTGTATGGAGTTATGGAGTGGCAGCTACCTACCCAGTGAGCAGCACCAACTGCATTTTTACACTATGAAACCATATGTCTTTTTCATCCAAAAAAAAAGGCTGCCTGCTTGAGGCTATTTATATCCATATTTCCTATGCAAATCTTAATAACCAAACAGCAAACCACTAGATAAAGAGATTTGAAATAGAAACGCTTACAGACCTCTGACTTTAATATCCTAAACTGTGGCATTAGAGTGACCTGCACAGAAGTTTCTGTGCCCTCAGAATTTCAGTTCCAGCCCAGCTCTTGCGTCTGCTCTATTCCACTTTTCAAAGCAAACATAACAATTATCTGGAGACTGAGGGATAAACCTGGACAAGTTACATGAACGTTTTAATTAAAGCACATCTTGACAAAAGATCAAGAAGAGAAGAGTGAGATAACATCCATTAAAAAAAAAGTGTGAAGATAGCTCTGATATATTTTCCAGTTGTAGAAAAGGTAATTGGATGAAGTGAAGGGAAAACAAATTCAATGTGATAAATGTAATAGATATTTATTGCTACAAAGGATTAGCTGAAATTACCTTCAAGCATGAGCTTGATGCTAGATATGATAATTTGATAAGTAGAAACTGCCTTTCCCTTTCATATTATATCAATTTCTTTTATTATGATGTGCCATAAAGGGAAAAAAATCACATTATGGATTTGCTGGCCTGTGGGATAACCTTGAAATTGTGCCACTGAATTTCTACATCTTTTTTTAGATCTGCAGGATGGGACCAAAATAGTATTGAAAGTACATGGAAGATTAAAGTGAGGAGGAATGTGCGTAAATACAGAATGTGACCTTTTCTTTGTGCAGAGAAAACCCCTGCAATCTCTGCTCATTGGGAGTCAAGGCACAAATGAAAGTGCCTAAAGGGAGGAGAAAAAAAAAACATAACCAGAAAACCAGCAAAACTTTCTCAGCTGTGAGCATTCCTTACCGAATGTGTTGCTTTAAACTATCTCTCTATACATATTATGTGTATGTAAATATGAGTGGCATATTCATTTCACATCCACACTAGTTCTTTGCGACAGATTGTAATGAAGCACATGGCATTTGCCATTGTAAATAATGACTCATGTGCTATCTATAGTGAACTAAGCAGAAAGGGGTGGCACAACAACTACAAATATGGGAAAGAAGTGTGTTTTTTATAATTTCTGTCTTCTTGTAACTATCGTCTTCTGCTTTCCTTCAAGCAAAAAACCATGAGTACCAGTTTTGCCTGAACAAGGAGTGTTACAAACAAGTGTTGTGAAGAAGGATTGTTATAAACAAGTGTTATAAACAAGGAGTGCTATAAAGAGTTGAGAAGATATATTTTATCTGCAAAACAGACTTGCTGACATCTACGGCATTACAAAGTAATTGGGTTCTTTCTGCAAGTTGTGCAGAGGTGGGACCTGGGTCTGTAAGACTGTTCTTAGCACAGAGGGGTTGCTACTACAATATTAATAGCAAATTGATATAAATAGCCCAAAAGGTGGGACCTTTTGCTTAAACTGAAAAAAAGCCTCTGAACAAGTGTATGACACCAGCAGACACACTCACTCCAATTTGTTCTAACTCAATATTGACATTTTTCTCCATTATCTATCACATCCATGAGATTTTAATATAATTATTTCAGAAGACTGCTAAGCTCTTGTGTGCTCCTGGAAATATACCCAAATAGCTACAATTATTCTGAGATGGTTTATTTCAATATAAATCCCAAAGCAGGCACTCTTATTCCAAAACAAGAGTTCCTATTTCCAATTGAATTTAATCTAGTTCAAAAATACCCTCCTGGGACTTTATTCTGGAGTAGCTATTTTCGTACATTTCCAAATGTAGGAAAGCCCAAAGACAGGGATTGGAGATTGGAGTTTGTTGAAGAGAAAACTCTGGTTTCACTTTTTAAAAGAAATCCAAACCAAATAAGCTTAAGAAATCCATTTCAGATGATACAAGCCCTCACACAAACAAGATAGAGATCCTATTTTCAGTAATAGCAGTTGCTTAACTCCACAGATGTTGATATCAATTAATGCTTCACATTGCAAATCCTCATCAAAGGAGCCACTCACAAACCTCCACCACCCCTTTTTTTTATCTAAATATCTACTGTCAAAACAAAAGCAGAAGAGCAAAAAACCAAGAAAGCTGGAAACTAAGGCAAGAAAATAATCTAGCTCAAGCATCCTTCTGACCTGAGAAAACAGAAATGCCAAAAACCCAACTAGCTCAGCCAAGGGCTCTGCATTAGCTGTTAATTTTACAGAAAGGGGATTCAAATGTTGAACACTAGTACCCCTACATGGAAAAAGAAAAAAAAATTATATTTGTTGCTTTTGAAAACCAACTATACATTTTACTACAATGAAGCCTAAACTTTGTAAAATTTCTATAACACAAAAAGGAACTTGGAGAAGATCTCAGTTTTCTAGACTAGCTGAAGACTTTCACACTAACTTAATTTCTCATACAACCTTCCTAAAGTCTGTGGAAAATCATAAGGTATCAAGTTAAATGTTTCTCACTGGTTCCTTTAGGATTTCTGCTATATTGCATACTACAGGCATCTAAAAGCAAGCAAAAAAAAAAAAATAATAATCAACAGAGCTTCCTGATTCACTAAATGTAGACATTTGATACAACCAAGTCATTTCTACTACATCTGTCCAACAGATGTTACTAAAAGCCATGGTCTATCCTTTTTGGATTTTGAAGATGGGCAACAACACATTTTCTACCCATCAGCCTAACAAGAGAATTCAAGGCTTTCTTATTTTCTTTAGAGCCCTTTTTTCAACCCGACCATGAATGAAACACGCACAGCAGCATTAGCCAACACTGCCACCAGCATCCCAAAGAGCCAGAACGTGTCAGATCTGTCTTGCATCCCATGCAAGGTGGGATCCCTTGCATCCCACCTATGAATTCTGTCCCGGGTATCACTGACATGTGGATCCCCTGTGCCTATGCTTTCCTCTGGGATTCCCCAAATCTTACCCTAGCCCAGCAGCTTCACAAGGGCCTGCAAAGGAAGCAGTGCTGACCTTGTGAGCCATCTTCTCAGCAGCCTGTCTTCACCCTGGGTCATGCGTCACAGGCAGCCAAAACCTTGGAGTCAGGGAAGGAGTTTCCTGCTCAGAACAACATCTCCTTGGCAAGCCAAACATGAGGAAAGGAGAGGAGTACCAAGAGCAGCTTCAGGTCCCTTCCCCACCCCAAGAAATACATCAATTACACCTGCAGCAGCAACGCTTCAGGTCTGCAAGAGGAACATGCCATGGTCTTGGCTCTCCCTCTTTCATGAGACTTATCCCTTTTTCCTCCAGCTGCAAGGGAAGAGCAATGGTCATACTTTTCCCCATGATGCTGAGCTGTGCTTCACAGGCAGAAGAGAAACCTCAACATGTCCTGAGCTAAATGAAAAAATACTGTAGGTTGCCCCTCAAGTCCTATGCAACCCACTCTGATAAATCCTTTCCTTGAGATGTCATGATCCCTTCTTGGCATAACTTCCACCCAGAGCTGCTGCCACCTCACAGTATGCTCCTCACTTAAATATCCCAATAACATCACCACCACGCGGACACTGTATGGGGTACAAAGAGTTGCAAAGTGAGCGAATATCCCCATCTAGTGTCCCTGAGTACTAAAGAGCATATCCTGAGCTCTTATCTCTTTTATCCCTTTCCAGCCATGCTGATTCTTAGCGAGAAGGAAGTTGGTGAATTTTTCTGCTCACCAAATAAGAGAGTAAAAATTACTGCTGCCCACCAGATGGGCATTGTGCAAGCTCTGGGCATGCAAAGAGCTCAGCCAGTGTGCAGCTAATTACATTTCTGCAAGTCTAGACCACGATTTCTCTTGAGCAACAGCTGCTTATTATTCCATCTTGCATGGTCAAGCTCTGTAAGGTTTCTTTCTTGGCTCTGTTCTGCTAATCTGACCACAAGGAATTGGCAAATTAGTTCTAGAGGATTAATCAAAGGGGGTTTTGTGTGGTCCTTGCCCCCTGTTTTACATACAGTGCTTCCAGCTGATGACTGTCTCCTCAGTTCTTCTAGAAAAACTCTCTCTGGCTGCAGTAGCATGTTATTTGAGGGTGAAATGCATTAGCCTCTGTTTGCTCCAAATTTAATTCATCTATTTAAATAATTTAATACAGCATCCATCAGTATGAAAGCTGGGCAAATTGAATCCAAAGGATTTGAAGACACATAGATTAAATAAACTACCTTCAAATCCTGGCTCTCAAATTATCACTGTCCCTGGATTAATTCTACCTTAATTAGACGAAATAATCTTTTCAAGCTGATTAAATTAGTGAAATAAAGATGAAATAAACATAAAGCAAAAGCAAATGGAATATAAACAGCCAGAAAGCATAAGCTGTAAAACAGAGCCTTAAATCATACACTGAAACTCATTCAGTTTAGGTTCTCATTAGAGTTCTATAAAATCTTGGGTGGCATAAAGGAGATGGATAAGGAATTTTGTTTCTCAAAATACAAGAACAAGGAGGGCACCACATGAATTCTTCAGTTGGGGCTTTAAAACAAACAAAAGCAAGGACTTTATTACAGGGCAAATAATTAAATTGCCAAACTCATTGCCACAAAATGATGAAGATACTAGAAGCATAAGTAGGATTTGACAAATTAACAGAAGAAAAGCCCACAAAGAGTTATTAAACACAAATATCAGAAAACCTTTAAGCCATAAACTGCTGAGGGGTGGGAGAGCACACGGGGGAAATATCAGTCAATACTTTCCCTGCTGTTACACCCTTTCCTTAATTATCCACTACCGTCAGAAACAGGATACTGAACTCGATGGGCCTTTGGTGTAGCATAATGGGGCTATTCTAATAATCTGACAAGTCATGAATTGGATATACTTTAAAATGTTGACTCTGGCTTCAGAGTCTTAGACCAGAAGGTGACTAAAGAGCATCCAAGCTAAACTCAGCTAATGGAGTTTAAGATAACAATTAGTCTCCCAGGCTTATCTAACTTGCAAGAATTGTCCATGTTGCAACTCCAGCTAATTGTCAAATCCATTAAGCATCAGTATTGTAAATGTTAAGTCAGACATTTTTCTACAGCAACGGTTCATGATGACAGCTAGTTAGCATGTTACAACAGAAAAGACAACACTACTCCAGAAAAGATGCCAGGCAAGCAGCTTCAGCAGCAGCAAGGACTTTTAGGACAAAATAATAGCAGTATCTTCAAAAAAGACCACACAGTCTAGGGACAGGATTGAAAAGGTTTACATTTGTCCTACCCAGACATTGCAGAAACCACAATCAACACTGCCTTGAAGTTTCTGGATAGTCCTTTGGAAAAAAGTATAGAAGAGAACATTGTCCTTGCCACATCTGGACTGTAATGAACAGCAACTCTTAGAGATCAGGGTCAGAGAGGTGTTCCTGCCAGGACTCTGAGACCTTGCAGAAATACATGATCTGCTTTTGCAGTCTTTGTTGAGTTCCTTCTTACCAGGTACCTTGACAGCCATACCTGAGCTTGCTGAAGCACAGACTTACATGGACACATCCCGTGACCGAATTGCAATCTGTTAACCTACCCCAATCAAGGAGAAGATGATTTTGAATCCAGAGAAGCCTCTGAGAGGAAGCAATCCAGGCACTTCTCCCTCAAACGATGAAACAGCCTGAAAACAAATGCAGTGGTTGATAATCAATATTGCCACATCCCAGGTCTCCTGCCAGAGCTGGATCATCACAGCAGCTGTATTTTTCAGAAAAGCCAAGACTAAAATTTTAGCTGCTAGAAAAATTTGTATAGGGAAAAAAACCTAGATTGATGCTGCCTGCAGGCCTCATTCCACTCTTGTAGTCTTCAGCAGAAAGGTCCCCAATGCTCTGGCTAGGACTGCAGTGCAGTCTTCAGAGTCAACTGGAAACATAAAACTTGACAGGACCATTCCATTTGACATGGATCTGTTGGAACGGGTCCATCAGAGGGCCACGAAGATGATCAGAGGGATGGAGCACCTCCCCTGTGAGGATGGGCTGAGAGAGCTGGGGTTGTTCAGCCTGGAGAAGAGAAGGCTCCAGGGAGACCTTATCGTGGCCTTCCAGTATCTGGAGGGAGCCTACAAGAGAGCCAGAGAGGGACTCTTTGTCAGGAAGTGTAGTGACAGGACAAGGGGCAACAGGTTTAAATTGGGGGTGGGGAGATTTAGATTAGATACTAGAAAGAAATTCTTTACTTTCTTTCTGAGGGTGGTGAGGCACTGGAACAGGTTGCCCAGGGAAGTCATGGAAGCGCCATCCCTGGAAGTGTTCAAGGCCAGGCTGGATGGGGCTTTGAGCAACCTTCTCTAAGGGGAGGTGTCCCTGCCCATGGCAGGGGGGTTGGAACTCGATGATCCTTAAGGTCCCTTCTAATTCCAAACCATTCTACGATTCTATGATTCGTTCAGATAGCAAAGCTGCTCTCAAGGGCCAGCCACAAACAGACCAAGATCTCCAGAAAGCTCCACAAAGAGCAATTACCAGGAGCAGCAGAGTGAGCTCACTGCTTTTTTTGCCCACACCAAGAGCCCTCAAAAGTCAGGCAGGCAAGTACTCCCAAAAGTGGTATTGAGGTGTGCAGGCTGTTGGCTAGTAGAATCATACAATCAGCTGGGTTGGAAGGAACCTTTAAGAACATCGAGTCCAACTGTTAACCTAACACTGCCAAAACTACTGCTAAACCATGACCCTTAACACCATATCCACCCGTCTTTTAAACACCTCCCAGGTGAATCAACCACCTCCCAGGGCAGCCTGTTCCAGTGTTTGATAACATTTTCCATGAAGATGTTTTTCCTAATATCCATCCTAAACTTCCCCTGTATACGGTAAGCACCTCACCACTCTGATGCATTTCACAGCAGCAGCAAAGCAAGCTCTTCTTCCTAGCTTTCCCCTGTCCTTCCTCCCTTGGTTTCCTATGCAAGGTCTGTCCCCATCTTCTACCATCCCCTTGCCATAGGAGGAACAGCCAAATAACTTAGCCCAGAAGCAATAAAATATAGTGCCTACCACACTGACTGCCCTGAGCCAGATCTCTCGTTGCACATTCCTCTGAGTAATGATTCTCAGCCATGCTCACACATTTCCTCCACCAGATCAAACACCCCTCTTACTCGTACTGGCCTCTACTCTTGAAACAGTCTTCAAAGCCCTTAGCAAAGGCTTCCCTCCACCAGTCACCATCCTGACCTATATTCACACAGCCTTAAAATGACAAAGCCTGGATCCCTGCCAGCTCCAGTAATGCAGATCCAAATGACTTTAAAGCTCTCTTTTTTTCCTCCCCTGCACTTTCCATCCAGGGTGTTAAGACCCACAGAAGAAAACTCTGTCTCCCTGCATTTTTCTGTAATCGCAATGCCACCCACCAAGTGGTACAGTAGAAATATTTAATCATATAGGCTTGGGACATACGTAAACTGTGCTGTAAAAGTGCTAATAGATATACTTCTAAAGAGTATTCTAAAGAGATCTGAAGGGCAGAAAATAATACCTTATTAGTATGCTATATGTCTGTGCAAAACAGCAGCCTGTTCTCTAAAATATGTGAATAGTAGAATCAAAGACTTCAACCTCTCCTGTAAGAATTCATTAAAATCAGTAATCTTTATCATTTTTCTCATTAGCATTATTAAATCCATTGATTTCTGTGTCACCTAGTTTTGTACGATCGCAAAAGTATTACACATAGTAAATCTGCATTTCCATATGTTCACAACCACTCACATATTTCTGGGTCCAGCCTCAGGTATCAGCATCCCACTGTTTCCATACAACTTGCAGTTTACCCAGCTTTTAGAGAAGCATGTTGGGCCTGGATCAGTATAGGAACTGAGCCCTCAAAATGAGCTGTTAGTTCATCTTCTGGAAATGGACTGAAAGAATGCAGCACAGGTTCATCTTCAACTTTGTTACCTTTATTTCCAAGAACAAATATTTTCCTCATATAAGCTTAATTTATGTGAACTTGTGTTTCTGTCTTCAACATCCTTCTGGTTTGTAGGTTGTTTTCTCCTATTCTCTTTGCTCATTGTGCAAGCAACAGCCTTCACAGGACATATTCAATTGCAATGATGACTGGGTGCCCATCTTAAGGGGTCAGGGACAGAAGTTATCTATAGAGGTATGGGAGAAAAAGAATAGTGGAGCACAGAAATTATAGTAAGGCAGGATCATAAGTGAAAAAAAAAAATAAAATAGACAAAACAAGTGTACCCAAGCAACTAATCCAAGTTTCATCATGGTTACTTAATGGGGTGTAGTTGGTCAAGTCAGTACATCCATCACATCCATTACATTTACATCTCAGCTATAGGGTATGGAAATGATTCTGCAAGATACCATTTGGAAAAAAAAAAAAAAAGTTATAATTTCTTTTCAAATCTTGATGCCTGAGGGGGAGAATAAATACTAGGTTATTTGAACTTAATGAGACTGTTTTCATTGACACAGGGAGGCATGGGATTTCAACCTGTTCTCTTTTTAAGCTGGATTTCACCATGAAAAATGGATTAATGGGTTGTGCCACCCACTGTCACAGCATGCTGTGGGGACTAGGGGCATGACTGAATTAAAAAAAGCATTAGGCAGACTCTGCCTCTAGACATTCTCCACCCCTACTCAGTTCTCTAATGTACAAACTGGCACAGTGAAGCATGCCAATAAATATCATGTTTCCACAAGCAAGAAGTTGCTCTTGCAGTAACTCTTCATGACTAATCAGGACTCAAACAGTAAACCCAAGCGAGATGAAGGTTCCACCCATGGGCTTCTACATTTGTTGGACTTTCATTTGTACCTAAATAAGTAAAACAAAACCAAAGTGAATCCCCTCAGGCATGTTCCACTCTCTTGGCCAAATCCATCTCCATTTGGGCTGTTCATCACCCATCCTCCCACAATCTTCAACAACGTGAGTCAGGCTAAGCAACCTTTGCTGACCAGGATGGCTGCAAGACAGCTTCCTGAGCATGGCATGTGCGACATGCTCCCAGGAGGGCACAACTGACTGAGAGCCTCATTGAGCTGGGAGGGCAAACACATCTTTAAGCCCACAGCCCCACACTGGCTTTGCAAGCTCCATCTTTCAACCTAATATTGTCTTCAGCAGCACGGAGTTTGTATCCATGTTGCATCCAGCACACTAGTCACTTCAGGGATACCAAGGGAAAAGGATAAAAAAAAAAAAAGAAAGGAAAAATGCCTGTAACAAACATATTTGCTGCAATAATGAAAGTTGTAGAGAATTTGGAGATCTAGAAGGTGAAGCTTCCATTTCATTGTCATTTCCTGGGAAGAAGGTGGTGCTCCAGCAAAGCATATAGCATGCTTTACATGAAAGGCAGCCACACACTAGATGGATAAGATGAAGCACATTCATCTACTCTCCAGCAATCAAAACATCCATTCCTTCTCTGTACACTTTTTGTAAGAATGAGTCATGCCTATAGCAGTTGTGTTTTCATTTGTGAATCTTGATAGAAAAAAAAACCCACAAATTCATTTTTTAAATTATGATGAAAAAAAACATATTGCTCTCCTGCAGGACATTTAATTTTTTCCTAAATGTGCAAATCTCTAAAATTAACACTTATATAATACTTGGATTATCAATTTTTTAAATTATTAACACTATTTTAAAAATTATTCTTTCTATACCAGGTCTTCTGTATCATCTTTGGAGACTATTCCACAAAGTATGCATGTATGTATATTCAAAACATACTTGAATGAAGCCTGTAGTGCAAAAAATACAACTCTCAAAACTTGTTTATATATATATATGGGTTTTCAAAGTTGAACTGCATAAAACCCCAGTAGAAATGCAAAACACTAAAGACTTGCCTTAGTACAGCTTCCAGGAAGATGCAATATTTTCTGTTAGAATTTTTCAATTTCACCTTTATGGACAACATTATTATTTTGCTGACACTGTGTATTGGTTATAACCTGTCCACAAAAGTTTCGGTTTTGGGTTTGTGATTTTTAATGTTAAAACTAGAAATTGTAAGGTTCCACCTGGCACAGATAATCACGAAAATTATTTGACACTTTGAGGTTCTTCTTCTGTCCCTGTATTCACAGTGCAGGCAGCTCCACCATAGAGTTTAGGATCTCTGGAAAAAAAAAAAAATCTCAAGTGAGTGAAAACTATTGCTGCTGGGGGAGCTCAGTGGGTATCAGACACACCAGGTGCTGCTAAACACTCAGTTCAGAGTGTGCATTGGGCATAACTGGAATTGGAAATAATTAGATGACTATTTCAGTTCTGAACTCTGCCTCTTCCTCTAATCCTCTCTGTTGCAACTGTATTTGCTGCTTAGTGATATCAGTTTTAATACCCAGTTCCTAATTAGTCTTATCAAGCACCTCTCTCTCAATTCCATTATGCAGAACTAGATGAAACGTTAGGTCAAGTGTAACCCCCAGGTGAGCTTATATTACAGTTTGCCTCCTGGTTTCTATGTGCATGTTTGATGTTCCACCTCAAGCAATGGCAGATTCCTTGTAAGCGCTGAAATTGTTCAGCTGGGTCCCCAGGGCACCCCGAAACACAGCACACATCACACAACAACTGTCACCACCCTGACTTGAGGAGGTATTTAGCTATGACAGCACAGCTGATAAAAGTGAGTAGTCAAGCCTATTAGCCAACAAATGCCACCTGGGTTAGCTGGGAAGGAAAGTTAGTCTAGACACACAAAAAAAGGAAGAAGCCCAAATCATCCTTCACTTAGTGTTCTTCCCATTCTTTCCATCCTCTTTCCTGACAAACACTTTGAAATAACTAAAAGAAAAATAATGATAAGGTTTTCATTTCTGCTTCAACTTACACAAGCAAAAACTGGTAGTTCATGTCCATGGCAAATTATTAGCATGAAATCTGTGACAACTTTATGTATTTACAAGGCTTGGAGGAGGCATTCGAATCATCAGGAGCCTTAACCACATGGTTTTCAACATGCATTTCTAACTCTAATGGGTACGGTGAAAAGTGTTTTACTGCTGGCTGAGCACTACTGGATTTGGAGCTGTTAGTTGCAGTCCACAGGCAGCTGGAAATGGTGAGCTTACACACATTCAATTTTGATCCTTTGGTTTTAGCAAAACCAAGTTTCACTATAACACTGAAGTGTCAGCCCCAGCAATCTGTGTCAGTGGTCAGTGAAAGTCTCCGAGAAGGGGAAATTTAAAAAGAAATGGATAGAAACCAGAAGAGAATCAGGCAGGGAAAAGAAGTTGGAAAAATTCAGAGGAACAACAGCAATAAGAGGCAGTGGCAGAATAAGCCCCAAAAGGGAGTGTCTTAAATAAACATCCACAAGTCTCATTTCTGGGAAAAGACTGGGTGCTGCTGGGGCACTCTCTGAAAACATGTCATTAATAGCAACAAACTAAGGGACACCAGCATTCCTACTTTAGATCTCAGTCCTCAAATATGGATTTGGGTACTGGATTCTCTCCTGGAACAAGAACAATCCTGGAATCATTCAGTCCTGGATACACTCAGGAGCTACGTGGCCATTATATCTCAAAACAAAAGAGGAGGAAATGCTTTTAAGGGAGGAAACTTAACATTAGCTACTTTGATATTTTGCTGTGGGCTTTCACCTCCAAGTTTTGCAAGTAATAACTTTCAGGCAGGACAGCAGCACAGGAGCTAAAGGGTGACAACCCTGAGAGTGTACAGAAAAAAAAGGACCATCTAAGGCTCGCAAAGGAGTTGCTACCAGCAGAAAGAGAGTCTAAGGAAGCAAAAGGCTA
This sequence comes from Scolopax mira, assembly GCA_004320125.1. Classification (NCBI taxonomy): domain Eukaryota; kingdom Metazoa; phylum Chordata; class Aves; order Charadriiformes; family Scolopacidae; genus Scolopax; species Scolopax mira. Next base: position 53,760 of record BJBW01000606.1, on the reverse strand, counting down.
AAAAGGTAAAAGGAGGGAAGACTAGCAGATCTGAGCAGTGGCATTGCTTCTGCAAACCAGGAACACAACCGTATTCCTCAGCTGCAGCTGTGCACCTCAGGTACATCCCAGCTCATAAGGACCTGAAACCCAGATCAGGATTCGCAGGGAGAAGAAGGATCCAGCAGAACATGAGCAGAAAAACATGCCTTCCTATCTACTACAGGGTGAAGGACAACCTGTGTCCTAAACTGAATGCACAAACCAGCAACCAGGCTAACACCAGATCGGCTGCCTGGCACCAGCACAGGGCAACATCCTGGCCATCAACCAGCCTCAGCTGGACATCTCTTGGCATTAACAAATGGACAAACCACACAAGAAAAATTACAAAAGTTCATTTTCAATTTTGTTATTAATGATTTCACATCAGTTCGAGAGGGTCTTCCATAGCTCTTAGCCTGGCAGAGACTGAGGCAGGGCCAGCTGTGAGCAGATCCCCCTAATTTTTAAGACTGTCTATGTAATATCATTTAGTCATCAACAGCAACAAGAACTCTCCCAATAGGCGACCCTGCAGAGCCTTGGGGGGGAATTTCAGAATCACATAAAAATACCTCCTGTCTTTATCACTGACCAGAACTTCACCATTTTTCCTGTGGGAAAGTAAACTTGAAGAAAGAGAAAAAATCACCATTTCTGAGTGACTTGCAATAAGCAGCAGTTTAAACTGTAATGTCAAACGTACAAGTTTTTACCTGGAGTGTAGATTCAGAACCTGCTGGGAAATTAATATTTAATAGGAATCTCAGGACATTAGAAATATGCTGCACAGTACAGCCTTTTTTTTTTTTTTTTATGGCAAATAAAAGAGTCTAAATACCAGCTAAGGTTTAATTATGCATTTGTACACCTACTTGTAATGGGACATTTTTGCAATGCGCTTGCATACTAAAACACCATAGCAGTTTATGCCAGGTATGAGCAGGGTCCACAGCATCGTTGTGCTGCCCTCCATCATGCTCGAGCCACTTCTCAGCTGGATGGACAACCCTACCTGAGGCCACAAGCTGCTAGGGCAAAGCTGTCTCCTGGGCCAAATCAGCTCCTTTGGCTCGGGTACCGTGACAGTGTTTGGAGGTCAAAATCTTTGCAGACAAACCCAGAAGGATTAGGAGCTGGAAAGCAGGAGTCAAACTGAGAAACTTGTTCCTCCTGCCAAATAAACGTAGCAAATGAGTTCTGGGGAATGGGAGTCGGGGGTGCCATGCAGAAGAAGTGCCTCTCACTGTCTCCTAAAATGGGGGCCCCAGAGGATTGGCTGTACCAACTAAACTAAATCAATTTCATAAGCCAATGTTACACTATTGCACAATCATCGTTATTTAAATAAAGAGCATTTTCTCTCAGTTCAGATTCAGACAGTTCATAGTAGATTTTTGGAAAATTAATACAAACCATTGCTGTAGCTAAATCCAAGCCTTGACAGCACACCTTTAGCTGATTTCATGCAAACCTTGTAAAAGCAACTTCTCATCAAGACACATAAAATTATGAACAAGGTTTTTGTTTCTTGTGAGGAGATTTATTATTACCATTATTATTGCTAAAATTAATTTCTAAAGCATTTTAGACACCACTTTAGAGTGGATGCCTTTTTGCTTGAGTGTTGCAAAGCAGTTTGAATACTGAAAAGTTTTTTTGGTGATAAAATATACTGAGAACTTACACTCCCTTAAGCTTGGACTATTAAATGGTCATTGAAGATCTACCAGCTTCCAATCACAGGGTTTTTTAAATTAACTTATGAATTCGTATGACCAATCATTAGATAGCATTTAAAAAACTTCTAGGAGATTTTTTTATTATTATTATTATTATTATTATAGGAGAAAGATACTCTTGAATGGTGTAGCTGGAAAATGGTGTTTGTAGGTGAGATCATCCACCAGAAGAAAAAACATTCAAAATTAATGTTAAAGTGTTCAGTCAGACTGGCACAGATTTACTGCAAAAAGCAAAATCATATAGGTATTTGAGTTAATTTTTTTTCCCTGTAGTGGGGTTTTAGTGTCACTTCATCTAAGGCAAGGTCTGCTCTTGGAATATTTGCCAGTATAATCATCTCCTACGTATATGTGGGGAAAGAGGGAGGGAGAAGAGAAGGGAAGAAGAAAATAAGAGAGAGGCGAAATGAGATTATATGATGTTTTTAAACTTGACAACATAGATGCATTTCTGTTGGAAAATCACTTTAGCTAACCTCATTTGTTTTATTCATATACCTGGTATAAATAACAATGCTGAATGTAACTTTTTGCTGCTAGAAGCTTATAAAGATTCCATCTATATTTCACAACTGCAAGCAATGAAATTACCACTGCTCAACTGGAGGTTATCTAAGATGTAGAGAACAGTTTTGCACATATCCTCAGTCTAGTTCAGTACCAAGTGCAGTGGGCTGGATTATTCCAACTCAGACAGTTTGAGATAGTACTGATAGTGAGGTAGAAATCACCGCCCCCACACCCTGAACAGCTTCAACAAACAACTTCCAGCAAGGTAAGCAGTCACAGTTTCTGCACTGAAAACCTTCTGAACCACTTCAACCCTAGATTTTGCATATGTCTGAAGATACCATAAGAGGGCTGGGCAGTAAATCTATTCCACTATACTATGGGTCTTCTAGAGTAGCCTATGGCCATGTCCTGAGAAGATGCATCATAGGGCTCCAGTTGCATCATTGTGATCATTTCTCCATTCCTCTTCTGAACAGACAGAAATATCAGCATCCCAAACCACTGATCAACAAAGATTCGGTCCTGTCCCCCTGACCCTACCAGACCTCAGCTCCCTGGCCATAGGACTTCTTTGAAGCCTCACTGGTACAGCTTCTGTTAGCAGCTCCAGCCTCTTAAACAATCCCCTGGAAAGTTTTCCTCATCTAGAAAAGTTGATAATGTCCTTATTTCAATTCATTTGTTAGCTTTCAATAAGCAAGCCACTGAGTGGGCAGGGAAGAGCAGAAGAAAGGATGTGTATTGAGAGACACAATGTTCTTCTCTGGAAATGTGGAAAGACTGTCACGTCATAACATTCAGAAATAATAAATGCACCTCTAGCACTTTCACTAGCTGCTTGATCAATAGGTTTAACATACTGATGTATTTGAAAAGTAACCATCAATCCAGATACGCAGCTTGTGTAGGTCAGGATAAGGGCAATGCAGGAGAACTCTTTAAAATTAATTGATAAGAAATTTGATTGAAAACAGAGTTAAAAAGCAGGTTAATATTTCTGACTTTTGCTACAGAAAAGCTAAGTCTCAACTAAAAAAGAATGTATTTTCATCAAAAACACTGGTAAAGCAGAATAGTAACTGTCATTTGAGTCAATTGCTTGCTGTTGCTGTAGGCCAAGCTCTGTGGTCTAACTGCATGTCCCACCATACCATCATGAAGACAATACCCCCTCACTTGTGAAAATCATTGCTTCTGGGAAACCTGGCTTACAGGTCAGAAAAGGGGGCATGAAGAAAATAAATGACAGCTCTCCTAAGCCAAAGGCACAGGTTTTGGCTGGACTACCTCTGCTTTCAATGAAGAGAAGTACCTGTTTCTGCCAAAATGCCACTGAAGTCTGAGTGATTATTTTATTATGATTGAAAATGTTACCTCCTCAAATTTTGTGAATTACCCTTCTTGAACCATGGGGAATGATGATGGACTAATCTTCTTCCATTAAAAAGGAGAAAATGTGATGCTATACAACTTGACTAATTTTGCTAGACTTTCAAATATAATAATAGCTTACTTCATAATTGATTTAGTCTTTCTAAATTCCACTTAAATTAGCTTTCTGCTTTAATTAAATCGCAACATATTTTATGCCACTAGAAAACTGGTCATTTTGAACCGCTGGTATAATTATGAAATATCACAACAATACACAAGAGAATCTTGAGGTCTATAGTTATAAATAAGCTTAAGAGTCTATGCTTGTGTTTTCCCTACAATATTTACAGCATATTTGCATTGCTGATATGTTTTACGCTGCTATGTTTTATAGTGTTTTGCAGACAGTGCTGCAATTCTCAGCATGCAATAATAGAAATTAAATATTTATGGTTGTGTATAACTTCAATTCTCTCTGCAGTCTTCAGAGTTCCTCTTAGAAGTCAGCATTTGTCAGCTCGGAGCCTGCGCTGGCACCAGCAGTGATTATACTGGCACCACCTCGTGCTACAGCGAGGACTCTCTCCAGCCCCAGCTCATCCATAATTTCAGTGCATTTCATCCCATCTTCTTCACAGAAAAAAATGTTATCAAAGTCAAAAATGTTGCCCTACTTTTCAAGCCTGAAGAAGACGCAGTCTGAGAGCTAAAATTTTGCTTTGATTTCCATGCATCTCGTGCACACCTTGGAGAGGGAGGTTTTATTCTGTGTGGGAGGCATCAGGCCGAGACTTCAGGCTTCTCTTCACCTGACAATAGGTCACATAAAACACACAAGGAAGAAACATGCAAGCACTCTACATGGCATTTGAGTGTCACTGGAGGCTGCAATGAGGGACTGAAGGAGCAGCCATTCTTCTTCCATCCAGAGACACAACAGGACAGGATGGCAAGAGTATCCAGCTTCTTGGCAGACACAAACACAACACTTGAGAGAAGCCTTTGCCTACTCCTCTCTGGCTCCCTCCTGAGTCTGGGCCTCATCCTTAAAACCGGTCCTGGCAACGTTCCCAAATTTTAAGATCCTTTTCTAGCTCGTAAACAGAAATGCCACTGAGGAATTTAAATGACACAGGACAAGAAAACAGAAATGGTAACTTCTCTAAAGGAGAGACATAATCTAGCTATGGATGACTTCAAGTCTAGTCCCCAGCAATCACAAGTACGACGGAGGATCACTACTCCCTTGTACTCACCACAAGCCACAAAGCACTCCATCAAGCTACAGTGAACTCCAGGTGCATAGTAAAGAGAAGCAAAACCCATAAAGGATCATGTGCCTCGAGAAGCAGTCAGAAAGATCAGGATCATCATCAGTGTGAATGGCACTGGCATTTGGGCTCACTGGCCTTGTCCTTTTAGTGGCAGGCCATCCCATTCCAGAAATTTAAAAATTAAATAAGAATCAAAAATCACGTAAGTGCTGTTAACATCTGTTAAAAATGTCTAGACATTTTATTTCTTTGTCTGTTCCTTTATCTGACCATCTGTGCTGCTTTAAAAACAGGAACTCAAGTTGCTGTTATCTCCACTGTACATGAATGAATGGACCTTGCTAAATCTGCAGGCCCTTCCCCGCAACTTTTTCCCTCTGCTATGTAAGTGATGTCATTTTATGAAGTTATTTTAATGATAATATGGTACTTTTACGTTAGGCCTAATTTCCTTTCAACAGAGCCTCTAAAGAGGGAACTCATTTACAATGTTCAAAAGAACTCATATTTCCATATCGGCTGAACTTTCTTAACACGAATTCTTGCAAGACAGAGCACAACATGAAATATCTGTATCTGTATTCACTCATGAGCCTATAAACATTTGCATCTATTCCCTGCTTGCTTTTCATCAAGTTGGATTTGTTGTTTTCTTCTCAACGTAATCTGCTAGGGAACTGGTAAGTCATTTACATCAGTACATGTTGCCATTTTCAACCTTGAATGTAACCATCTAAGAAAAAAAAAAGAGGTAAAGAAAGTCAAGTATTCCTGTACTGTATGTACTCTTGTGCATTGTTCCTAAATATAATTTCCATTTTTTATCTGGCAGAGCTAGGAAGGGATAGCAATGATTCCTCTTAAAAATGACAAAAGCTTAACAAATTGTGGAACAAGATTTATGCCATCAAAGGCCTATTCACTCAAAATGCCCCATGTGTCTCAGAATGAGTAGAGTTACATGCCTTCCTGTTTGGACATCAGACTGTTCCCTGAGTGCCCTTTCTGAAAGAACATGCAGTCTATAACTCGGACACTCATTAAATAGACGTGAGGAAATCCTGTTTTAACTGTGTGCATAGACATAGAAACCTGTCCTTTGTGCATAATTGTGTATGAAAATTTCAGTTTTATATAAATGTATTTGTGTTGAGATATTATCAGTGACTCAGAGCTAGAATATTTCTGCCTGTTCTGGTGGTAAATGATTTAAGAGCTCTCCCAAGGGATGGTGTTGTTGCAGTGGAATTGGACAAGCTGGGTGGACAACTGCTATGGACCACTCACTCTTCCTGTGGAGATTTATTGAGAATCTAGCCGTTGACAGGTTGTGGTGGCAGATCTCTACCTATACCTAGCCCTTTAAAACATAGGTAAAGCCTTCAAATCATGTGAAGACTCACAGCACTAATGTATCTGAAAATATTTTATGAAAATACTAAGTATTTTCATAAAGTATGATTGCGTGGTAACTGAACTGGTTCAGAGGGTGCTTGATGTAGTCGTATATGCCTGGCAGCACTCTACTACCTTTATCTGGAGATCTCTGATGGTCCAGAATTAACCTGAGTTTTAGTAAATATTGCAAAAAGAAAACAAATTAAAGGCAAAGGAAAAAATAGTAACTTCTTAGCTTTTAGGTTCTGTCACTATGACCATAAACAAGTAGCTGAATTCAGTCACTGATTCTATATTTGAAATCACTGAGATATCACTCGGGACATGCTGCTGAAATAGCTGAAGACAAAAGATATTGACGAAAATAATTAAGCAAGTCATAATACATTACTGCTATACATATACACAGCACACAAGAAAAAGAAATCACATTATCAAGAGCGCATGAAGGAGACTTAGTGCTTGTCCTGAAAAATTGTCTAAACTTCTCCCTGTAAATCTTATTTAGGAGCACATTGGGTTTTAAGGCCAGTGTTTCTCATATATTGATAATGTAGAGACATTGTTTTTCTTCATTAAGTCAGAGCCATAATCCATGACTGACAACAAAAGAATTCATGGTACTTTGTTCAATTTTCAACTGATTATCAACCACTCCAAGCAAAGCTGCCGTAAGCAAAAAATTAACTGACTCATTCAAAAATAGAGCAAACAGACCTGCTTTTCTACCAAAAACTAAAATGTCCTTCTTTGGCAACACACTGGAAAATTTAACCAAGAAACTTACTTGGCCATGATCTACTGAGTACATGACTTGTTTATATATTGTTATTTACTTAAAGTAAATCAGTGGAAGCACTGCCAATAATCAAGTTTTTACTTATTGTGCTCTATCTGGCTTGTACCCAAAAAATCCTGATTTAGTTTGAGAGTCAAAACTCTTATTAAAAACTTGTACAGATCTGTCCTGTACTTCCTATAGAAAGGAAAACTTTGCTATAATCATTTTGCATTATTAATGTGATTTATCTTTACAGGTCCATCTACAACAATTGCTGTAGTTTCAGTAATAAACAACTTTGATATTCCAAGAAGTGCAAATAACTCACTATTTTCAGAAGTCAATAAAGACTGTCATGTCCCTGTAAATAAATTAATGACATTTAGATTTTCCACTATAGAACTTTAATGCTAAATCTAAATCCCACATTCACAGATGCAAAGAAGAAACTGGATTGGACCCCAGCTCCTAATAAATACATGCTTAAATTCCTGTGAAGGCAACCATAGGAAGGCAATCCATTGGGAAGGGACAGACCTGCACAGGGAACCTTCATCACCTGTTGGAGAGCAGTTTTGAAACTTGGATTTGAACTGTCATTCCATTAGATGTCTATTTGATTTAAAAGCAAAAAAAAAAAATCAAAAAGCAAATCAATTTATATTTCAAATTCTAATTAGACTGGAAATTGATAGACAATTTACTAACTCATTCTGTTCTGTAGCATTCTCACAGTACCAGTCCAGCTACTTTACTTAGCTGACTAGTCTACAGTTAAATCTGACCATCTAATTAAATTCTGAATTTTTCAGATTAGTTTTATCTTTTCTTACCAATGTTCTGTCATTTGACTGGACTTCCTGACCCTGCTTATTAAGGAGAGAGTTTGAATTGAGTTTTAAATTATGACAGCATTCTTCCCTAGGACTATGTACTGATAAACAATGCCGTGCGACTTCTATAACCTTTTTTTTTTTTAGATACTAACCAAAGCAATAACAATTTTATCTGAAGAGCACAAATACATTTGAGGTGACCTACAAAGACAAAACAACATTTTATTAACTTAAATATTCTACAAAGTCAACACGGCAAGAGTGGGTTGACTGAAAAACACATCAGTCAGTAAAGCAACAATCATAATTTCAAATCACTCAGGGAAAAATATGTTTATCTGTGGCTGCTTTTAAGAGTGGAAATTAATTTAGCCAAATTTCAGAGGGGAATAAATGACCCTTTGCCAGAGCCGCCATAGCAAAATCATAATTACTTTCTGATTTCTAGCATGATGGCAAAACCCAGAATCCCACACGGCATGCGAGTGCAAAGTCCCATCAAACAGAGATCCAGGAGAGGATACAACCAATTCTAGTCCCTTTCAGAGGCACATGTATTTATAACTACTCTGATTCGGGCTAAAAAAGAAAACAGAGCAGGATGAATGTGCCCGCTCAAATCCACGATAAGGTGTGCTGCTGCATTTTGAATGGATTGCAAGTGGCAGGTCAGTTTTACCAAACAAGAAGGGAGTCACAAGCAATGAATCCCAGGGAAGCACGGGTTATTATTGCCTGATCAATACATGATAAATAACAGCGTATCCCACAGAGATGGTGTCTCTTAAATCAGCCCTGCCAAACCACGCCTGTTGAAGCAGAGCTAAAAATGACATGGAAATTTTTCATGCGGCTTGTGCTTCAGAGTGAATCCGCTCAACCCAAGGAGACATAAAAGCAGGAGCGGATCCTCTCAGAGAAACTGCTCTTATCTAGCAGCAGCATTCCTGCTTTGCCAGGGCTGAGGACATTTTTAATGCATCTAACCAGCAGTGTCACTCAGGCGTCCCTTCCCACAGAACTGAGTCCTAATTTGACGTGTACGCGGAGCACAACACACAGAAGAAAATCACGACAGCCCTATACCCTGCGCCCTACTCATCTCCCCAGACACCTCCACTTTTGCTTTCGGCGACTGGTTTCCAAACTTTTCTGAAAAATGAGTCACTACCCATTAAAAAAAAACAAACCCTGGTGTGATTTCCGTCATGCGGAGGGATAGCAGAGCAGCTGTGAAAATGGCTGTCGCCAGCGAGTCACTGCTCACGGAGAGCGTGGGACCAATATACAGACCCCCACAGAGCCCCACAAGGCTCTCCCAGGTCACGGCGCCTGCAGACCACCACCCAGAAACCCCACCTCATACAGAAGGACAGGGCTGGCTCCCCAGGAGGCGCTCTGTCAGGTTTGTGGGTGCTGAGAAAGGCTCACGCATTGCAACTGGGTGGCCAGAGGGAGCGGGAGCTGTAGGAGAGCTGGCCTCCATGCCGTGGCCATGGCCCCCATTCCTGGGCACAAAATACTGCCAGAAAATGGCTGAGGGCTCCAGTTGACATAAACCCACTACTAACAATTGTCTTATACATCGAAAAGGCAACTTTTAAGTATTTTCCTGAACTTTTGAAGGAACCATCTCCTAAATACCACATTTTCTTTGAACCTCTGAGTTTACCCAGGCAGCATTTCACCCCATACCTACCTCGCCATGCCTGACTCCAGTTTTCACACCTGCATTCCCTCCCCTGTTTGTTTTCTGTGTCATCAATGTGCTTCTGCTTAGTCCCATTTTCAGATGCAGCTCTCCTCTCAGTTCATTAAAGTATCTTGATCTGTTTTGTTCTGTCTTGGTCTTTTCTGTTGAAAAAGTAGATGGCATTGAGCATATCTGCAATTTCTTGTGCAAAGTATAATCTGAACCGAAATATGCCTCTAAGGATTTCAAAGCTGTTGCAGTTCCTTGTCATATTATACTGATAGTAGTCCTATCAGCTAATTAAAGATTTTTACCTTCTTTGAAAATGTGCGTCCTTTTTTTTTTTTTTTTGCTCTGTTTTCTCAGATACAAAGTTCTGATTTTTTTAGTAGCACCTGATTTATTCTGGAAGACATCTCCTCCAGATAGACATTCTGGGAACAGCAGCAATAATTTCTGACCCATTATGGGCAAATCAGCAGTATTAAATGATCTTCAAAGCACTTCTGTGCATGGTGCAAAATGTATATAAGCTGCTACAGCCAGTTATTGACAAAATTATCTACCTTCTGGTGCCATTACACAGAACAGCCTAATATGCATAATTACAGTAATTACGTGAAGTACAGCACAAACAAAAACAAAATTATATGCTGCTTCACACTGGCACTCTTTCAGCCAAATTCATTTTCACATTTACAGTATTGCAAACATGGGCAACATTATTAAAGAAGAATTTGAACCCAATTATGAGTACCAACTCCACACTAAATTGGTGTTTTCCATCTTCAGTGAGTTGTGGTAGCTGCTGTGATGCCATTTTGATGGTACACTAAACCACCTAAAGTCTAACAATCTCAATGACTACCTCTGATTTTCCTTCAACAGTATCACTGAAAGTTAAATATTATAACATCTCTAATCACCTGCTGCCTTCAAGTTAACAGTCCCTTCTTTACAGGTAGTTCCTGTAGGCAGGAACTACCAGACAAGAAATCTTGACTTTGGGACCAAACTGGTCCAAAATCACATAGAATGAAAGAATCACAGAATGATACGGGGTTGGAAGGGACCTCTGGAAATTATCTAGTCCAACTCTCCTGCCAGAGCAGGTCTACCCAGAGCAGGTTGCACAGGAACATACCCAGGCAGGTTTGGATTGTTTCCAGAGAAGGAGACTCCACCACCTCTCTGGTAGACTTCTTCAGTGCTCTGCCACCCTCAAAGTAAAGAAGTTCTTCTTCATGTTTAGATGAGGAGGTTCAAGTTTGTGCCTGTTACCTTGTCCTCTCACTGGGCACCACTGAAAAAAGACTGGCTCCATGCATCTTCATGTGATTCTGAAAAGAAATATCCTTTCTGCTTTAGATTTTAAAATACACTTTTTCATTTCCCCCACAAAAAGGAAAGAGTCTAGAGAAAATATTTTGAACACTGCTATTTCATTTCACTTCAATTATTCTTGGAAACATTGGAGCCCAAGCTCTGAGACTTCCCACACCACAGTAACAACTTGCATGAGCACAGCTGTTCCCAGAATGTACAATCCTCTATACCCTCTGATGAAATTTCAAGCTGCTGTTATTTTAAGCACGCAGTTACATAAAAGGGGAATCCCAGTTGGGATACAAGACTGGGCTACCACTTTGGTTGGTGGTTTATTGGGAGCCATACCAGACTTTTTCCTCCTGCCAGCCCCAGCAGCTGGGCAGGACTCTGGGGCAAGGGCAGGAGGGAGATGAGCCTTGCTGCATTTTAGGGGACAGTACTGAAGGCACCTGAAAAAGACTCATCTAGCACCAGAGATAAGACACTGCTGAGGCTAAAAGAGTATCCAGAGCCCATCTGGACAAGCAGTAAGTGATTATAGCTCTGGTGCATGATTGGAAGTGGTGAGTTATTGCCAGCACTTAATACCTGAACTTGGAAACTCAGTAGCTGGAAGAAGAAGAATAAAGGATGTTCCAGTTTAAAACCTCCTCCAAGGGAAGAAGTTCGATACCAGCAGCAGTTATGGATGTCTTTTTCACCTAACTATTTGGGTATCAGCTCTTTCACAAGTGGTTTCGTCTACTCAGGCTTGTGATATTTGGGAGTGGGAAAGGGGTGAAAGGAGCAAGCTGCTGAGGAAAGCAAGACTCTGAATAATTTGTTGAAGGCCTAAATTAGTAAAACATTTTTCCACACTGATGCCTGTTAGTGATGTCCTTCTTCAGCTCTGAGTGGATGCCCTGGCAGACGTTAAAACCAAGACCACCAGGAAATGCAGAGCATTTGCATCACTGCATCAGCATCACCAAAGATTGCAAATGTGAGAGGAAACCCATGAAGCGACCCTGTGGGTCAGCAGCGACAGGGTGATGGTCAGGCCTGCCCAGACTGATCAAGGATGGGAGAGGACACTTTGACACCAGCAGGTAGAGTCTTTCATCCACTGATCTGATCTGAAGGTCTTTGGGTCTGAAGAACGATGTGAGGAGAAAAGCACTGTTTCTTTCCAGAAGTTCCTTCACTGAGCTTTGGTTCTCATTTTAAGAGTGAAAGCTAAAATGCTACCATTTCTTAAGGAAACAAGGATCTCAGTCTCTGCATCTGTGCCTGTTCTCTTTTGTTTGTATGTCTCTTCCCTAGCCTTTTGTGGGCCCATTGACCAATTTTGATCTAATAAGACAAACACGAAGAAGTCTTAAAGATATTAAGTCCCCACACATTTCCAGGAAATAGGATGTGGGTGGAAGAGAAAGATTAACGGTGCCTGTGAGGGAAAGGCTGTTGAACAAACTCCTACCTCTTTAGAAATCAGATTGCACACAAGAGAGAGAAAGCGAGCAGTTACAAATACCTCAAGCACAGGAAAGCTTCACTAAGCACCCACCTTAGTAGGCTGCAGAGGACCCATTCTTTTCAACAAAGTCCAGAGCCACAGGAATCCAAACTTTCCTTTTTCATAAATTTCAACATTCAAACTTGTTACTTGGGATAATTCAATCTTTTTTAGTTTGAGGACCTGAAATGAGGAGGGGAGCAGATGTGGTTGTGCTTGCAGTCTAAGCACACACATCTGTGAGCTCATGTAAGTTTCATAAGAGAAGAAAATATGTCTCAAATAACACACGAAATTACTCATGTATTTTTAACATGAGTTAAAACAGTCCCAGTCCCTGAGACTGGGGAATTGCCATCTGTAATTGCTGGTAATTGATGACCATTGATAAATTTATAGAGCCCTGGTTGTTGAGTGGACTGTATCATATGGGCAGGGCAACAACTTACAGGAAAGGAAAGGAAGCATTTAGTTACCACAAAACAACTTAAAACTAAAATGAAAGCTTTATAATCAGTGTTGTGGTGTATCAATTAGATAAATATCCTGCTTCTGTGTGGAGATGTTATCCAGCTGATTAGATCATCTTTGACTCTTCAATAAAATTATCTATTTAATCAAATTTAGAATCAAATAGCAGCCAATTAACTTCTTCACTGTGAGTATGGTCTTGATATATTTTTATATATATTAAAATGTTGCATTCTGTGTGGTCTCTGACTGAGTCTCTACCAGGTGCAGGAACCCAGGCCTTCACTTTTCTTGGCAGAAAATCTCCAACAATTCCCCAAAAGTTCAAGACTTGTTTCTCACACTCCTACTGACTACGTAAGTCTTCAAGTTGTCACTTAGGCAACCACTTGAAAACAATGACCCAAAGCAGTTTTTCAAACATCTACTTTTTTAATCTTACATTTATTTTAAACTTATTTTCTACAGAAACAAAATATTAAAAGATAAATATATATTTTAGTATTGCAGATGGTATTTAATTTCTTTAATCACGAGATTTTCAAAAATATGCCCATTTCAAAAGAAAAATTTCCACTACAAATACTGGAAAATAAAATGTATTACATAGAATGCTTTCAGCTTCTGTCACAAAGAAGTCTTGAGATTCAATTTCCATATCTGATTTATTTTATGGGAGTGTTCTGTCCATTTCACTTTATCCCATGATGTTGTTACGATGAATTAATTTTATGCCTAGATCAAACCACCTCCCTAATAGGTTCATTCATCCTTTGGCCACACTGTTGGTGCTCCAAGGCCCAGTGCTGAAACTGTTGAGGCAGCGCATCCAAGCCAGTACAACACCTATCAGCTCCCAAAAACAATGCAGCCACCACAGTCCAGCGCTGCCCCTGAGCCAGGTAAGCTGAAACTTGGTGCTCACACTAATGTGACAGGTCCCTGTCTGAGACAAAGCTGATGATCACTGGCTCAGGCATTTCCTGCATTTGGAGAACAAAACAGGCAGATATTTCCTTTAGGGAAAAGAAGAGGCACAAAAAAACCCAAAAAACTTATCTGTGATGGGATTACATGGAAATTAGCTATCTACTGACCTTTGTAAGTACTTCAGTCTGAGAGCCTCAAAACTGAAAAAGCGAGGGTGTCACTCACACACTCTCTGTCCAGTGCTACGTGCCTGTCTATAGGCACCTGCATTTTCAGCATTAAATCTCCTCTGGTGCTTAAAAGTTCTTTGCCACAAGGACACATTGTTGGCTCATGTTCAACTTAGTGTCGACCAGGACCCCAAGGTCCTTTATTGCAAACCTTCTTTCCAGACAGCATGGACTCGTGCCTGAGGTTATCCCTCCCCAGGGGCAGGTCTTGGCCTTTCCCTTTGATGAATTTCGCGAGGTTCCTGCCAGCCCATTTCTCCAACCTGCTGAGGTCCCTCTAAACGGCAGCACAACCACCTGGTATATCAAGCACTGCTCCCTATCTTGTAGTGTCTGCAAACTGGCTATACTTGGATACAGAAGCCACCTTCTTGAAACAGTTCCAATTTTATTAGTCAATCACCTGAAAGCGCTGAAAAATTCTCTCTCTGGGTAGAATATCGGTATTTGCCTGTGTCTTAGCAGAAAGGTGTGAGTTTTGCCTAGGGGCGCTTTTTCCTATAAAGTTAACATTTTAAAATTAAAAGAAGCAGTGTCACTATAAAACCTGTATCAATTGATTTAATAAAAGATGCCATCTCTCCCTAAAATGTCACATCTCTTATTAGACAAAAATGGTTGCTGTGAATACTACTGCTATTGCTACCATAAAATTTCAATCTTCTTATCTGGGCTTTAAGAGTAGGTTTTACGGATTCTTTACCAGTAGTTAAAAACCCTTGCCTCTCACCTCTGCGTACTTGAATAGACTGATGATATATTCCGTTAAATTATTATTAATCACATTTATTACCTGAAGATTTAAGCCTTCATTTGAGAGATGTCTATAGATAGTAAGGAGGCACACACTGTTGGAGGGGCACGTTGATGAGCTGTCTGCTTCTTCCATTAACCAAGGTACCAAAGGAAAGATCTCCCCCAGCATAGTTACACCAGTTCTTACCAGGCAATGATCTCCCTTTAACATCTGAAAAGCATTTCTTATTTAACAATGCCAGATAATTAAATAATCAGAGAAGCATATGTCTACTGAGAATCAGAGAAGTATATGCCTATAGAGATTGTTCAGTCCCAGGCACAAGCGTGAGAATAGGTTTCTTTCCCTCTAATTAGTATTGAAGCTAATTTCCTCCTTAACTCTTTATCTTACTGTGCATTTGAATTTCTCAGAAGCATTCATTTTGACTCTAAGAAAAGCTGCATTTCAAATGCTTGCACCTTTGCTGATGTTCGGATTAGATCTCCTCATGGAGCAAAGCGTTCCCCAGGACGGCTCTGCTTAGCAGGACACAGGGCTCAGCATTCATGTGAATCAATCCAGACCATTTCAGGGTCACTTTTAGCAAAGGAAAGCCTGCCTGTTAAGACCAGATAAGAGTGAGGTCATTGATTTATTTTTTTCCTCATTATCTGGCAAGGTTTCAGTTGAAGCCTAAACTCATTATCTCTGTGGAAATACAAACATGAGTTGGTTCCTTGAAGCAAGTTAATTTAGTTTGAAAACAGTTAGGGAGTTACCTTCTGAATTCAATTAGCTAATAACTCCTGATGGGTAAAGGTCACAGAAGATCAAGGCATGGTGCTGGTTTAAGTTAAATGCAATTCCAGGTAATATCAGAGCAGCACTTTTCCCTTCCTGCTGACCCATGGCTGCAGGCTCTGGCCACTGTCCCCAAATTCTCCATCAGTAAGAGAGACAAATTTATGCCAGAAGGGAACACCTTCGGGTTTGAGAAGAGCAGCAGTACCTTTGAGCCACAGGTCCTTCAAAGTCTTCCCTTTGTACAGAAAGGAAATCAGCAGGGGAAGGCCTTGCCCCTTCCAGTCACACTGAAAAAATCCCCTCTATTCACCTACTTTAATCAGAATAACGTGTACATTAAAATCCAAATCCCTCTCTGCAGTGAGGTTGCAGACAAATGCAGGATCCATTTTCAATTCCCACATCTAGAGATGTTTGTTACAAGGGCTCATGCCGCAGGAGAGCCCGTTTTTCTACAAAAAATACACCACTTCTGGATCACTCATGGGCCGCCAGCCGCAGAGGCTGTTTCAGGCTGGGCTGGGAAAACATTTCCAGATTAACGGCCAAGTTAGAAAATAACACTATGATAGAAACACCAACAGGCTTGATCGCAGTATAATAATTGTTGGTATCACTATAATAGAGGGGAAGTAAACGGTGCAAGGGCGGCACATTGTAATTGTTCTCTCAAGGAAATGCCGGTCTCTGAACTACCCTGTGCAATCACGAGCTACAAGCAGCTCCCTCTTAGAGAAACGATTTTTCATCTTACAATGTGAAAGCAGATTTCTTGCCAGTATTACCTCAGGTCATTAGCTGGATTGTAATTCTTGTGTTTTTCCAAACTGATTTCCACCTTAATTTGATTTTGAGCACCTGATTAAATTTGCTGTCCCTGAAGAAACAGACGTTCAATTTAACTCCAGCTTGACATTATCCTCGTACCAAAACACAGTTCTCATGGTTGCACTTTTAGCTACAGAGCAATTTTGTCAATGTTTTAAAGTGGCATTCTCTAACCACTGACAACATATTGGCTTGCTCCTGCGCATCCGTGTTATACACAAGCTCAGAAGGCAGAACAATAAACTGTGCGATACAAAAGGTGAAGCAGTAACTCTTCAGAGAACTACAAAACATTGAAATGCAGGATGATGTCTCATACAGTACTCAGCACACTTTAACCTTTCCCAAGTGATTTCTTTTCACCCCACCGAGATGCACCACAGGATAACATGCAAGGTGCAGCACCTGTATCCATTTTATTTCCTTTTCCCACAAAGAATGCAATTCAATACCCAAAAGTATGTGTGTCTCTTTGGTTTATTACAGTAGTGCTCAGGGCTCTTCCCTCCCCAGGTGGCTGGATTAATGTGGCCTATTGGACACTTTCTCTTCCCAGACTCTGAGGGGACATATAGGTTCGGTCTAAATTCTTTACATAGAGATCAAGCCTCGGGACACTGTGGGTTTCTGGGGTGTTTTATGCACCTTTCTCTCAGACTGAGTCCTCCTAAAAACATTATGCAGAAGAATTATATCAGATCAGATGAAAGGTCCATTTAGTCCAGTATCCCACTGCCAACAGGAGCCAGCGGCATGTACCAAGTGAAACAATTTTAAAAAGGGGTAACTATGTAGGCATTTTCTCCACTCTCTTCCCCGCATCCAGCAGCCTGCCACACAGGCAGTTCCTCAGGCAGGAATGTCATCTTGCTGCCTAACAGTCCCTGATGGATTTTTTTTTTTCCCATTAATTCTTCTGGTCGGTTTTGAGCCCATCTAACCTCCTGTCACCCGGCAGATACTGTGAGACTGGTTCCAGTTTAATCACACACCGCAAGGGCCAAGTTGTTTGCTGTTGTTTGCTTAAGCCACTACCCGGTAATTCCACCTGATGTCCCTTGTTCTTGTTCTGGGAGAAACGCAAATAATCATTTGCTACTTATTTTCTCCATGCCACTCATGATTTTAAACACCGCTATCGCATGCCTTTCTACCTCCTCTTTTCCCATCTAAAGAGTCTATTTAATCAATCTCAATTCAGAGTCCGTTCTGTATTTCTGAAAACACTTGTCAGGTTCCTCCGTCCCTTTCGGGCTCTGCTATACCTTTTCTTAGACAGGGAGACCAGAACAGCACGCAGTAATCAAGAGGTGAATGCACAGCAAAATTATTATTTTGTTTTCTCTGTCTTCGCTAGCAATTTCTGACAATCTATTTGCTTTTTTTGAGCATTGCTCTGCCGTCAGCCAACGTTTGTTAAAATTACTGACAGCCACTCTCAGCTCTCTTCTCTGAGTGGTAAGAGGTAGTTTAAAGCCCATCTTCAGCGTCGTGCAGTAGGGTTTATTTTTTCCCATGTGCGTTATTTTGTGCTTACTGGCACTAAATGTGGGCTGGCATTTTACTGCAATGCCACTCAATATCATGAGATTCTGCCACGTTTTTAAAAGTAGATTTTTATTTTTCCTACCCTGAATAACTCAGTTAAAGAAACATGCAGCATGTCATTATTTAGCACATTTTCCAGACCACTTATGAATATGCCAGACATCACAGATCTTAGTGCAGATCCCTGTGGGATTCCACTTGTTATCTCCCACTGAAATACCTCATCATCTCTTCCTACCCCTCACATCGGTTCCAGAGGGGATCTTTCCTTTCATCCTGCTACAGTTTACTTCTTTAGGATCTTCCGACTGAGGAGCTTATCAAAAGCTTTTGGAAGATCTGAGCGCACCATACCAACCAAATCACCCTAATCCATACGCATGTCAGTGCTTCAAAGGAGCAGCAGCAATTTCTCTCTCTCTCTCTGATACAGTTTCTCTTAACAAAAGTAAAATTGACATCTTCCCAAAGTATTTTTCTTAAAGACTGGTGTCACATTGCCATTTTGCCCTTTCTTTGGTCTTTTAGTACAGTGAATTTTGGTGGAGGAGGGGTGAAGGTGGGAGGGTTCCTCCTTCACTGATGAAAGTTGGCTGAATCAGAGTACGCTGTGGCTGCAAGGGCCAAAAGTCCTTCCAACCCTAACCATGTAAATGAGGCCTTGCTTGCTCTTCTGAATGTCGCCCAGCACTGCTTCCTCTCCCAGGGATCCCCTGTTTTGTGGCTTCAACAAGCAATCACTGATGCTGCTAACAATGGCAGTCTTCCTCCTCATCACAAGGCTTTCCCCATTGACAATCCCTTTTTTTTTTTTCTTCTTCAGCTGCTGGCTTCTGTGGCTCATTTTTTCTCCTTTAATGCCCTAAACATCCCCTGCAGAATAACCCTCCCCTCAGCAGCCAGACCTCTCATGCAGCCAGCTGAACTTGGGCTCTGCTGTAGCCCACCCGGAGGGCTGCGGATCTGCTTTCATAGGGGTGAGGTCCCTGTGTTTCTCCTCCACCTTCAGCTACCCCTGATGAACAGGCCACCATAGAGCTGTCATTTAAGAAGGGTTAACAAAAGCCCGATTTACAATTCACATGGGAAAAATTTTGGACCTACGCAACTCTACTGGCCCTTCCCTTTACAATTCTGGGTTAATCATCTTAGTGTTAGGGCTACTCATCTAAAGCCTAAGACATTAATTAGATTAATGCCAGTGACAGAGTTCCTTGAATAACATCCACCTATTTGTCAAGAGATCTGGTAGTTATTGCAAATTGTTGTGGCTATTCTAAATAAAATTTAACTATGGATAGTACTTGGATCTTTCTAATTTTGATTTCAGTGGCAATTTAGCTTTTCAGAATATGCCACAAGTTCTTAGAGCTTTATACGTACAATCAATGAAAAATCCACCAGGATCTTAGGCACTGCTTTGCATGTATGAGGTGCTACCTGTAAAAGAATTCAATCAGAAAATTCATTACGAAATGTGAGAAATGGCCCAGAACATCCAGTCTAGTGTATGCAGAAGTTTATGAAGTGGTATAAATGGAAAATTGTTTCCAGAAGGCATCAGACAGATAAGATAGCAAAGATAAAGGCTTCCAGACAAGAAATCAGAAAACAGACCACACAGTGATTCCCAAAAATATGCCATTATAATTCAAGATACCAATAATCTAGTTAACAGGTAGATGTGTAATCACTCATGTGAAGCAAGACTGGGGATTAAAAATGTTCCTGTCTCTGAAATCAGATATAATGAAGTATGTTAATATTAATGGAGTATTCTCCACTAAAGAGGTAAAATCTTTCAGTGGAAGAAAAATAACTGATTGGAGTTTTCTCAGTGACACACGTATGTGGCTCTGCGTGTGTGCGTACACAAAGATGGCTGCATGAGCTCATGGAGTATTGTGAAAACACATGATTTGAGCTACACAGGATTTTTAAAATTGAAAGGTGAAGAAGGCAAGGTGTCACTACTTACCTGTTGTAAAACACCCTCAAATGTTTCATTTCAGATAAAACATCTTTTGGACAGGGCCATTTACATCACTGGGGCTACAGTAAGTACCACTAGGCAACAATTGGTATCATTTACTGCAAAATTTAGTGTACCAAAAAATCTCCCTCTGCAGCACCACAGAAGCCAGGAGGACACGTGTATAATGAATATTTCAGTACTTAGCACTCATAAAGAAAGGAAAATTCAGCAGCATTAGATCCCAAATCCAACCACATTAGAATAATTACTGCACAAAAGCAGAGTTTGAATGAACAGTTTCCAACTAATTAAAACCTAACAACCACGGCAATGTTTCCAGCTCTGCATGCTTCACTAAAGTTTCATTTTTTCCATTAATGTTCATTTCATATCATATTTTAGCAATATTTTGTGTCTCTTGCTACATTGCTGATGCCCATGCTCAGTCCAGCTTCCTCAAGTCTTTATTCCACACTAATCCTCCCAGGCGCCCGAGTCAACCTTTCGGAGATTACGTAGGTCTGACCTAGCTGTTTTGAGGTATTGCAGGGTCCATCAGGCACAGTGGAAGTGGAATAACACCAGACTCCTCCTGGTGATGCCTGCAAACCCCTTTTCTGCAACTGGCTTCTGAAAATGGCCCTGACCCAGCTCCATCTCCCAGCAGCAGTTGTCTGGTGAGGAATGGAGGGTGGAAATTGCAGCTGACCTCTCCCCCAGCCAGCCCACGGTGGGACAAGCCTATAGGTACAGCAGAGGCTGAGGGGCTCCACAGGTCTCCATGTGCTCTGCCATCACAGCCACCTTGCGTAAGAGCCAAGACCAAATCTAACCCATGTCAAAAAGAAAAGACTCCTCCAGGCTCTTCTGCCTTCTGCTGGGCACAGTTCATAGAATGGTTAGAGTTCAAAGGCATTTTAAAGAGCATCTAGTTCCAACCCATGAGAGGAACACCTCTCACTAGACCAGGTTGCTCAAAGGCCCATCCAGCATGGCCTTGAACACTTTCAGGGATGGCACATCCACTACTTCTCTGGGAAACTTGTTCCAGTGCCTCACCACCCTCAAAGTGAAAAAATTCTTCCTGATATCCTTCAGGAGTATCACAGTATTTGCTTATTTTTCAAAAATTCCTGCTTTGAACACCTCACAATTACATGAAAACTCATCTTTCATTGAAAGCAAACCACCTCCATTGAGGCCCAGACATGTGAACCATACACACACACGCGCACACACACACACGCACAAGGGATCAGGCAGGTTTAAAGATCTCTAAATCTATTACTGTTACCACTTCCCATCTCTTGACTTTTTAGCATCTGGTTTTAGCAACACAGCTCAAAAGCCTATGGCCTGTGGCTCATCATTTCCTTTCTTCCAGGCTTGGGGCTTTTATGTGTCACTGGGGGTGAGGGAATGGGGACAATTTTGGTCCAGTGGCTTCCCTCACTGCTCTGCCAAGAAGCAGAGCACTGCTGCCCGGTGAAGCTCATGCTATTCAGTTCAGTATTCACCGCCACCACCACTGACAGCAGGCTTCGCACAAGAGACGTTCTGGTAAAAGCAAAATCTTTACAGCTTCCAAAAACCACCCAGCACCTGTAGCTACAGACAGAGCAGATTGCTTTTTCTTCAAGTGGGTGCAGCATGTTTACTGAGTGTTGAGGCCCCACCTTGAGTACTGTGTCCAGTTTTGGTCCCCCTACAAAAAAGACATTGAAGTGCTGGAGCAGGTCTAGAGAAGGGCAACGAAGCTGGTGAGGGGTCTGGAGTACAAGCCTTATGAGGAGAGGCTGAGGGAGCTGGGGTTGTTCTGTCTGCGGACGAGGAGGCTGAGGGGAGACTTTATCTCTCTCTGCAACTACCTGAAAGGAGGCTTTAGAGAGGTGGGAGTCAGTCTCTTCTCCCAAGTCACAGGCAACAGGACTAGAAAAAATGTCCTCAAATTGTGCCAGGGGAAGTTCAGATTGGATATTAGGAAAAATTGTTATACTGAAAGGGTTAACAAGCATTGGAATGGGCTGCCCAGGGAAGTGGTTGAGGCACCACCTCTGGAGGTATTTAAAAGACGGGTTGATGTAGTGTCTAGTGACATGATTGAGTGACAGTTTTTTTATCAGAGTTAGGTTGATAGTTGGACTAGATGATCTGGAAGGTCCCTTTCAACTTAGACAATTCTATGATTCAACTGACCAGCCTATACGTTCTGTCATCTGGAGCCTTCTTGTTGCTCTTTATTTGTAATTTTCAAAAAAACCTCTTGGTGAGGCAGGACATACCCTTGCTTGCTGGTGACATCTTTTCTCTCCCTCTGCAATAACAGCCTCTCAGCAGCTCTCCTGCCCTTATCAGAAGGGCCCAGGAGCACCGAGATGGGAACGCGGATGCGCTGAAGCATGAAGCGGTGTGGGATTATAATGAGCTGCTGACCCTTAACAAATAATTTGGAAAATATAAACAGCGGTTACCTATGGTGACCTGCTGAAAGATGCCCAGGCACAGCGTGTGGGTGATGTGCAAGATGAGGAACCCAGCACACAGCCATGGCACAGCCAAGCCCCTTTGGTATCAATGCCAACTTCCCGCAGCTGTTTCTGGCCGTATCCATGGTTTTCCAGTAAGTAAACTGATCTTATGGGTAATAAAACTGAAATTGCCAAAGAGATATGTCAGGCATTTTTAATGAGGCTTTTTTAATACGAATTATTCCTTGCTAAACCATAAGAGGCTCCAGTCTGTTGGTAGCATGGCTGCAGACTCACCATGATGAAAAGCATAACGTCAGCCCCTTGTAAAATGGCAGCAAGTGTTGCAAACGACCTTGAAGTCTGCTTTCCTACTGTATGATCAGGAGATACAGAAACTGACTTTTAAAAAAAAAAAAAAAAAAAAGTGCTGCTTGTTTTGTTTCCATTAAAAATACCATCTGGCAGAAATCTTATCTCAGAAATCAACACCCAGGTCTAAGAGAGGAACTCTGCCCTACAAACTATGCTGTGTTATCAGCTTTCATAAATGGGAACTTCAGCTCACTCAGACAGCTTTTCACAACAACTATTTCAAAGCGTAGGCCTGAGGAATAATTCCATGTAACAGCTAGCTGTGCAGCAGGGCAACACATTATTTTATTTATCTCATCAATGCTCACCATCTTCAAAATCTTGGAAAGTTCTAAAACCTTTTTTAAAATAGGAGGAATTATTTAGCAGCGCCTGCCACCCACCGAACTGCAAAGAGGATGCAACTTTGATGAGACAGCTGTGGCTCCAGAGTGATTTGGACATCCCCGTCCCCATGTCTGGGGACAAGCTTTGCTGCCCCGAGCAGCACGGGGAGCAGCACTCGGCACTAACAGGAACTGTGCCGTATAGAACTACTATTTTATTTTCAGACTACCCCATGGCATGAACCAAACCGTTCCCTTTTTTATCACTTTAGATTCCAAACCTGAAGAAATCGGCCATAGTATGTTGGTTCTCACTCTTGTACTGTGATTTAAGTGCGTTAGATGCACTGTGGTATGGAGAACATAAATATTAGATCTATTTCACTTCCCGTGACTAAGAAATTTTGCTTTGCAAGGAAACCTCCAGGTCTTTGCATCAGACCAAGCAAACAATCTGAAAGAGTTGACTCTCTGAAATGTATGCAAAATTGAATTGGAATGGATGAGGATGTTACCATACAAAATGGTAAATTCTTCACTTATTTACAGCAATTCTAAATGGAGCACAGATATTTCTGAAACAGCAGAGAAAAACAAGGATCTGTGCTCTCCATTCTGCTTAGTTAAAGTAGAAATGATAGCTTCCTGGACTGCTATTTAAGCTCTCAGAAAACTGTGTGTAACTATCAAAAAAAGAAGCAGGAACAAAAATACAATATTGATTTCAATACTCCATAGTGACCATTTTAAAACTTATCTTGGTACAAATTTCTACCTCTTTCACCAGGAGTTTTATGGGGGTTTTTTTCTTATTTTGTCCTCCTTTTTAAGAGACTACTTTAGTATCCCCAGCATCTTCACACTCAGAGGCATAATATAGAAAACTTCTTACTGAAAAAATATACAAGGTTGATTACCTTTATTGTTGTAACAAGTTCACAGGAACTGGGATTGTTTATAAATATTGAATATATATTTCATCTTGCATTTCCTACACCTGTGGACTTTGTATTTTAGAAAAAAAAATGAAAAAATAATTAAAAAAATCCCACAAACAACAAACACTTCTGATACCACATCCTCAGCTTTTAGCGAATTTCAAGCACTTGGATAATACACTTCAGTTTATCCGGTATAACAGCGTTTTACTGCCACCTAGTGAGCGATGTAAAAGGGACTAACACATCAAGGTGCATGCATATTTCTGGTCAAAAACGATTTTTCTCTTTCACAAGCCCCAATAGCAGAGAAAAGCAAATTTAGTTAAGGAGCAGTGCTAGAAAAATAGCTAATACAAAAAACTTTTCAAGGAAGACTGAAGAGGGGCGGGCAGGCAGGCATAAGGAGTAGAGCTGGGAATTTTTTAAGAGTAAGCCTGGTATCATGGGAAAGCAGCCTCCTCTCCTCCACAGACCTTGATGTGATCACCCATGCTTCAAGCAGTAGGGTCTACTTTTTCAATGACAGCTGAACATCTCATTTTCCTCCATTTAGCCCGAATGCCGGGCAACTAACACACTCATAAGTTTACACAAGGCTTTAGTGACTACCCACAGAAGCAGCATACCCAGGCGTCAATAACCATCAGCAACATCTGTCTCTACTCTGGTTCAAGAAGGTATGATGCAATTGGGTTGCCACAGGGCTTCTTTCCACCCAGGAGGATGCAGCACAGGCACCTGCGAGGGCAGGACGCAGCTTTGCTTTTTGTCTGAGATGAGGTGACGAATTTTCCACTTTTTCCCAAAGACTGACTGAGCTTGAGACTTAGACCAGAGCCCACTAGCCTCAGCTCAGGCCTGAAAAGGCAGAACCAAGGGTGGGATCCCAATGGCAGGAGCCTGTGACCCCCCTGCAAATGACACTGATGGAAACCAGTACACTTGACCCCTCGCTCTGTGTGTCTTGGTCAGAAACACCAGACTGAGCTATATGGGTTATTTTGGCTAGCAATCTCCTAGGTGTGACAGTCTCAGGGCATGTCAGCAGCACACTGCCAAGGGCAGGTCCAGATGTCCAGTACTAGTTTTGAGGTGCAATACCTCAACTATCCTTCATAGTACACTGACTTGTAGAGGACAGCATACCTCTAACAGGTGTTTTTCAGCCTTGGCTTTCTCTGTCCTCACTTGTCAGTGCAACTGTCCAGAAATTGTGCTAATACTCAGAGACATTTTGGGCACTTTCTTTGAAAACATGCTTTGTCAATGGAAGAAAAAATGGGACAGAGGATAAAGAAAGACACTTGCAACTCACCTGGTAACAGCCAAAGGAAAATTGATGGGGCCCCACAAGGGCTACATTACTTATTAGGTCAAGAAGGTGGTTTCACACTATTTGTTTATATTCACAATCTTATATATTCTGTCAGCACTTACCATGGCAGAAGAGAGCTTGGAACTGGTGGTACTTTAGAAACTGTACTCCCCCATCACCCAGTGAGTAGCAGTATTGATCACCTTTTTATGCCATGGAGGAGGAGAAAGGGAAAAAGAAATGAAGCAGAACTTTTCTATGGCAGGTGTGTTTGGAGAGAAAAAGATAAATTCATCCTGCAAACACTAGAGTATTCCCCAAGGGGAGATTAAAGGAATAAATATACCTCTACACTACCAAGTGGCAGATTTTAAGAAGTTTATGCTTATGTTTACTCAGCCATATCGCCTCAGTTAGCTGACAATAGTTAGAGGTCAGGCTGTGAGAAGTCAGCATCCAGAAGTCAGGATGAAGTTCCCATAGAAGCAAATGGCACCACCCAGCACTTTTCCACCTGATTATCATTTCCTTCAGCGACCCTTTGCAGTCAGTGCACACACAGCTGATCCCACCAGTCTGGCTTTATCAAGAGGCAAGGAGAAGACTTCTCTAATGGGTAATTTTAATTATGGTCATTCTGATCCAATACCACTTACAAAACAGATGTTTTCTACCCTCTTTTCTCCAACAAAGTTTTCTACACTACAGATTTGTTTGTCATGCATGACAAGCAATGCAATATATTGTTAAAATGTCCCTGTAAGCCATGAGGAGGATAAAACCAACTGCTAGTTTCACCAGTGCAATATTGAACATCTGTTCCATCTGCTCCAGGAAACGGTGACAAGCATCTTGCTACAATATTACTATGCTAATTTTTTGGAGCTATTTTTATATTAGGTCATTTAAATGATAGTGAGGTATTTTATTACTACAAGAACAGACAGAATCTCCGTAACCATTTCTAAACTGCTTTAGCAGCCTAAATCACTCCCTGCTTCCCTAACCTTGGTGCCACTGTGGCAATGGCACCCTGCCACACTCAAGACCTTTGTCAAAACAGAACCATCCTTGCAGGCCTGAATGCGGCACGACATGGAGGAATACGGCCTGTAATGCGGTGGAGGAGAGGAAGGATTTAGGAGTTTTCCCTTTTATGTGGTAAACCCCACTAACTTCAAGAAAGCTGTACAACTAGACGCATTGTAGCACTGTGTTTCTCTTATTACACATTCACAGCATCCCTTAATTTCATCCATTTAAACACAAAAATCAGCATTTGATTTAAGTATTTCATCACTGGGCAAAGAAAGAAGGCTGCCTGTGTTCTCCATTTGGACACTGAAGACTGATACATATTTCAATTTCAACTTGGATTTCTTTTACAAAATTTTTCATTTTTTAATCACTTGCAGAAGTCGTGATAGTACAGCTGCAGCCAGAAAGTCTTTCTTGTTGCTCTTTTGAACTCTGTTCTATGTCTGTATACACTTAATCACATTTGAACCTCTATTTAACTAACATTACATTCCGCAGATAAAATCCATTTTTTGTCCTTCATAATTTTCTCCACTCGTAAGAGGCCTGATTCTTTTCTATTTTTACTGCGTTGATTTTACTGGCTTTTTCTCTCATTATAGTTATTTGAGAATATCTTTCGACTGAGGGATGCTAACATTATGCAAAGTGCATACCTCTCAATTGCTCTTTTTTTTTCAACTTTCCAAATCACTACTATTTTCTATGGTTCAAAACACCAGCAAAAAGAGAAGAGCAGGGACAACCAAAATAACTTTGTGAACTCACGGAGGCCACAACTGTCACTTTCAAGCAGTGAGACTGAGGAAAGCTTGACATTAAATTCAGTACTACTAGAGTTGGATCATGTAAAACAGTAATCTACATTTTAGCAAGCTTAAAAGTAATGCACGCCTGAATCCGAAATCAGTGGGATTGACTGGAGGTTGTTGAAGTGCTTTTTTCTACCAGATCCAGAGTGCTTAACATGAGCAACGAGGTTTGTTCATCCTGCCTTTAATGGCATGCCCTTGATAGGAAGTAAGATTTAAACAGCAGCACTGAAACAAAGATCAGATTTTATCCTGCTTCCAGCATTTTAGGAGCTATAATCAGAGACTGGCCACCATCAACTCACTGTGAAAAGACAGGACAAGGGGACCTCATGTGCTATCAAGACCATTTGCCCTGCAGACCATTCAGACACGCTGATGAAGCCAAATAGCTACGTAGGTATTAATTTGCTTCTGTAGCTGTCAGGGGGCCATCCCAGAGCCTTACCCTTCTGATCCACAATAATCTTTAGACCTTTCAGGTGTGCAAACACGCCCAAGTAAGATTATTACTTAATGTGACAGTAACAGTATAAACGGCTTTTTACAAGAATGATCCATAACCTGTAGAACCTAGACTGGACCTTAAAGGCAAACATGACAAGAGATGGGAAAGGAGAGGAGTCAGAGCTTCGGGAGAAAGGACCACTAAAATCACGGGTTAAGAAGTGCAAGCATGCCTGCAAGGTCTTGTTTCTCCTACTTCTGCGAATTTAATTTTGTGAAATATCATTTTAAAGGGTGGATTCTGTTGCACGAAACCAGAAAAATAGTAGGATTTGTTCAAGACAAAATACATATTGATAGGTGCCTTGCTAATCCCTTTCTTCTTTTACAGAGCCTGTAATTTTGGAAAACAGCCCTGAGCATCGTCTTTTGGTTCTGCCGGTTCGTTTGTACTGTCCATTCTGGCATGGGTACCGTACCATCCTGAAGGTCCATTTATCACAAATCATCTGCAGAGACAGGATGCAGGTGTTCCTCTGTTAAGGGCCTGACATCGTCAGTCTGGTGTAACCTTTTAACTGAACCACCACTTTTCCCAGAGGATGGCATCCACAGTGCTCCAAGTGTAAAAGGTTGCTAATCTCTCAGCTCTCTCACACCTTAATTTTTAAGGCTCCTGGTTGCAATTTAACTGATATACTTGACAGACAACCCCAACCACTCCAGTCAAACAGATACGCCTAGCATAATTTAGTTTGACCAGGCATTGTGCTGCAAAACCTTACCTACTGCTTGTTATGACCTATTTACTGTCTCCAAAACCTTGAATGTTATTTAATGTGCTGCTGAATCACCTTCTAGCTATGCTTGCGTGTGACAAATATGTAACTATTTTGTGATATGAACCACAATCTATTCAGTACTGAGCGAAATGACCTGTCACAAGGTAAACTTGAACCAAGAGACCTGGGTCACAGAAATGTTCAGAGGACTGGAGCACCTCTCCCATGGGGACAGGCTGAGAGTGGGGCTGCTCATTCTGGAGAGGAGAAGGCTCTGGGGGGACCCTATTGAGGACTTTCAGAACCTAAAGGGGACCTACAGGAAAGATGAGGACAAACTTTTTAGCAGGGTCTGTTGCAACAGGACAAGGGGTAATGGTTTTAAGCTAAAACAGGGTAGAATTAGACTAGATATAAGGAAGACATTTTTACACTGAGGGTGGTGAAACACTGGCACGGGTTTCCCAGAGAGCTGGGAGATGCCCCATTCCTGGAAACATTCAAGGTCGGGTTGGACAGGGCTCTGAGCAGCCTGGTCTAGTTGAAGATGTCCCTGCTCATTGCAGGGGGGGTTGGACCAGATGACCTTTAAAGATCCCTTTCAACTCAAACCTTTCTATGATTCCATGAATTAAAAGGCACTTAGTACTCTCATGTCAGTTTAACCACACTCTTAACGCAGCCACCACGTGCACGCACTACACAGAGTGCATCCACAAACAGCCACCCAGCTGGCAGCTGTTGAAGAAGTGAGACCTAAGGCAGTAAGTACACTTTCTCACACGTTGTGTACTCATTAGGCCAAAACCTACAAGGGGTGCTAGATATGACCCCTGAGCCCACAGAACCCACACTGCCAGGCAGGAGAGATACCATGCAGCCAGTCTCCCAGACTGGCAGTGTCCTTCTGCAACTATGCGCACAGGAGCACACACAATCCCTCTCCCAACACACACATCCATTCTTCTTGTCTCTGTTTCTCTAGACACGTACATAATCCCTCCAGTATCTGAAGGGAACCTACG
Organism: Scolopax mira; assembly: GCA_004320125.1. Lineage (NCBI taxonomy): Eukaryota > Metazoa > Chordata > Aves > Charadriiformes > Scolopacidae > Scolopax > Scolopax mira. The sequence continues at coordinate 24,247 of BJBW01000606.1, read as the reverse complement.
GGAGAGCTGAGAGGAAATCTTTATCAGGAAGTGTAGTGACAGGGCAAGGGGTAAGTTTAAAATTGGAAGAGGGGAGATTTAGATTGGGCACCAGGAAGAAATTCTTTCCTGTGAGGGTGGTGAGGCACTGGAACAGGGTGCCCAGAGAAGCTGTGGATGCCCCATCCCTGGAGGTGTTCAAGGGCAGGCTGGATGGGGCTTTGAGCAACCTGCTCTAGTGGGAGGTGTCCCTGCCCATGGCACAGGGTTGGAACTCAATGGTCTTTAAGATCCCTTCCAACCCAAACCATTCTATGATTCTATGATAATTCATCATTTCCTCCCGGGCTGAGAAAGGGGGTATCCCGCAAGCCTGCCCCCGCTGGCGGGGGAGCACTGCGGCAGCTGCAGGGCCCCCTCCACTCCTCACGCAGCCGCCGCGCCGAGCGGCCCCGTGGCGGGGGAGGGGGGGGCGGAGAGGGCCTGGCCGTGCCGCCGTGAGCCTGTGCGAGCGGAGCGGCCAAGCTCCTCCCCGCCGCCGCCGCCCCTCCGCCGCGGGACGTGCACTCGCTCGGCGGGCCATGGAGGTGGCGCGGCGGCGGCTGCGGGCGGGCGGCGGGGCGAGGGCCCGGCGCTCCGTGCTGTTGCTCCTGGTGGCGGTGACGCTGGCGCTGGGAAGCGAGGCGGCGGAGGAGCCGCGGCGGCAGCGGGGGGACGAGCAGTGCCATTACTACGCGGGGGGCCAGGTCTACCCGGGCGAGGCAGCTCGCGTGCCCGTCTCCGACCACTCGCTCCACCTCAGCCAGGCCAAGAGTAGGTGCCGGGCAGGGCTGGGGCTGCGGCTGCGGCTGCGGCTGCTGAGGGGAGCGGGGAGAGGCGAGGCGAGGCCCCCGCGGCGGGCGGGAGATGCCAGGCGGGCTCCCCGCCTCGCGATGTGCCCGCAGTGCGCCACGCTGAGGCGGGTGAAGGGAGGGGGGAGCGGCCACAGGGCCGTTAGTGGCCGTTAACGGGCGGGGGGCGGCGGCGGCCTCCCCGGGCACGGATCTCCGCACGGGCGGAGAGCGGCGGGCAGCGCCACGTCAGGCCGAGCGCACGGCAGGGCCGGCTGCCGGCCCTCCCTCCCGGGCCCCCCGCTGCTGAGAGCACCCCCAGCCCGCCATAGCGTCCTGCGGGGTGACCGTGGCCGTCGGGGGTGTGCCGGAGGAAGCTGCGGGCTGAGGCCGGGGGGGCTCGGCAGGCCCAGCGCCCCGCTTCCAGACCTGCCTTTCTGCCGTGGTAAATGGGCAGCCAGTTCAGCGTTTCACAGGCCCGGGCTGTGGTACCAGAGACAGACTCCGAGCAAAGGGAGACGCTTTCCATCCTACCCAGAAGTGCTTTGTTGCTGGCACTGTGCTTGGAAATAACTGAGCAGTCACCTCTCGTCATGTTTACCAGCTATTACTGGGTCTTGGCTCACGGCTTGCTTTTTGTGCCATGTTTTTGTGTCTTGTGATGTCAATACTTCACAGCAGACCTGGGTGCGAGCATCTTTAACCAGGTTACAGTGAGGTGTTGCAGGGCAGCTCTTCAAGGCCCATTCTGTGGAGCAGAGAATGGAGAGAAGTTGTGTAGAAACTGTCTCCGCTGTGAGAATTCACAGCTTTACGTCCTTTTTGTCTGCCAAGCCAGGGCACGACTTCCATTTTAAATGTTTGCAAACAGATGTTCTGGGGTGGAAAAAAAGAAAACCAGCCAAGATGCTTGTAACCAATACTGTTTGGTTTTTCCTCCCTCTGTAATGTAAGTTACTACAGCACTTCAGACAATTGTTTTTAAACAACAACAAAAAATCACCCTAATTTAGAAAAGGGTCAAGACATAACATATTTTATGACATTTCTTTTCGTTCTCCCTCCTAATCTGAAGGTCATTTGAAGAGAAAGTCTCACTGTAAAGACATTAGAATTGGGGTGTCGCTATTTTGTGAAGAGCAACATATTTGAAAATTTTTGGAGAGCTCAAAATAATCCTTAATCCTTGCTTTCACTTGAAAATAGTCCCATACCTGTAAAAATACTAGAAGTCTAGGTCTTGAAATCTGATCAGAAAGAATTCTGCAGAAGTCTTGAGAAGAAGAGCATTTTATCCAGAAATATAAACTGAAATTATCAGTCATGGCTCCTGACTCTCTGCACTTGTATTGCTGCTTCCCTCATGGGTTAGATCCAGTGAAACCAAAGCAGTCTGCCTTCCTGCTCAGGGGCACAATCTGGTGATTTGAGTTGGTTTTTGCAGTCCTTGTTGTACATCCTTGTACATGTTCTGCAGCTGTTGGTTGTCTTAAGAAAAGGAGAGCCCAACAACGCAGTCATCATCCAGATAATAATTATGATTCCGTATATTTTTCTCAGCATCAGTTCCCTAATTTCCTGGAGCCACGTGTCAATGTCCTTGACATCACAAGTGTATTCAGGTCACCTTGTATCTGCAGCATATGCTATCCTTTGTCTCCAAATTCACGTTGCTATGAAAACAGTATGTGATAAAGTAATTTTTAATATTTTAAATACAAAGTTAATCCCTTTTGATAAGAATAGTAAATCCATTTCATGCCTTTTAATTCAATTTTTTTAAACACAACTATCTTCAAGTTATAGTTTGCTAAGGAGTTGTAATGTATATGCACTGCGTTTTTAGGCGTTTGTCTCTAACCATGTTGCAGCGTGTATTTTTTGTGGACTTAAATTCCATCTTTTTTTATGCCTAAAAAGTAACCATATGAATTTGAACCATCTTATGCTTCTGGTTCACAACAGCTACTCATAACAGAATAGTGCGAGTTCCTGAAATCTTAAACAGTTTCTCCTTCAGTCTAACAGGTGTTCTGCTGTGAGCTGGCAGTGCACACGTGGTCTGTTCAGTGTGCCCAGATAAGGTTTGTGTGGCCTTGATTACCAGCAATCCAGAGGGCTCGCTTATAAGCACAAGTTGGTCAAATTATTTACTTTCTGTGTGTACTGAAACCTATGTTTCTTCATCATCCTGAAACCTCTGCCAGCTCTGAACTTTTAAAAGTGGTAAAATATTTCATTTTTTTAACTGCAGTAGGTTGTTTTTCAAGCAAAAGAAAGAACAGTTGTCCTTGTACACTGGCTAACTAATCAACAGCTTTGTTTGAACATGTGCTTTGTATTCTGACTTATAATTGAATGTCCTTTGTCTTTCAGTCTCCAAGCCAGCACCTTACTGGGAGGGAACAGCAGTCATTAATGGAGAGTTTAAAGAGCTGAAATTAACAGATTATGAAGGAAAATATCTTGTCTTCTTCTTCTATCCTCTTGACTTGTAAGTAAGACCACTGTAGGTGTACCAAGGCTGAGTGCAGCTACTCTAGACTCATAATTCATTAATTTTTCTCTTTTTTTGAGGTCTTGTTCTTTTGTTTGGTAAGGGTTTGGAGGAGAAGAAAGGAGAACAGAAGAAAATTTATTCTTTGCACTTTTGTTTTCATCATGCATTGGTAAAATTGTAACACAGTCTTTGTCCTAACAAGTGTGTCCACTAATTTGTGGCCCCATAAAAAAAAATATCTTTCAGTGTGTGGTACCCAGTCAGGCAACCTTTATGTTCTATATGATGCAAATTGCTTTGGCAAACAAGACAGCGTTCCTTCTATATTTTCTAGAGTGTCTGTAGTATGTCTAAGAGATGGCCTTTTCCCTTTAAGCTCATCCCGTAACATCCTAACACTTCCCATTACCTTCCTTTATTTGGAATGCAGTAACTTTGGTTGAGTGAAAACATCTCTGCTTTCTACCAGACAATCCCATTCTTTTCCACAAAACGAAGAGGGCAGAGGTGCAGATGCATAATTACCTTAATATTACAAAGGAAATAGCATTGCTCTTGGCCTTTAGCTTCAAGACTAGAAATTGTGATCTCTATCACTTTATTTATTCTGTCATGGAAAAAGTTGTAGTTAAAATTTATAGACATGCATGGCAACAACAAATTATAGTATGTTCCTGTGAAGAAAAAATTGCATATTCCAGTTACCTTCGGCCACTAAATATTTGTAAAATCCAAAAGAAAGTAACTATAAAAACACTGGTATCCAGACTCTAATCTAACTGTAGGTTTATAATCTTCAGTAACTAAGTTTTGTAACTAAGCTAGAGTCTGAGGCTGGAATGCTCGTCAGGCAACATTTCAGTTAAGTACTTGAAGAAGGAGTAAAAACTAAGTGAAACTGCAATAATTTGTGATAAATCCACAATTTTAAGTTAAACAGAACTTGCTCGTTGTTTCATGAAATTTTGACTTTACCTTGTTTTAAATTTTCTAGTACATTTGTATGTCCAACTGAGATAATCGCCTTCAGTGACAGAATTGAAGAATTCAGAGCAATAAATACCGAAGTAGTAGCCTGTTCTGTGGACTCAAAGTTCACTCACTTAGCATGGTATGTATCTTATCCTTGTCTTTCAGTAAACATTATTCATGGGTCTATCTTGGCTGCAGAACTGTATCCTCGGATTTTTAGCCTATGAAGGTATATCATAATATGTAAAAGTGTGATGCTATTGATACAAATGTTTAAAATATTTTTCAGTGGTAAAAATTTTTAACCGTAGTGCATGAAAGTACCTTTATCTCTGAAGCTTGTTTAATACGTATTGTTTGAAATATATCATGTCTCAGTCCAAAAAATAAAAGAAATAAAAAAAAAAAGAGAGGGATGAAAGTATCTGTAAATGCATCACACTGTCCCAATTCATGAGCACATTGGTATAAAACAAGTAAGATTGATAAGAAAGAGGCCGTTATTAATTGCTGTGGTCAAAAACTGCAACAGATCAACTGAACATTTTCCTCAAACAATAAATAGCATTCATCTCCCTTGTGTGCAGAACAAAAAAAATAGTTGCACTAAATCCTTCTGTCCATACTCTTCTGGTTTGTGATTTCTGTCTTTGTGTAGGGAATATAGTCTTTATGAGACATACATCTCTTCTTATTTTCTTCGAAAGGATTAATACTCCTCGAAAACAAGGAGGACTTGGACCCATGAAGATTCCACTTCTTTCCGATTTGACACACCAAATTTCAAAGGATTATGGAGTGTATCTGGAAGATCAAGGGCATACACTCAGGTAGTTCACTTAGTTACAGTTCTTTTATTTATTTATTTTTCTGGGATAGCACTTTATATCTAAAGAAGCATTTGCATATTTTTGTGAGAGCAGTTTTTATTTGGGGATTTGGGCCAAGGGACAACACAAATGTGAAGAACCCAAAAAAATAGTCATAATGAGGCAGAACAGTGGTGGCAGTTAATATCCTGTTTATCATCAGCGGATAATTCACCAGAATTGCAGTTACTTGGGGACTTCCCAAGTCCGAGTGAAGTCAAGACTAAGGGTAACTAATGGCTTCAAGGGATCCATCTTTCATAAACTTGATTTGTTGCTTTTGGGGTCCCTGTAACATCATGGCATCTGCAACCTCCCCTGCCAGGACCTCTTGACGCCTGGGTTTGTGTTCTGCAGGAAAGTGTCCATTTTTGCTCTTACTTTACCCTCAGCTCATGCCATTTGCTACCACAGGTAAAGAATGGTACCTTAGTGCTATTCTTAGTGTTCTAATCAGTAGCATTCTAAGGTGGTGGGTATTGTTTGCAGTCCTCCCATCCAGCAGACGTAGAATAATGCGTTAACACAATGCTGCAATTAATTCTGTTTCCTAACACACACACACACACACTAAATTCTTTTCACAGAGGCCTTTTCATTATCGACAATAAGAGGATCCTTCGCCAGATCACAATGAATGACCTTCCAGTCGGGAGATCAGTGGATGAAACGCTTCGTTTAGTACAAGCATTCCAATACACTGACAAACATGGAGAAGGTGCTCTTTTCAATATATTTTAAATATTTCATGTTGAAGATTGTTTTACTTAGACTGGAAGCTGTATTGGTAGCCATTTGGAAGAAAGGTACTCAGTAGCATTAGAGACTGGCCTCATGCAATGAATGAAGTGGTTCGATTGCCCTGCTACGCAATTCCGTGGTCCTGGTACTTCCTTAGGTTGTTTCTAGTGTAGTAATTCCCATTTTGCTTCAGATTCATGAGAATGCAGAGATAAAGCACTCCTTAGTCATAATTAAGGCATTATGTACCATCTGGCACAAGCCGAGTACAAAATATGTACAAAATATGAGGCCTTGAAGAATCAGACCAAATATTTTTAGTGTGTTTTGGTGTACTAAAATAATTGAGATGCAGGCCATCCTTGTCCCGTGTCATTCATTGAGGATCTGTGACACGTAACTGGGAGTGTTTCATGTCAAGATACATGGGGATACTGTCAGAGTTAGGCCACCACTACAGGTGGTTTTTTTACCAGCGCTGTGTGATCAGCTCCCCCTGACAAAGAAGCTTTCCCTGGCTTCAGATCATTACTGTGTCTCAAGGATTCGTATTCCCCCAATTCTAGCATAGGGGGAAATTTAACATTTCTTTAAATTATGCGTTTAAATAAACACACCTATTTATTTAAAGATTTTTTTTTTTAAGTATTAATATACACATTCAGCAACTTAACTTCCCTTTCAACTAAGTTGCACCTGGCATTTGAAAGTACCTTTATCTGAAGGTACAAATCATTATTATGCTTTGCTGTATGGATTTGAAAAGATAAATGCTGATACTTGGGCTCTGCACTTTTAACTAAGGAAATTTAGCCTCCTGGTTACAGAGCTGTCTTACAGAACGTTGATCTGCAGTGTGTTTCCAGGGTACCACGTTTCTTTCCAGCTTTTGCATGAATGCTGAGGAGACCCTTCCTAGATGCCCTATGGGATTCTTCGCACAGAACAGGAAAAGTAGTTCTCCACGATTCCTAATTGTGTTTGTGGTGTTTTATCCGACAGCCTGCTTCAGAGCAGTGCCATAGGGCCTCGCTCAGTGGGCTAAAGCCTCAGGCAGAGCCCTCTGAACAGACAGGAGCTGCACTCCAGGGTGGGCACCTGTGCAGGTGGTCAGAGGGCGCTCAGCCAGGCTGGGTGTGAAGCATACACTATAATCCCCTTACTCCTGAGCAACGCTTCAAATAAAAACCTCTCCATCTCTCATAGAATTTTTGAACTGATTTCTTTACTAGAAATTTTCCCCTAGCATTGGTTTTGAAGAAAGAAAGATAGGTCTCTGTGTAGCCACCTAAATTTTATCGTGAAACTTTTGTTTCTACTAGAATAGGCGTTCATTCTCCAGTACTGCTTTGCTGGTACTTTGTCTAAGAGTTACAAGAATTAAGCCAAGGCATAGACATCCCTCCAGAGAGACACAGTTTCCAGTTAACAGCAGTGGTAGGTGGTATCTGGTATAAACATTATGAGACTATCCCATGTGTAAAGAAAACTGCGTATTTAATAGTTGCAGATGTTTACGTGTGACACTTGTTTCTGTTACGTGTGACAGAAACTTGTGTGCTGGTTTACTTCCAGTGCAGAAAGAGAGTATTAGTTCACAAAAGTAAGTGCTTGTAAAAATACTTTTACTAACTTTGTCCTTTTATTTTTCCAGTTTGCCCTGCTGGTTGGAAGCCCGGCAGTGAAACAGTAAGTCCCTGTTTATATTTAAATGCACGCACTCCTGAAAAAACACTGTTATCCTTTCCACTAAAGCCAAATTCAAAACCTTTGCGACTTTCAGTGAGATGAATAAGAACACGCTGTTATAGTTGCAGCTTTTGCATTACTACCGAGGTCATTAGGGGCTCATTTCCCTCACACTAAACATATTCCAGTTGTTTCAAATTCCTTGTCTATGAACAAAACTCTCTTGGGCAGCAGTGAGTTCATGATCAAGAACTTTCTTTCCTGTTAATACCTGATGAGAGGAAGTTGGAAACTCTTGAGCCCGTCCTATCTTCTCGGTTACTTGTCCATATAAATTCTTGGCACTGTCAAGCCTTCCTTTGGATCCTGGGCACTACCCACAAAAAAAAGATACAAGTTCCCAGGCTGCTGTAGCACCTGACAGAGGCAGCGTGCCACTCTCACGACTCCAGCAGAGAGCTCTGCTGCCCGATAGTTCTTCCTCCTTTGTTACAGCCCCCCTACGTGTGACTCGGAGCAGGAGAGCCAGGGGTCAGATAAACACCCACTGGACTTGTTTGTGTTCTCTGGGCTTGGATCGAGCCTCAGCAGAAGAATGAAACTTTCACTAGAGGCCTGAGCTGCCTACTCCAGCTGAGATCACTGGCATTTATTTGAGCATGTGGCTTTCTCCTGAACCATCTGGTGAGGACAGGGTGGTGGTCCCAGCATAGTGAGTTTTGTAATTAACAGTAAAACCAGTGGAATGTTAAACCATGTTTCTTTGCTGGATGTAAAAACTTCCCAGGATGACCGGAGGTTAGGAGTCACCTCCTTCAAGCGAGCAGGAGAGTGTCTTAGTGAGGGAAGCTGGATATTAAGACTGTACAATAAAAAGAGGGCTGGCTGGGCTAACAGATACATTTTGGCACTGCAAAGTTCTCCATAACCATGGATTACCTAAACCTTACCTACAACATTGACATTTTCTAAAAAAGTCTTACAATGTTGAGATTAACAGCTCCAGTACTACCACTTGAAAGATCTAAACCAATACATAAGCATTCTCTTTCTCCTCTGTGCAAAAGATGCAGATAATTTAAATAGCAAAGTAGTTCAGAGAGACTTTCTTGAAGATACAGCTACACCTTCTAAATGTGTTTGATTTAATTAGATCAAACCAGAGGAAGCCATGAGAGTGTGGTGGCCAAGGGAAGAACTGTAAGTAAATTTTAAGACTTAATTATAGACATTAATTTATCAAAGTATCTTGCTTTTGGGGCCAGCAACATTATGTGCTCCTAACTGTCAAAATTCTTCCTTTGGTAGGCTGCACTCTCTCCTCCCCAATTAGTGACATCTTTCTGCTACTGCTGTTACATGGGAACATAGTATCAAGTCAACTGATAAATTACCTCAGCATCCTGTTATGAAATACAATACTGTTCTGGTTTTATAGTTTGTTGCATTTGTGTGCTTTTGTTTTTAGACTAACATCTTCATTTTCTTTCTTGCACAGATAATTCCAGATCCGGCTGGAAAACTGAAGTACTTTGATAAACTAAACTGAAGCTTGTTTCTGCTGGGTTACATAGGTCATGTTCAACTTGATTTTGCCAATAAAATTTCAATAGTTTTGTTACTTTCATGAGTTTGACTATTTTGTAACTGCAATAGACCATTAAAGGTCTCCTTGCTTAAACAGGAGTCTAACCTGTGCGAAGCACGGGTACCTTATTAATTATTAGAGAACGTTCTTGTGAAATACATGTTTTCCTTTGTTTAGATGCTTGCTTTTCCCAAAGTTTACTTCTCTTAGCATCTCAGGCTTAGATTTGTGACTTTTTACTTAATTTCTGCAAAAATCTTGTCAGTTTGGTCACGTTCTCAGAACTACAGCTAAAAAAGAGCCGCTTGGTTACGGTACGTTGCTCTCTAGCTCAGAGGCAGTAGCAGCTAACACAAATACAGTTGCCAAATTGGATTTCCAGTCTGTCCAAAGCTGGAAAACATTTTTAAACTACCTAGAACATATCCTATGCTACATAAATCAGTACAACTGCACTGAAAAAAAATATGGTTATGTCAGTTCATGTGGTAATTTTTAACATGCTTGTATTTGTACTGTAAAGGCTGATAAGATCGATTCCATTTCAGGTGGCCTGAATCTTTTTCCCTGGCCCTACACTGTAACAGATGCATCTAGTGGTTCGTGTCCTGCACTGCTCCGCTCATTAACGGTGGCTCCTAGTTTGAAGGGAGTAATTGTAAACTTTCCCAAGATTAGTATTGACATGTCCAGTGACCATAGAAATACATGTATTTCTACTTGTAGGGAAAGAACATCTCCACTTAAGATATATTTCATGCTTGTGTGCACTGGAGGTCTTTTTCCTAAGAATGCCTTCTCTTGCTCCTTCCCACCTCTTCCTCCTTTTAACATGGTGTTCTAGAGTCTGCACGACTGGAAAAACAGCACCAGTTGAAGGTTTCTTTCCTGCCCCAGTCCAGCACTGCTTCATCCCTCACTCGTGAGATCTCTCTTCCCTTTCTCCCAGCAGCCCCTGCCCAGACAGCGCTGCAGAAGAGCAGCAGCAGCCGCATTCTCACCAGTTTCTAGAGCTCAGTGAGCATTGAGCCGCTTTCCTCAGGAGGCAGAGGTGGCTGCTGGAGCTTTGCTCAGCCCCAATGCAAAGAACACCCAAGCACAGCCCTGGAGCCAGGGGAACCACAGCCAGGGCAGGCAGGACTCCATCAAGCTCCAGCCCCAGGCTCAGGGAGGCCTCAGGGAAGGAGGAGCTCCTGGTCCCATCCAGAGGGGACTGAGGCACCATGGGGAGGCCAAACGCCAAAGGCTGGTGATGTGCTGCTCCAGCCCACGGGATCTCAAAGACCAGAGGGCAGTTTCTCACATTACTAGAGTGTAAATCAGCCACGTATTTGAAGAAGAGCTAGCAGAAGCTGTTACAGTAAGTTTGAATACATAAGTTTTATTTTAAAACACAGAAACATAAAAACATTTAAAACAAAGTGCTGCTTCTTCGGGCACTGAACTCAGCCAGTCCCACAGAAATGGGGTTTGGACCTATATGATCTTTAAGATCCCTTCCAACCCAAACCATTCTATGATTCCATGATAAATCACCATTATCTCCTGAGAGGGTTAGGGGAGACAATCCAGCTACCACAGACTTCCTCTTCCTCGCTGTATTCCGAGATGCAATGGGCACAGGAATATTTACTTCCCAATACAGAGCTGTGGCCAATTACACAGGTAAGTTCACTATAAAGAAGATGATTTCATACCAATACCTTTAGGCTTGTGTGGTAATGGTCAGTCACAGCAGTGACAGGCTGGTCATAAAGCTGCAATATAAACTGAGTATTATTTACTACATTAAAATATTTTAATTCTGAATGCAAGATCTGAGAACAGTTTAATTCCCATACAAAGGTATACAGCGAGGTGCATACATAATACCCTTGAACAAAGATACATTTAGCCTATTATCAGAGAGGGCTATATCTTTCTGTTTATTACTATATATATTTTATATATCTTTTACATATGTATATATACACACACACATGCATTCTGTATGACCGTACATACATTTCTACAACTACTGTGATTGTGGTATATGATTAAGTTAACCTGAACTTTGGAAACACACTAATTCTTCTAAGCATCATCGTCATTTGTGGGATTTGCTTTCTTTACTGTATCCAGAGGTTTTGCTGTCACACCTTGCTCTCTACTCTATTACTTCTTTTTCTCCCCTCCAGTCCCTTCCCAAAGGCTGAATTTTTTAATTATTATAAATTCCTGTTTAAGTGCAGCTGAAAAGACAGTAGAGGAAGAACTTGGTACTCCCTTAACTTACAAAAGTTGTACAAAAGCGACCCAGGTAGTACCACTGGGTCAACAATAAAAACCTGCAAGGAGTGAGGAGCAATACATAGTTCTGAAATAGATCCCTCCACTTCCAGCCTTCCTACTTATTTTTTAATAGCCAGCACTGACCCATGCAGCAAGGGGAGAAGCAGCTGGGATAGAATTTCAGTTCTTCATTTGTGTGGTCAGTCGAGTCTTAGTCAGCTTCTCAAGAGTTTTAAGTAGGAGAAAACCAGAAAATACAATGACATGTCTGTGGTATAATAACCACCAGATAAAAAAGTTACATCATCATAGAGCTGAAGCAGCGCTGGCTGCGAGAGAAACTGTGTAAGGAACCAAGACCTGACAATCACTGCAACGCACTAACCTGACCCCGATCAGGCAACACCCCCTGCCTCTGCCGGAAAGCTCCCTGGCTCGGGAACACGGGCAGCCAGATCCTCCAGAGGCAAGGCTGACTCTTGTGCTGGCTACTGCAGTGCTCACTCCCCTCCCAGGAACACCAATCGGCTCTTCGGAGACATGAACTTCACGCTGTCCTAGCACCAAAAGGAAGCTGGTCCCAATTGTGAATTTCTCAAACTTTCTTACACTTTGCTTTATTTTATCAACCTGTCATCTGTGCTGATTCACATAATTTCTACTTACTGCTTCCTAATTTCAAAGTATTTTAAACCCAGCAGGGAAGCCGGGGTCTTTTGTGCATTGTAAGACAATTGTGTTTCATCAGTTCAACCTACGGCTGAGCCTAACGACTCCTCTTTGGGTGTCAGTCTTGATTTGAAGGTACCAGAGGTCCAATGTTGTGCTTGTGACTAATCACCCTCACGGCTAAAAGCTGAGGCCTCCCATCCACTCACCTTCCTAATTTCAGGATGTTGGGTTTTACCTGCCAGATACTGGAGATCACTAAAGCTTTCTCCACTACATCAGAAGCACTTCAGGATCAAGTACTTTTTTTCCTGGTACTTACATGCTACAGTTATGTCCACCATGATGTCCCCTCTGTGCTGGGGAATTACTCTGTTCTTCACAGGTAAACTTGACAACCTTTAAAGCTGTGCAATACCCATATTTCATTACAGTTTACCAAGGAACCAGAGAAATCCAGCTGAGGATGTTGTCCTCTAGCTGTACCACCCCTCAGTGGGATTAAAATCCTCCCACCATTCAGCAGCCGAGTTGGAAGCTGCTCAACACAGATTCTCTGCACCAGTACCAAAGACAACCATTACCATTTCAGAAGCATTTTACCTTTCCTGCTCCCAGTCCATAATAAACCAAGATGTTCTGCTCTATAATGCCATTTCCCAGAATCACCAGTCAGATCTCTACTCTACAAGCCATTCACTAAGGAACTCACAGTTATATCCCAAAGAACCATCAAAGTTAGAAGAAGCTGGCAAGGACTGGCTGTACAGAAACAGAACGCCAGAAGAGACTATCTGGCCACCTCATTTCATTGCAAAAATCAGTTTCCCCCCAAGGGAACATGAAACCATTCAAAACAGAAGCTGTAACAACCTTATAAAATCTCAGCTGATGGGAAACACCTGCTTTACATTGCACACACACTAGTGACTTCTGAGCTTATGTTGCTGCCCAGATCCATGTGTCTTTGTTAAATAAAAATAAGACCCTAAACCTAATTTACACAAGAACATTAAGTCAAATGGTTTTGTCTGTGAGTATCTACTTATTGCACCTATTTTTCTGATAGAACCTCTATCCCTTATCAGGGAAACAAAAAAAAATACAGGAAATAAGGCAGATGGTGACAAGACAACAAAGGTCATAATGAGATCTCTCAAAGCAGCAACGCAGCTATCTAAAGCTTAAGACGGTATTTTTTCAGCCTTTCTTCCTAGCATTGGCATGTAAAAATAGATTTCAACAAATCCTAGTAGCAGAGAATAAAAAAATCTAAATATATGCAAATACATAAATAGCACTAAAAAAGATACTCTTTGCTGTGGGATTTGGTTTGGGGTTTTGTTTTGGGGACATTCATTTGCTTGTTGTTTTTTTTTTTTTAAGTATTGCAAACACCTGTCTGTTCACCATCCCTGCTGACAGCTCTTTCCAGGACAGCATGCTGCTACACTGCTGCTGCAGCATTCCGTGTGCGTCAGATTTCTTTCATGGTTGCAGCAAAGTGTCTCTTCCCATCTAAATACAGCATGGACTCTGAAATAAGATGGAGAAAAAAAAGAAAACCACATCAGTAACTTCGCATCAATGGTGGGCAACTTCACAGAAGAGCAAGAATAAGAAGCAATCCACACTATCGTTAAAGCATAAAACAAATGTGGCTTGGCACTTGAATAATTTAGCAGGATTTCATGGCAATAGTTCACCTATTAAAACACCCAATGTTTCAATAGAAGGAAACCCATCTTGTTTACAGGGTTATGCTGACAATGCATTCATTGGATACTTGCCTCCATAAGTTTTAGGAACAACCTGTGGGACTTCATTTTCTGATATAAATGTGAAATGGAAGATATTGGTTGTCTGGTGCTCCCTGGTATCTGCATCATAAACCTCACTGTGTACTCGAACCTGGATGTAGTTTTTTTCTGTGTAACAGACCTACATAATCAAGATAGAGTTACAGTTCTTAATTTATAACTGGCATTGAAAAACCACGACAGACTTCATTGCACTGTTTAACAAGAAAAGTCACACACTCTCATAACTCAGTTTGTTATCAGCAATTAACAGCTACTACAGCAAAGATCAGTTCTTCTCCTTTTCAAAAAGACATCAACTCTTACCTGTGCAGAGAGCAGTAATAAGGATCCAACCTCAACTGGCCTCTGGAACATGATATCGTCAACAGATACGATAAAAGGTCTGGAACCCCTGAGCAAAGAAAAGAGAAATCTCTTCTCAAGAATAAAAAAGGTGTTCAGAGAAATTTTAAGTATTTCATTGTCAACATTTTAATGAAAGGTAGCTAGAAAATAGACCTCTCTCAAACACAGGCCACAGGAAGCATTAAAGAATTATGTCATCACTAATGATAGAAATAACTGGAAGAAACCTCTCACATGCATGAAAATACATGCTCTAAGGACATGTTACTGCATCCTTACTGTATCTTACGACTTACACTTGCAAGGCAATCTTCCTGCCATCATTGATGAGGCCTCAGTTTTCCAAGCACTGTCATAAAACAGTGCTACTCCATTGCACACTCTAATGCACACCCTATTAAAGCTAAGCATAGACCTTTGCTGGGTGATGACCTCAGTCACACTTTCTAAACACAGGCAGTTACAAGGAGGTGGTCAGAAACCATTCCTCTTGTGTACAGAATGAAAACACGTAATATTTGTTTGACAGAATGTCTATTTTCTATGCTTAGAAAGAAAACATATCTTTAAAAGTCAATATCAATAGCTTGGTAACATAAAAGAAAACATAAAAGAGGATGTATTTTCTATCTTGACATGTAATGCTTAAAAACCAAACCCCAAGGAGCAGGATGCTAATCTTTTCATAAATACAATAGATACTCTAAGTAAAACAGCGCTGTGCACTGATAGTGCAAGTTTCTACTAGACATCTAAGTCTTTTCTTCTCAGACTGTCATTAGGTGGCCTCCCAACCTATACATAATCCAGAGCACTGTGCACATATATACATATTGCAGGTCTACAACTCACCCATAGCTGCAAGCAGTTGCCCATCCCAGTTCAAATGCCTTTCTCATGAGAAAGCCCCCAAAGATCCTATTGAAGATGTTCCGTTCCTGTGTGTAGAAACAAAACTGCTATATTACACATATTCTTTACAAAACATTGTGCCACAATCTACACTTCAATTCACAGTATTTAATAGAACTCCCAGCACCTGAATGCATAAAAAAGCACGACTGAAATATTTATGCAAATGTCCAAAAGGCTGAGTCAACTTTAGAAGCTCAGACTCATTTGACAACATAAGACAAAAACCTCAAAGTTCCACCAGCAACAAGAGCCCCAACCTAAACACTTTGCAAAGGAATTTCTTTACACAAAACAGTCTGGTAAGAAAACAAGGTAATTAAAAGTCTTCTGTTTTGTAGTGGTAACCCATACAGATAATAGAAAAATGGCAAAAGAAAGTAAAATCTAAATACAATGCAAGGACTGCAAAACCAAAACAAAATAATGGATTGACTAGTCTTACAAGACAATTCACAAGCAACTGTTTCTGTAATTCATTAATACTTTTCAAAATACCTGAGGATGGCAAATCTGTAGGCCTTTTAGCTTTGCATCTTCCATCCACACTGAATTGGGTGGTAATTTACGACTCCGGAAACTTACTGTCCTTTGGAAAAGACAATAAACTTTATAGCCCACATTAGTAGAATTCTGCAAGTCAAAAATGCCCAAACAGCAAATACAGACACACACTAAAAAAAAACAACAAAAAAAAAACCAAACCAGAAATGCTATCACTAAAAGATGTTCCAACTGACCTTGAAGCTTTATCTCAAGTGATACTTTGATTTGTTATTGCAATAAGTAAGCCTACACTCCTAATCTTTCAAAAAAGATCTGCTAATGTTCAAGCTTATGCAAATGAAAAAAATCAAGAAAGGTACATGAAAGAAGAGGTAAATCACAACCACAAAGTACACACCTTGCCAGAAAAGGTTATGCGGGCTTTTAAGTGTAATGAATTAAAAGCACACAATGAGCTAACAGAGTAATTCAATATCAAACATGCAGGCAGTTTGAGGCTTTCAAATCCAGACAAAGGGTGTACAAAATATATCTGCTAATTTTAAGGGAAAGCACATCTCACTTTGGTAAACAGCTCTGAAAATAACAATCGTGTAACTTAAGTTAAAGAAGTTATAAATTATCCACAAACACAACATTGCACTAATGTCATGAGGCATTGTTCTATCACCATTGGCACTGGAAAATTTCACACAAGTCTCAAGCATAAGAGAAGTACACCAACATTACTGTCTCTCAAATAATGTTGTCAGATATTATATTTAAAACAGATTGCAAGATTATGTGGCCAAAATATGGCCAATTCCTGCCCTCAAAGTTGGTTTTTTTCCTAGATATTATGGCAGAAAACTCTTAGACTGTGCAAGTCACATGGATGCAAAACCATTCCCTTATTTACTTAAACATCATTAACTTTTTTCCTCAAGATTTTTCACAAGAGCTTGCTCAGAAGCTCTTTGTACCAACTTTGTCACTTTCACCACTCTCAACACTCTTGGATGACAGAAGACTCTTTTTGGAGTTATAGACATCATTAAATTTTGTACCTGTGTTTCAAATAAAATGCCCTAGATTTTAATTTGCAAAATGGAAGAAGAAAAAGCATGCACTTGTTCCAGACTACCCTCTTAAGAACAACCACTCAAAAGGCACACTGCTTCTCCCTCTGCTAAGGCCTCAGGTCTCCTCTCCCCTCCCCTTCTTGCCTTGTGTCCAGTGTATTAAGGAATAGGTCGTGAACAATGTTTCTTTCTTCTGCAGTGGGAGCCATTTTGAGTAAGGAGGCAGTGCTGAAATCAATCCTCTTCACCTTGTTCGCTAAACATTAAAAAAAAAAATAATCATATATAGTTCAAAGAAAAGACTTGGTTCTGGAGATTTCAACCTGGAATCAGCTGTCTCTCCTTTTTTTCCCTTCTCATCCCTGTAAGTTAAAAACTGTAACTTCACAGCTCCATAGATTCAAAGAGAAATTTGGCTTTTAGAATTGACTGCATGAAGGAAAAAATAATGCAGAAGTTCACTGTTACCTCACCAATGTGATGAGGACCTTTTATACATGCACTATGATATCCTCCACCACCCTACAGAAAACTTAAGTACTCCCCTCAAAGTACAGAAAAACTTATCAAACAAAGACTGTGCAGAATAAATAATCTTCTTCAGGTTCTGCCAATGGTACAAGAACACAAATTTATGATAGAATTCATTACCATAGGCCACAATGACACTTTAGCTTAAAAAAAAAAAATCTTGTTTGGTTTATTTAGTCTTTAACGTTTCTCTAATTTTCTGCTTTAGAATTCCATCTTGAAACAAAAGAAGATGGAGCTACACGCTCCTCCCCATTTCTTAAATTTTTGAGTTTCTTTCCAAAAAGAACTTGGGCCCCCAGACAGGTAAGGAGCTGTGATGCACCCAGCAGACCCACCATAGGGGCAATCAATTGGCCAGAGCATTAGGGAAGGCTGTGCTGCACTCAGATCTAGAGAGGAGCCAGCATCCTGGAAACAGGAGTCATGGTGGGGTGCAAAGCACATCAGGAGTACCCTCGTCTGTCACTTCAGCCAAAGCCTTTCTAGGAATGCAATAGCAGGTTGTTAAACCCTCTTACACTATGACGCGTGAGACAGAACAAAAATCTGATTTTAAACAAACTGGGAGCATTTCTAAGCAGCAGAACTTCTGAAGTCTACTTCCTCACAGCTATTAAGTTGAACCTGAGGCAGATGAGCATGCTACCAGGAAGTATGACATACATTCCCCTTGCTTGAAGATTTCTTCTTCCTCAGGGGTCTCCGGAATGAGTGGATTAACAAATGCTGGCCTAGGGACAGGAATTTAATTAAAGTTACAAACGTTGTTATAACATACTGACAGGACAGATTCTTATAGTCTTCCATTTTTGCTTTCATACACGTTACAAGATGAAAAGCCATACACTTCAGGTTATGTGGCAGCTGCCAAGAGAATATCATGTTAACTTGAACTCTGAAGAGGCAGTTAAGTGATCCAACCACTACCTAGTATAACTGAGAAAGGGTAAGCAATATATCTATGCTTCTTAAAGAACTAAAACTGTGTCCAGGGATTATATTGAAGATTATTCAAGCAGAAAGCTGCTTCAAAACTCAGCAAATGAAGATGTGATGATCTAGGGTACTCTGAAAGGGATAGACAAAATTCAAATGGTATCATTCCTCCTGGAATAGAACATGCACAGTGTTTAGCTAGCAAGTGTTCTTATAATCTACACATTCCCATGAAACCCTTATCAACAGCCAAAAGCTGTTTACCACATGTACTACTTATCAAAGATGATATGAGGCCGCCTTGAGTACAAATTTGTATGTTTATTTTACTGCACAAATAAGTTTACTCTTACCTAATTATATAACACTTAATTATTTCTTTTCACAAGGCAAGGCAAATGCTTATTTTCATGAGCCATTCTTCCCCATAATTTCCAATTATTATTTTTGCTGAACAGTTCACCTCTATCCCAAGCCTTTACTTGGGCTGGTGACACAAGGCATGCAAAGAGGCCCTTTTGCTTGCAATAAACTGCTCTTTCCTGGTTTACCAAAGCTTTAGATTTTGGAGACACACCAGCTCCTTCTCCATTGCAGAGCTCATGCTCCCTCTCCTCAGCTCAGCATGCATCTACATCAGCTCTCTAGCCCAAGACCCAAGCTGCTGAGATGCAAGTTTGCTATGGTCCAAAAGCCACATAACCATGTTGCACTATAACCAGCCTAACATACCCTTTACCCCTCTATAACATTTTTACCTCATATAGAATAAATATCACGCTTATATAGACAAAACACTTCCACTTGTGGCCAGCTGGCTTGAAGAACAGCCACTGAAGTTTGGCTCTATCTGCACAAGTTCATATAAGCTTATCCTTAATCAATCTGCTAGTGTATAATTATATCAGATTTGATGCAATTATTTTGCAAAATAAGTTCTTAGAATGGGAACCTAAAATAAAAGTATTTTTTTAATGTACAATACTGTACGATCTTAAAGGCTTCTAAAAAATCTTGTAAATCTAAATGAAACCAACTAATAACAACTTTTATCATCAGGACTAAATAATTATGTCAAACAAAAGCCCAGCATTAAACATATCCCTCTTTATTAAATACAGACAGTTATTTAAACTAGTTAGAAACAAAAAAACGTTTACTACTTTTGCAGGCAAGACAAGAGTGCTTAAACCATATAAATCAAAACTGAAACTAAGCAGCCTGTAAGCATAATGACTAAGGAATTACAGAGGGAGCAAAATCAGAAAAATAAGAAACTTAATTTTGTTTTAGTTCTTTGAGAACATGTTACTTACTCAACCAAGTTTTAGGTTGAGTTATTCTGATGACACCTATCATGTGTCTTTTAGGGAATTAATCCCCAAATTAAATTCACTCAAATGTAGGGAATTTGAGTGAATAGTCATTATTCACTCAAAGGCTATTTAACCACTGAGACTCAACCTTTTCATTTTTTAGGGGCAAGAAAGCAATTCCTTCTAATAACTGCTGTAGAATGCAGGTTGGTTTTTAGTCAAGTCATTCACTTACATGTTCACCAGGCCAGTCATTCAAATATGAGGGAAGTCTCTCAAAGGAAAGGGTTAGAACCCAAGACTAACAGCAATTCCCAGTATCATCTGACTGCTAAAAATCAATGCTCAGAAGTTTGCCCCAAAAAAGTAACACTTGCCAGCAGAAAAGATCAACTATGTGACTTACTTAACATCTACACTACATGGTTTCTACACATACGTAGCAAGCTGCCATATTTGCTATTTTTACCATAGCAGGAGTCTGAAGACTATTTTCTGTCCTACAAATTACCGTTTATTTTCTGGATCCCGGGCCACCATGACAAAAGTTGCATCCAACACAGGGCTGTAATCACCATCATGTAGCTAAGAGAGACAGGAAACAATTATATTTTTAAACTCTAAAATTGTAAAGTGTGCTCAGCAAGCTATTTGGTTGACATCAACTACGCCATCACACTATTAACATTGCTTACTTTCACTTTATGTCAACCCTTCCAAGATCTCTCACGATGTTCAAAAAAGAAAGTAATACAAATTAAAACTTTACTTTACTTAATGAGACAAACTGAATAAAAAAAATAGTTACCTGTCTATCTGAATCATAGGTCCTAATACCACTTAGGTGCTTAAAGCATACCTTTCTTACTCTAACTAAATTATTCATTTAATGTTTCAGTTAACTAATCAACTGACAGTAAATATTCAGTAGAAACATTAAGGAATTTTTAATTGCATTCTTTATATTCCTTCTGCTTCCTGCACAGTGTAGCCTGGTTATACCCTTCATTTAATTTATTTTCTATTATTTAGTATTTAAAAACTTATTACAATAATTATGATACACAGTAGATAAGATGAACACAGGACATACAATTTAATATTGAATCTGAATACCAGTATTAACATTCGTAGATCTATAAAGTGCACAGATATAAGGAAAATAAAGTTTTTCAAAAGCAGAGAGAAACTTCTTTAAGAAGATAAAGAGCACAGCTACCTATTTCTATAGGAATACCATGTTCCAATTTAATTACAAGATACCAATTAAGAAATATGCGTGTCTTGACAGAAAGACAAGCTAGAGTATCTTGCTGCACCTGGAATATTGAAAGTCGTCTTTGTCTTGAAACTCAGGGCCATTTCAAGCCCTTCAAACCAGTTATTCTAGAAAATATAATTTAGACTGCTAACATCATCATCCAGAATTCACCCTGAGGCACCTCGTGCCTGTCATAGGATGGAGGGAAGTCACAGGAACTAACCTGCAGCATGTGCATCTTCACTTCCATTGAGGTTCTTCCAACCCAAGAAACATTGCCTGTGAATTTGATATCACAATCTGGGTATATAATCTTCTTGCACAAATCTGCATGACAAATATTAGTAGTTACTGGAGATGTCTAATATAAGAAAAACTGGGTTCTCTAAAACCTTTTTCTGTTCTGTAAGTGGAAACACACATAAAGAAAAGAGAGCTGTTGCAATGGATAACACTACCATCCTGCTTTATCAGGCTTCTAAAGCCAGAAAGGACACAGTAAGCATCTACGTAGCAGATGGATAGCAGACCCACAGAGGTGTTTAGGAGAACACATGACACAAGCAAGGTCCAACTCCATTGGAACAAGCCAAACACTGAAGTGCAGAAAGCATGAAAGTAATATTTTTGAAATGAAGGGAAATATGAAATGCTGAAAAGCATCTACAAAATCCTCTTCCCTTCTGCCTTCAACAAAAGCCACCAAAATCAGAGTTCAAGACCAAAACAAGATTAAGTAAACCATACAGGAGAGGGAAGAAGGTATCCTCTGTAACAACCATGGGAAGGCAGTAGCTGCTGAAAGAGGGAGAAACAGATGAAACCATTTCTACTGATCAAATTTCCACTTACTGATTTTATCCACCAGAGCTGTAACTATTGATAAGGGAGACCTTGGCTGTGTTTCCTGCTTGGTGTGAGTGTAGCAAATTAGAACTGTGGAGAGACCAAAAACGAGAGTCAGCTCTCAGTTGTTTAACAAAAACTTTAGTGCAGCAGATCAAAACTGACTTTGTGAAGCATGACAAGTACCTACAAAACTAAAATATCATGTTGTAGGAGTGCATGCAACTTCCACATTTTCATGTATGCAATTCACAGGACTGCTATAAAGAAAACAGTGATTCAACAGCTGTCTCAGCTATAACTATATTTACTTACTACAAAGATAAATTTAGCTGAGCACATTGCTTCTCTGCTTCCAAACCCACTTAATCTATTCCCCCTAACCCTACAACCCACTGTCTCAGATCCTTTCTACCTCCTGTTTTGATTTCATGAATTGTCCAAGAATACATGCTATCTGGGGACCTATTTTCAAACACCAATTCCTTTAAAGAGGTGCAGATTAGATAAACTGTGCCTTACAGGCAGAAAAGCACAGTCAAAGGTATTTATCACACTGTAATTACTACTAGCCAAACCACTATTTAAATTAATTAGCTCTGTTCAGAAGAGCACATTCAAGTAAACAGACTCCTTAGAGTAAGACAAGGCTGCAAAGACCTTTTTTGTAGTACTCAGCTGATTTTCACTCAACACAGATTTCCATAATCACAAATTTCTACTTAATTAGATATAAGAGAAGGAAGATCTCTGTCCTTCCAGGTGATCAGAGATTTTTTTGTCCCCTAAAATTACTAAAGTCACAATTCCAAAAACCGTTATGCCTATCAAGTCATGCCATCAATACAATTAGTAAGAGTCGGAATGGGATTACCAGAATCCTATTGCCAAAAACAAAATATTAGAAGTAAATCAGACCTTTATGTAGTGCATATGATGCTGAGATCACAGAAGGACAAAACAGCACATTTTCCTGTGAAAACTGCTGACCACTATCCCGAATATTGTGTAATTGGGACAGAATCTTGATTGACCCAAAACAGCACATCCCTAGTGGAAGTGACTGAAGCCTAGTATGACTACAAACAAGGCAAAGACAGGAAAAACCCAAGACCTTCACAAATTTCCAGGGAAAATAAGCAAAGCACTGAATGAAAAACAGGCCTCTCTCATTTACTAATGGAGAGCAGCCAATAGTTTCAAGTCTTCTTTTCTAATTCAGGACAAGTACTGAAGCCACTATCTTCCACATCCCAGAAAGAAACATAAGTCATCTATTTTGTCTTTCCTTGACAGAGAGGTGATTTGCATTCACTTGTTTTGCTGCCTCCCTCAGTTTTGTCCATCTGGACCCACAGAATGTCTTTCTTTTCTACAAAAAAAAAAAACCCAACCTGTTCCATTCAGAACTTCCCCTTAATTATTATTTGTCCAAAACATCCATCAAAATGCTCCCAATCAGCTACAGAACTCTGATGAAGAAGGAAGTCACCTGGTGACATTTCAAGAGACAAGCATCTCCAAGTTATATTAACAAGCTAGCAAATATTTTAGCTGCAAAACAAAAGTCAAAGGTCTTGAACTTCTAAAGATTATGAATAAATGAAAAGGACAAAAAAAAAAAACACACACTAAGAAAGCCAACTCATTAAACAGACAAGTTGTTTCTACCCTTAACATTAATTCAGAGACAAAACCCAAGAACCTACACCAGGTGCTTTTAATTTCTTCTTAATGGACAAATTATGTCCTTTCCAGCATATACTCTCTTTCCCCAGAGGAAAGATTAAAATATTTGCCACTCACTATCTGTTGGGTTTTATGTGTTGTTTTGGGGGTGATTTCTAAGAGGAAAAAAAAAATTAATTTGTTTTAATTTGAAATAGCACTCTGCAAATTTTCTCCAATTTAACACTCAATGCAGATTCATAACCTAGGATCATTTCTCAGTAAATTATTCTTGTAGCTGGTCTTCTACAAAATCAGCAGAGGCCAGAAGCTGAAGCTGAGCACTTTTCAGCATCAGTACCTTTTTTTCTTTTCCTTCCCCTTTGAAACAGGGTGTTGACATGATTCCCCTCTGAGGTGGTATTACATTACACCAAATACCACCCAACAGTACTCAAACTCACTCTGTCTGCATTACCTGTAAAATTCCTTACAAAAGCATAAATACATACCTCCTAAACTGTCAAGATCTTCAAGGATCCTTCCAAACCTGTAAGTTAGAGGGAAGTTTGACAATTAGCTACCTACATCCACAGTAAATGAAAGTTAACACTTTCCTGTGTGTGCTTTCTTACCTTACACTGTTGTGTACGTTCAGATACTTTTCTCTAATTTCAGGTTGACTTCCTAGAGGCAGAATAACTTCCAAATAGCTATCTTTCATTCTTCTAGGAGGGAGATCTTCCTGCTGTTTTGCCAGTAAAGTATGAAGAGCTTTTCTTTCTTGCATTGCTTGCACATGATCCCTAGTAAAAAAAGAAATCCCAACATGCTACCTGGAGCATGACAACACAACCGCAACTCTCAATAAAAGATGTCACACTGAAGATCATCAAAAATGAAAACAAAAAGTAGTGAAAATAGCAAGAC
>BJBW01000605.1:4569-73176 GCA_004320125.1 Scolopax mira | reverse complement strand
TTCAACCACAAGGACTGGGAATGAGCTCGATTCCCAATAATACCTGTCTTGTCTGGCAATTCTAGAAATATTAAATTAATTTCCAAAGATTCATTCAAGAATTCATACAAAAGGACATAGGTGACTTCTCTACTTTATGTTACTACCTGTGGGGTTTTTTCTATAGAGGAGAAATATGAATCTAAATATCTCTTAATGCCCTAACATTCTTTTAACATAAAAACTAAAAAATGTTAAACTCCCTAATATAAAGAAGTTAATGGTGACCTCATACGTAGGGGAATAAAAATTTAATAGAACTGTGATTATTTTCTACAAATACACTATGATGAAACAGAGCATGTTAATCTGATCTGAAAATATGAATACCAATGCCTCTGGCTCTAAAAAAAGTGATAAATATTTTAATTATATAACATGAATTTTTTACTAAATATAGTGTTGAATATAACACCTAGTAATTTGCAGCATTTTTTGATTAGCAAAAAAAGTTCCTCTTGGAAAATTTATCAGAGGTATTTTCTTTTTTTTTTTTTTGTTATATGAGTAAATTAAAAGAATATATTTTAACCTTATCTAAATAGTTTTTTATGGTGCCTTAAAACCTTACTTATTATAACCTAAAGCTTTAGGTATCAAAACGTACTCACCATTTATCAGAAACAACACATCAAATGTGATATATGAAATAAATGCAACATGTTTAGATTATTATTACTTAAAATTAAAATATGTATTCAAATCAGTGCTGCATCCTTCAGAACTGTCAAAGACTATGGCTACATATATGGTTTCACTAAAGTTCTGTGGATTACTTCCAGCTTCACTGGCTTTATAAGTAGCTTATGGATCCATCCTGATGTGTTACAATAAATATGAGGAAATTGAGGATAAGAAAGATACCGCCTGTTTTCTACACTCGTACTCAGTTTCTACTCAAATGAAAAAACACCATCTTCAGTCTTACTCTGATGCCACACCACGAATGGCAGGAATTCTAAACAGAGTTTTATTATTGCTCATTAGTAAAAATTTTGATCAAAATAGTAATAGGGTATAACAGTTTATGAAGTTGGTAAATGCTGAAAAAATTGGATTTCTGTTTTCTGTCTGAAATTTCCCCTTAGGCATTTCATTTGTTTGGCAATAGGCCAAGGATGATTACTACCTGTTTATGGGGTAACACCTATATTTGCTAAGTAAGTAAACTCTGAAGTAAAATTCCAGAATGCTTGTCAGCTTATGGTATAATTAACATAGAGACAAAACATTAATTCTAAAGTAATTATATTTATTGTTGCTGTTTTATATCTTCTCATCTTTCACTCTGCTGAGCTATTAGAAATCTTTTCAGAATGGCTATTGCCTTCAGAGGTTATAGAATCATAGAATGGTTTGGGTTGGAAGGGATCTTAAAGACCGTAGAGTTCCAACCCCCCTGCCCTGGGCAGGGACACCTCCCACCAGACCAGGTTGCTCAAAGTTCCATCCATCCCTTGAACACCTCCAGGGATGTGGAGCTTCTCTGGGCAACCTGTTCCAGTGTCTCACCACCCTCACAGGAAATGATTTCTTCCTGAGATCTTATCTAAATCTCCCCCTTTTCAGTTTAAAACTGTTACCCCTCATCTGATCACTACACTGTTGGTCAGAAGTTTTATGTCTCTTCTACCATGTCCCTTGGTGAAAAGTTGAGCAGCTCCCATTATTATTAGATTATATTGCATATTTGAGGTGAAATATTTTGACATAATGAAGATATGGCTCTGAAGATGACACAATCATACCTGCAGTGAGAACATGAATAATAAATGCAGAGGCTGGTTGTCAAATTGGCCCATCAGAGTTCAACCTACGATCAGCAAATCTAAGGAAGCGTTGGTGATCAGTAGATTTCTTTACCTGAAACAATAAAGCAATGACAGGGGAAAATTTACTGCTGTAAATCAAGGTCATTCTTTGATTCTTTGAAGTCTGAAAATGATAAATAGATATGACCATGAAATTTTATTTTTACATGCCATGGGATGTAGACAAATGCAATTAATTAAGCTGTCTGTCTTGCACATAAGGCAAAATATGTAACAAAATATTCCTATATTGCCATTGATTATGTTGATGACCACGGTTAAGCCACTGCCACATCTAATTTGTGTACACACACCAGCCTTGACAGTAACCTTATCTTCCCCTCCAGACCCTGTTTGTTCAGTGTTTGTGTTTTGCCAGTTGTTTAGAATATAAGCCATCTGGGACAGTCTCTATCCTTGTGTTATTTCTTTTTGCTGTATCCAGTACAGTAGGATTCTAATCCCTGACAGAAAACATCAAGCAATATGCAATGGATAGATTTTCTGTTGTGTTTCCGCCTTATTCCATCTGGTTTATTAATTTTCTACTACTTTTGTTGATGTATTTATTTATTTAAAGGTCTGGGGAGTTGGTATTTACCTAATTTCTTTCTTTACTACTAATTTTTTTAAAGTCCTCTCCTGACTGTATATGTATGTAATTATGATGACTAGGATCATTTTGTCTGACCTTTAATTTAAGACAGGCCCTTGAATATTGCCCAGTTACACTGCACTGAGACTACAAAAATTGTATTAAACTTCAGGATAGGTGATATACAAATAAATATACAGCAACTTCAAGTGATAGAAAATTCATTACTCTCAGTAAATTTTTCCAGAGATAAAATACTGTCAGTGTTAAAGAATTCTCCCATGTTTCCTATGTGAATGTTTTCAGCTTTTATTCTGAGTGCATTAATCTCTTAGGTTGAGTCCCTTAACAGTTATTATTGTTTCCCACATGGAAATGCTTATGCACCGTAATGAATTCTCGGCCTTTTCTTTAATAAACAAAAATAAAAACACTGAGATATTTTGTTCTTATGCTATATTTTTTCCATGTTGTCTTTATTTTGGAGAGATTGTGTCATTGTCTTGCTTCCTTCTCCCATGTATTTTGGTGCACTATACTGCTACACTATATTAAGGTCTGAATTCCATTAATTTATGTGTTTATTTCCAGTTTAATTTCTTTTTATACTTTTCAAGTATATGTCTGAGGTTTTTTCTGTAGTTTTATTTTTCTACATTTGCACATTTTGTGAGGATTTGGCATTCAGAAACTTCTTGAGTAATGCTATATATCTTACTTAAATGACCCACTTGGTGGGATGTCTGCCTAATTCATTTGCGGCTTGTCCCCTGAAAATCATTTGGTTTTGAACATTTCTTCAGCATTTTATGTCTTTGTACTCAGGGCCAATAGACCTCAGAGAAAACTTCCCATTAACTCCACTTAATTGATCAATTTTATCTTCTTTTTACAAACCTCTCCCCCGCCAATTGCCTTCCTTATGATTGTTTTTGTAGGTTAACAACAATGTTGTTATTGTGAAAATACTAATATACAGATTGTTTTTGTTTTAGATGTGCTACCTTCTTGCCCCGGTGCAGTCAATTAAAATTAGCCAGATTTGATTTTGTCTCTGTGGCTTCATGTTAATTTAATCCACAGTCCTCACTAAAACCCCTTAAATATCTGCAGTATTTATTGCTCAGGGATTTCTTCTTTTGTCTGGACATATCCAAGCAAGAAAGTATATTATTTACACAATATTTTTAATAATGTACTCAGTAAACTGGATATTTCAGTAATATTTCAAAAGCCCTTAAGTGGAATAGGCAAGAACAGAAGACAAAATAGGAGGGAAAAAAATAGATATCTTTGAAGTGAGAGACCTGGGTGAAAAAACAGACATGAGGCCCTCATCATTTAGACTAAAAGGCTACTTTATTTTTCTGTACCAACATAATTGGCCTTAGAATGTGTTTATTTGGTGGTTCTTCTGTACTGACAGGGTTATGAAACAAGGATTTAACCTAAATGAGAGCACAGACCTAAGCAAAATGTATTTGAACTTCTCCTCATTGAAGTAAGATCAACATCAATTAACAGTCCACAGAAACAAAATGGTGATATTCTCTTAAATTCCTGTATTTTTATTTTGACTCAAAAGTCAAGTATAATTCTTTTTTTAAAAAAAAAGTGTTTTGTAACCTTTGAAAACTGAAAAATAATAATAATTTTCAAAGTGTATAGTGAAAAAGCTATTTAAATAAAAAATAAAGTTTTAAAAAATTAAAAAATGATTTTTAAATAAAACCCAAGAAAATCTCAAATTAGTTATATAAGGAAACAAAATAATGTTTTATTTTTAATTATTTAGAAACTTTGAGAATACATAATCTGTTGAAGTTAATAAAAAAATGCATCATGATTTTGAGATAGTTCATATATTGGTTTTTGAGAAGAAGAATAATTTGTCAAAGTATTTCTCAGGTAACTGAATATGCTATTTTATTTTTTGTGCACAAATAGTTAGATAGCTCAGTACTGAATTTATGCAGTAAGCCAGTCAGATCTGAATTCCTACAAGTGAAAGAAGAAGAGAAGGGGGAGCAAAGAAAAAGGAACTAAAAAATACCAGATACAAAAAAAAGAAAAGAAAATGGAAAATCAGACAGTTTACTGAGCGAAAAGTGGAAGGAATTGAAATAACTGAAAAGTCAAAATAAAGAGTATATTTTTTTAATTTCCACACAATGGAGTCCAGAGATAATTGACTCAGCTTTAGTGCATTAATGCACACAAAATGCCTGAATGGAAACAATCTAATTACATACTCTTCTTTAGAAGAAAAATATACTCTAAGTTACTTTCAGTGATGCAAATGACCCTGAACACCTGCCTATAACAACTGTATAGGATATAACAAAAATTTAGGACTATTTTCATTTTTCTAAAAATTTATTCTGAGAACTGCATTCTGACAAGCATTCGCATTTTGAATCAAAATATTATGAAATGGAAGGTAACTGAAACTATTTAAGATGGATGACATAGCTAAGTTTCTTCTGGTTTGTGTGCTGGGATCAAGAAATTTGAAATAAGACTTCATTCCCAGACCCATGTCTTTTGCAATCAGACATGAATATCAGAGTAAAGAATCAGACATGTCTGATATCGTTACAGAGTAATTTGTATCTTTGCATTGTTTACCTTCATTTCTTCCAATCAACTGTAATTACAGAATTAAAAGCAAAGTGAAATACCAACTCCCTTCAAGTATTTTAGGAATTAAATAGAATTTATATTGTAAATTAGACAGTGAATTCTGCTACAGGCAAGTCACATTCCTATAGCAGCAGTGAAACTTTTGAGGGAGATTTTCACTTAAGAAGGTCATAAAAATCAGAAAAGAAGTATTAGTTTTTTCAGACTAACTACTTCACTGACAGTTTGCATGCCTTGGATTCAAATATTTCAAAGCTTATTTTAGAATCTAATTTAGAGTTTGAGGTGCAGCTGAATCTCATCGTCTTGGCCGTGACATTTCTGCGAGACAAAAAAAAGTGGTATCAGTTAAGCTTCCCCAATTAAAACAAAAATAGATTAAACTTTTTTTCAAGATGGATTTGTAAGGAATGGTCCTGGACTATGACTGCCTGTTTTGGAAACAGTTGTTCCACAACATATCCCTCCAGATATGAATGTTTAGGTCAGCAAATGGAAGACTTAATTGATTATATTAGGTAATACTGGCAATTTTAGTCATTACTGCAACCTTTGTTAGTGGAAAACAGGCTGGAAAATATGTAAGCAAAGTTTCTGAAAACTTTGGTCTCCTAACCTTTTTTTTGACTATAAAATATCAATTTTTCTAGTGGGACAAAGCATTATCTACATCATATTACATATTTATGCTCTATGTGATAGACAAGATAAGTTTTCTTCCCTGAAGAGTAGGTAAATAGCAGGAAAAAATCAACAAAAGCAAATGACAAAAATGTTCGGGGAAGAAACAGCCAGGGAGCTCCTGATGATTGCAGGAATGAGACAAAATATGCTGAACAGGTATTCTGTGAAAAACTTATATAGCCTAACAGCTAATATAAAGGATAAAAAAAAATGGAATGTTACTTTAGTGTCAGGTTTTATTCATGAAATCAATCACAAGGAATCAGCCGATAAAATTGTTAATTATAGAAGATTAAATGAGCTAAGTGTAATAGACATTATAAAATGTATATAGCCTTCACTATTGATTGGTTGAAGTTTAGAGTCAAGATCTTCAAATACTGAAATGATAGAAAAATC
This sequence comes from Scolopax mira, assembly GCA_004320125.1. Taxonomy (NCBI): domain Eukaryota; kingdom Metazoa; phylum Chordata; class Aves; order Charadriiformes; family Scolopacidae; genus Scolopax; species Scolopax mira. The sequence continues at coordinate 67,005 of BJBW01000605.1, read as the reverse complement.
ATTATTCACTCAGTTTGTATTTACCTTAGATAAGCACATGCAATTTTTCCAGTCTCATTCAAATTTCTGGTAAAAATCTTTAAACTAGATAGCTCTTTTCCTAACTACAAAACAATCCAGAGACTAAAATGATTACAACTTTATACAGACACTGTCATAACAACTACCTCAGTACACTCATGTATACAGCCATGGGACTGTATTTCACACAGGTGCACCTGCACGATCATGCACTAGTCAATTAGCATCATGAAGTTAACTTTAGTTGGCTGAATTTTAAGCAGTGAGGTGAGATAAGGAGTGTGATTAACACAGGATAATCATACAACCCAGCACAGTCTCATGCTTTCAATCCGCCTCGAGTGTTACCTCTTGATTACTAAATAGCTTGCTTAGTTGTGCCTTATTCTCTCCTAATAGTTCTATTCTGAAAAAATAAGAAGGAATGTTGAATTGCTGGAAAAAGATGAGGTTAGCAGTCTGAAATGCTGAACAGTAGTGCAGAACTGTGTGCTTCATCCAAATTAATCCATCCCCTAGCAATAATCGAGCAGCCAATCAGAATTCTCCCTTAATCCAAATAGTTTTATAATGCACTTTAAATCACCAAAATCCAGGTGCCTTACACTATTTAAATGAAAAGTAACAAGGAAATTTAATCGTAAGATTATTAAATATTTATAGCAGCAGCTAGGGGGTATCACCTAGCAACAAGATGGCCCATGGAGTAAATTTAATAAATTGTGGCTCATCTTTTCTGTCATCAATGATCAAATAATCAAGACAGGAAAAGCACAAGTACTGATGACATTGCGAGAATCTAATGATAAAGTACAGGAGCAGTTAGGAGACAAAGAGCATGTTTAGATATAGTCTGCACAATAATTAGGATAAAGCAAAGCAGGACTTCAGCCACAGTGAGATGAATGGCAAAAAAAAAAAAGATTGAAGTGAGGGGGAGGGGGGGAAAAACTGGAGGCAGAAGATAAACGATTAAACATGGCAGAGATAGGGATCCAGGAAAAGTAAATAAAATAAGATGCTGTCAAGGCATCTTTCCTGGGCAGGCTTCTAAAAAAGAAGGGCAGAGAGATTAAAATTTTATCAGATACCTTAAGAGATTATGGTAGTTATACCTTAAAACATAAAAGCTACTTTGCAGGGCCTCATGCGATTCAGCAGGATGCTGTTGGGTCAGAATTGATATCAGCAAGGCACTGAGGATAAGTTTGAAGTTATCACACTGTGGAAAGGACAAAAGTTCAGCCCCAAGATTTACAATAAGTAAAAAAAATAAAAACCTTGCAACACGGTTTGCAGCAGATAAAAAATGCATTAGAAATGTATGTAATTACAGCTAAGCACTTGTCATCATTTTGGAAAGGTGGTATTTACTCAGGCTTACACTACTCAGAGACATCTCTGCTTTTTTTCCTTCTGGGTCTGCTGAATTCCACATGCAGGTTCACTAAAAACAGGGGGGGGGTGTGTGTGAGGGGAAGGCTTCCTGTATGAGAGTACTTCATATTCCACATGAAATACATCTACAGGATCTCAATTGATCAAATAATGGTAAAAGCACATCTTCCTAATCAGTGGAAACTGTATATGCTTCCTAGCTCCTCAAAGCTCTGAATTTCCTCTTTGGTACATTCAGCACAAACCTGTCGAATGACAGCCTAATTGGCTAATAATAACTTTTCTTATTGGTCGCTGACAAAATCCTTCTGAAACTCCTGTAGTCTCAAGCTTGTCCTAACACACTTTCTGCAAGGGATAATACTCCATGTTTGTGTCAGTGCCATTGTGGGAGCCAGCTGGACAGAGGTTGCTGGAGAGCCTTACAGAGAACTCTTCTCTCTCTGTAGTCAAGGAAAAAGTGGATGTAAAAATAATTAAAGAAATAAATAAATGAAAGCATCCCCGGGTAGAAAGGAAGTGAGAAAAGAAGTGCCATCTTGTCTTTAATCACGCTTTCCATCTCATGAGTATATGATGTAATTATTTAAAACACTGTCAGTTTATTTCAAGTAATTTATCACTCAGAAACAGTAAATGGCACTTGCAAGCCTCAACAGTTTTCACATATTCACCCAAAATAATGATATTGAAGACTGTTAGAAGAAAATATGTATCATACATTATTCAGGGAATAGTTTATTCAAGTTATAACTTAGAATGAAAATAACATCTGTTCTTCATGAACTACATTCCTCCTTAACAGAGAGACTTATTCTAAATTAGTTCTTTGGAATAATAAGAACTGTAAACAATCATTTTGTGTAGGGTAAAAGAGCATTAAAATATTATTTAACACTTAGGACTTGATTCAGTTGGTCATATATAGATGTCTAATGCCATTTGATGGTATGGAAATTCTCTGGCCCCCAGACCCAACCTTAGAAGAGTCTAAGTTTCCTACAGGCATTATAATTTCTGTCACCCCATGCAGATATCTTGTTTACCCAAAAATATCTCAAAAAATGTGTGGGTAAATGAGTTAAGCCTCAGTTTCAGCACATTCAAAATTAATTTTTAATCCCCAAGCCTTTTTTAAAAGCTAATTTACCATACAGAAAAGGAACATAGTATTACTTAGAGCCAGAAGTTATCTTTAATCATTAAAAATAAAGACTCATATTGCCCTGCACAGTAGCAAACTTTCTCTCTGCAGGAGGGCACTTCAATGAAATAATTAGGTAACTAAAAGAATTCTATATATCTACAGTGATAACGGAGAAACCTGAATCTGAAGTAATGATTCAGTCTCCTCCATTACTCTCTTAGCTGCTGCATAAACACATTAGAAACCTCAGTCTTTGATTGTAAAGATCTGTTGGTTTTATTGCTCTTCTCCTGTGCAGACCCAGAACTGCTTTAGTCTGTCTACCAGGACTTAGAAATTAAGCAGAAAGAATATTATTTGCCATTTCATATTCCACAGTATAGTTATATCAAGTGAAACTGTCAAATGCTTTTTTAAAAAAGTACATATAGAATAGTCCACATCAGAAGACCAAGGCCTGGGAATTCTTCACATCAGCAATATGACAACTTTGTTTGTCTTTTCAGATCTAATTGATGGACTTTTCAACTGAAATTTAAAGGTTGAAGGATAAAGGATCTAGAAGAAGAAAGATGAAGTCTGAAAAAATTGACATCTTTCTTGAGTAAGGAATATCTATTTATTACTCTTTAAAGCAAAAGTCGGAATAGATCTTACGCTTTTTCAGACAGTAATGTTCCCGGGAGATGGTTGTTTGCTGGGAAAATCTGAGAGTCCTTAAACAGGTATTCTATCTAAGAATTTATGTAACAATACAAGAATAGCTGTAAGAAAGTAGTCTTGCAACTATTGAAATAGCTGGATTTTAGTGTGGGATGAACTTCTGGAACTTTAGAAAAAGCTATTTCTGTAAGCATGAAATCTGTCACAAAACAGAACAACCTGCCACTCCAGCCATCATCAAGTATCATTTCTTTTTAAAAAGATGGTAATACAATCAGCTAGGGAATTTGAGAAGAGTTAAACACACTTTTTTTTTTTTCTTGTAGGTACAGTGCTGAAGTTTCTTTTGTATGAATTTTCCATCTGGAACTTTCCCCTCATATCTAAATTTACCTTAAATTCTCCATTTTGGAACAAAGATTGTGTTTACCATTGAAATAATTATGTGCGTACCATACCATGGAACGACGATTACTTCCAACTGAATGTAAGGTGTAGTTAAAATCATAGAATATTTAGAACTATTGTCCCAGCAGCAGCAAAATATTTTTACCTTGTCAAGTGATATTCACTGAAAAGAGTGGGGCTTGTTATACACTGGTCCTATTATGACTACTGTAAAGTGGGTTTTTTTGGCTTCCAAGCTGCTAGTTCCTTCTCAGCCTTAAATAGCAGAACAAGAAGTCTCCTGCTGCATTGTAGAGAAACACCCAAGAGCTCATTCTTTAAATGAGAGCACATTCTCTCATCTTCTCTTCTAAAAAACATTCTCTGGTTTTAAAATAAAATTCTTACCCTATCTTTATTACAGTTAGAGATAATAATGACAACTCAAAAATGTGTGCACATTAACTTATGCCCTTATTCTTAATTGATTACTTTTTGTACTATTCATTGAGCATTTCCAGCATTTTGTTTATCAGTAATCGACATTTTGAAAATAAATAAATTGCTCCAACTGTTACTAATATTATTAAATGAATATCCAGGTACAAATTTACCATAATTTAAAAATTCACACATGCCACTCTTTGTTTCCATTATTCCTTACTTCTCTTGTGCCTCTTGAGTGTCTGCTAAAAACTATAGTAAATGTTGGAAGGCACTTGAGGAATAAGTATAATATTAAACGAAACTATATGATACACATAATACAAATTATTCAGCAATGGCATGAATTAATATATTCTCAAATGTTATTGCTTGTTATGATTATTCAATTACATATCAATTATTGAAATTTTATATTTCTATGTCTCAGATTGGTGGATTTGCTGTATATAATGCTGGGAATACTCAGTAGTATTGCTCTTGTTTTCTTCCAGTGGTCCCTGGGGTTTGTCCCTGAATAATGCAGAAAACATACAAATCCCAGGGACCAAAAATATTCTGCCATTATCTACAATTAGTGAAACAAATTGAAAGCATTATAGCCAACATTTTTTTTTTTTTTAGTATGCATCTGGTGTTGATCTTTCATCAAAGGACAGGATAAAATCCTAAGGAAAGCTAATAAAAATAAATACAAGCAAATGCCAAAGCATTTTCATATAAGTCCAGCTGAAAGCAAGTATTTTTCTGTGTAATAAAAACAATAGTAATTAATCTTGTTTGCTGATTCAGATTGTTTAGATTCTCTCTAATACAACAGCAATGTCCTTTTGCTGCATTTTCTGGTAATTCATTACCAGTAAGGTACACCACGATCAATCACTCTAAGTGCACTGCTGTAAGTTCTGTTATTCTGTCATGTTATTTGCATGCGCTGTGACTTTCTGACGTGTTCTGTGTCAGACATAATCAGCAGGTGAAGAAAATTAGTCACATGTTAGCAGGATTTATACCTCCAAATTAGACTGTCAAATGCATTTTGGATGTTGTTTATCTGCCCGTACAAAGGTAATGAAAACACTCCATTGAGGGATATCAGGTAAGAAAACTTCCTGTGTTGATTTTTCAGAAGGAACTTTCCTAAACCCCTGAACTACTCTTCTCCGTAGTAGCTATGGTCCTCAATGATTAAGGTCAAATTTCAACTGTTCTTTCTAGTATGTAATTGGTATTTTCATAATATAGATCACTGAGATTAAATTATTTTGTGCATGTTTGGAAGTATTTTGTAGAAACAGCTTATCCTATACCTCCTCCCAATCCTACCAACAACCAACAGTCAAGCAATCAAATAAGAAAACAAACTAATCCATAAACTTAAATATTACATTTTACGCCTAACAAGACAGAGAGTGTTACATGAAAGTACAAGGAATCCTGGGCTGGAATGTCAAAGTGCGAACAGCTGAAATAAATATGGATGCACCTAAGTAGGAAATAGCAGTATCGCTGTTTCCATGAGTTTCACATCAGATGCCCTTTGAAGTGGAATAGATTTGCAGAAAGTACCTTCCACAGGCTCGTGTCCTTCTACTGCAGAGTGATTTTAGAAACAGGTAGGCGTAGAAATTACTCAAGTCCTGCCTTGCTGCCTCAAAATCCCAGGAAGCACTCCTGCAGCCACGTTTCTCAACATAATGACTGGTAGAGGGCTACCAGGCTCATCCATTGGATCAGTGTATTTCTCAGGATGCTTTAGGGTGAGAAACAAGAGGCATGTTAAAACTGGGCAGAGACACAGTCTAAGGTATGCTCTTTGCTTGTTCAATAAATGTCTGCTCAGATATTACATGCAATTTCATATTCCAGTTCCTGCTAAGCTTTATCTCTGTAACAAGGCCATGACAAAATAAGACACTAGAAAATTAGACTTTCCTTTCATAGCTCCAAGATAAAATGTGTTTAGATATGCCATCTTTTCACATGAAGTATGCAGACTATATGTCTCTAATCAGAATCAACTTTTATTAAAGAATAGAGTCCCAATTGTTTGGGAAAAGCTCAGGAAGTCGCAAAATCCAGTTTAAATGGACCCTCTAGTTTTATAACCAGAGAGAGAAAGAAACATAACTTACAAAAATGGAAAACCCGTGTAATATGGTCTTGTAATCGTGTCACAAAGAAGCAGTGGAAAGCCCAGGGCATGAGGGTTATATGATGCTGTATCAAGTCCAAGTGGAGAAAGAAAAGAAGCGCAGGTGGTCTGAGCAGACCTGCCTAAAACCAGGCAATAAATCCTAGTAAAGTGCACCAAGCTCTCTAAATGCCATAGTATGAATGATGCCCTAATTCCTGTGTTGGATTCGCTGCCATAGCCATCACAGGCAAGTTCTGCTGCAGCCCCCTACCCCAGCTTACTTTGAGGAGTGTCTGATATTTTTTTTCAATCTTTTCATCCCATTCACACGTTTTCTCTCGCACAATGATTACTTGGGCTTTCAGGATAAAGTGAATTTTATCCTGTAAGAAATAATGTGTTGTATTGTATTGATGAAAAGACTCCATTCTGCTCACAGTTGATCCTTTTCTCCTTCTGTCTCTCTATTGTGTGCATATATATTTAAATTACTCTTTAATTGATGTGGTCCTGGTGTCTTTCATTGAAAAAATGTCTAAAGTTGTGTGAAGGAGAATGGATCCTGAGAACTTGTGGATGTAAAATGAGGTTCAGGCTGTGCATTTTAAAGCAACCTATTTTCATAAATGAAGAAACTATTAGCCTCTTTGTGAAATTTAACAATGTGTATCTGATCTATAGGATTGTCATTAATTATATTTCAACAAGCAAAAAGGCCATGAATTAGCAGTATGAAATACTTCCCCAGCACTGGCAGTTTCTGAACTATCCAGACAATTTGCTGGTATGTCAAATATATTTGAAATGTAGGCTTATCTGGAACCATTACCTTCTGGCTTCCGCATTCCTTATCAAACTCATTTTGTACTTTAAAAGACATATTTTTATTATATGTGACCTTAACAGTAATTCCAAGGAGAAGGTGCCCCACAATAATAATAATAAAAAAGTAATTTATTCTAGACATTAATTTTTAGGACACGTAGATTGAAATTAGGGACACTTTATGGTATTTGTGAAAGCTATTGATTATCACCAACTTAACAGTAGAATAACGTTAATTTTCTACCTATCATGCTCTGAATGTATTCCATTACCGGTTACTCTCTTTTCTCAGTGCAAATTTATAAGCTGTGGCATTACGATGAGTTCTGGAATCACAAATTCAAGATAAATCTTTTTAGCACATTATATGGAATATCTAATTCTTATAGTATGTAGGAAATGCTTTCTTTTTACTACTGCATAATCCATTATTGCTACCGAAATCATTCTGAGACACTAGCATTAATATATGGCTAAGACATTTCCTGGTCTGAGTAAGTAGAACATTTTGCTTTACAGAAGGAAATTCTCTCCAGACTAATAGCACAGGAAAGTATATCTGTGCTTTCTTTAAATTAGTGTTATGCTTTATTTGGCCATAGTTAAACCAAAACGAGACAAAAAGAAACCTCAAACCTGCACAAAGACCTGTTACTAATAATGTGTTGTCAAATTCTATTATAAATGCTATGGAACACAGAAATCTGTTCTTGAACAAGCATTTTTTTGTATTTTCATGAAAGACTGAGATAATGGCATTGAGAAAACAAATATGAGCTATACAAATGAGACAAACCTATGAAGTTTTCCAAACACTTGAGAAGACAGAATGATCTTCATAAATCAGAGTAACAGCCTGAAATAAAGACTATGAAACGCAATAAAGACCTATTGGACACAATCCCTGTTAGCTTGGAAACATCACACACAGAACTATAAAATAAGAGGTATTGGTCAGTCATTAAAATTCATGTGGAAAGATTTTAAATAAAATCACAAATTGTTGAGGTTCATATACAAGGAAAGGCTGAGGGACTTGTGTCTTTTTAGTCTGGAGAAGAGAAGGAGGGGAGGATCTGATCAACACCTATAAATACTTAAAGGGTGGGTGTCAGGAGGATGGGGCCAGTCTTTTTTCAGTGGTGCCCAGTGACAGGACAAGAGGAAACAGGAAGCATTAAGACAAACTAGACAGAAGACAAAACACAGCAATAGGAATGATGAAAGTTTTATAAAAGTGGCCTAGCTATTCTCCTAAAAAGGAGAATTTCCGATACTTCTGTCACTGGGAACACCAGGACAGTGTGACACCACTAAGCTCAATTTATGTGTGAGCTACAACTCGATTACAGAACACTGGTTTTTGTTAATGGTTTCCTATAATTCTTTGTTTGTAGATATGGATTTTTGTAATGGTTACTTTACATTATGCCTGCACATAAACTCATAGCATTTATTTCCTCTCTGAGCACAAATTTAATGTCCATAATAAAGGCCAATAAAATTCAGGTGAAAAATTCCATACATATTACCAAGCATCTAATTACTGTAACATTTTGTCAGTTGCTCATTCATGCACACTTTGCTAATCTAACCATTTATCATGCTGACAATATCCAGGTTAGAAGATTGAAAGACTGAAAACAACAACAACAACAACAACAACATCAACAATCTGAGGATATTAGCAGGGATTTTACAAAGAAATCTTTATAAAAATATGCTAAAGATACAAACTCAGAAAAAAAAAACCAACAAAAACCACCTCAACAAACTTGTCAATGGTATTTGAATAGATTTTCAAATGTAAAAAATTGAACTGCGTTTTTTTAGTGCATCTCAGTGAAATTCAGTGAAATCTCACGATCTCTTTCAAACATGACATCATTCATTCTCCATAATCCACTCTTTCACCAGTTACACATGAAATAATCCCTATCCTTTTATTAACTTAAACAGGAATTAACTTAACAGAAAGATTTGTGACAACTGTTTCGCTTGAATGATTGAAACATTTAGTGAGGTTTCTCAGATAAGGCATGTAATATTTCTCACAGTTAATTTTTTTTCTCAAAATTTGATAACCTCAAGATTGTATGGAGAACAAAAACTGGGACTAATTTTAGAAAATATTTCTTTCACTTCTTTTTATCATCACAGCCCTTTCCTCTTTAATGATAACCCACCTTCATACATTATTTTTTCAGTTGGCCACCAGTTAGCTTACCCATGGTGGTTTTGCCCATGAAGTAAAATTTCTCATATAAATGAAGAAATAAGAAAAGAGGGATAAAGGTGAGAAAAATTAAAAATTAATTTTTCTCATACACTCCCTTCTTTGGTTACAAGATATACATGTAATTACTGTCAGCTGGTGTGTAATTACATCAGGCAAGGCACAGTCTATCTGAGGCTGAATCGTGAGCAAGCTCTGTCAGAGGAATTTTTTTCCTCTCTTCCACAGGGAGGAACCATCATTTACAGAAACAGATACTGCTGCTTCTTTTGTCTGTGATTTAGAGTAAAGCACCACCTTATTGCACAGCAGGAAAAGACCAAATTTCTCAAGATTAAAAAAATTGATTATTGGAAATTTGTATCATGATGGTCAGCTGCTGGCTCTCATATTAAGTAGACCATCTTGAGATGATAAAAAACAAATTAGGTTTTTTTTCTATTTAAGGTAAGTAGGTTTTCAGGATTCATAGACTTGTGATAGGAATCCTGTGTATCACTTGCACCGTGTAAAGCTTCAGATGAAGTTTCTGTCTGTAGGAAAGAAATGAGTTGTGCACATACTTGAAGCTCAGCACCAGCCTGGCAATCCTCTGCCCGTGGAGTCTGATTTTGGCTGAGGCAGCAATGCTCGGCCCTGGATGGAGGCCCCTCAGTGTTGCAGCCTGTGATCCCTAATCCAGGCCCAGGCCCAGGCGCAGGCCCAGGCTCCGTCCCTGACCCGCAGGCTGATGTCCCAGCCTGGCCATCTTGGGTTATGCCCAACCCTGGTTCTCTCACTGGGCCTCATCCTGACCCCCCTCCTGACACACCAGCCCAGGCTTGGTCCGTACCCATCCCAGTGATGCCCTGGCTAGTGAGGTCCCAGGGATCCCCAGAGGTTGCCGGCTCCCAGTCCCTGGAAGTCAGTAGCCCCTGCTGCCCTGTGATGTGTAGAGATGGTATTAATTGTCGCAGTGTAAATAAACTCTATTCCGGTGTGTGACAAACACTTCATGTGTTTGTCAGACATGCAAATTTGGGATCTGTTCTTGGGTTTCCATTTTTTTTCTCTCTTCAAGGCCTCCAAGGATATTATGTGGCAGCAGGTTCTCCTTTCTCCTAACATTTCTTGATCATCTCCTTCTCAGTTTGTGTAGATTTGGACCTGAGACAGTAGGTGGACTAAGGAATCTCTTTTGATAGAAAACACATATGAATTACTTCCCTCTAGCTTTTTTTTTTGTATTATGAAAAGGGATGATTCAGGAATTCATTAAAATTCCTGGTCTGAGGTGAAGGAATTCCAGCAGGATGCAATTGTTAGGGTAAATTTTTAGAAACTGTTTGGTTTTGATATCAAGGAATCGGTTAAAAAAATAATTATCTCATGCAAAACAAAGACTCTCAAATACTTCAAGGAGTTTGTGAAAGTATTTTTTTGATGATTTCAGCTGAAGAGGTGCCAGTGTCCTAAATATTCCTGAAGCTGCAGGTTATAATATCTAAATTCTCTAGCCCTACCAGCAAGTAAAGATAGCTCAGTTGGTTTCCCAACACATACATGTACATATACATATATGAGTATATATGTACATGCATGTGTGAGTGCTTTTATATATGAATATATATATGCATATAACATACATTTTTGTTAAGTTCACATATATATGCATATATATATATATAATTATATATAAGATGTAGCCTATGTTTTATGGTAAGTGATGCCAGTCTAGTTAAAGCCTGAAATATGGATGACAATTCATGTTCGACTTGGATCAGAAAATAATACCTTTGGCTTACCTTGGAAAGAGGAAACATTCTCAAGGATGTCACTGCAAGTAATTTTGGGGGTCTGCCTTCTCCAAAAAATATTTATTTATTTCATTATTTTAATATGCTTTCGCCATCTCTTTTTTCTGTGCTTGGTCAGAGAAGACATGTATGCATTCTGTAACGTCTCTTTCTCTGTCGTGCTTTCATTTAGTATCTTAAACATGTCTCTGTCATGCTTTTATTTGAAATGTTAAGTTTGTCAGGTACAAGCTTGTAAGACATATTTTAGAGGGGCAAAGAAATAGACACATCTTATAGAATTCCAAAGAGAACAGGACTGCTTATTTTTAGCTTTCAAAGTTGCAGAAAATATTATAAATATGAGACAGGAGAATATAATTAACAGTTTTATGGGTAACAGTCTCACAGTTTTGGTAGTGAGACTGTCAAGTCAATGTCAAGGGACATTTAAGTCCCCTTAAATGTCCAATTTGACAGAAATAAACTAAATAAAATTCCTCTAACTAGTCGTTAGTTTACATGTTTCTTTAGCCTAATTGAATGAATTTAATTTAATTTTCAAGGACTTTTAGCTTCTGTCCCAAATGATAATTTTAAAAACAGCTGCTATTGTGGAACAGTCTGGAAAGAGATGAGACATATTTCAGTTTATCAGGAAAGTAGTACAAGCAGAGTATTTAAATATAAAGCCTTATAGCCCTACTGGAACTAATTGGCTATAATGTTTCTTAGCTGTATTTGAAATTTAACAAATTGGTAAATTAGAGCTGCGAAGAGCCATACCCTAGAGATTTAAACTCTAGCATGAGCTCCCCGTTCTTTATCCATTAGGTTAATAGCTCACTTGCTTCACTCATTTCTGCTGCTTGTGTTTATCTTTCTGTTTCTATGAAGAACTGGAGTGAAGAAATGTTCCTGTTTGCTAGCAAAATTAGAAACTCTTCTGCATCCAAGCTGCGACAGTCGGTTGAATTTGACACAGAAGCAGCAGTGATGCACCCTGAAAGCTGGGCTGGTGACAAGAAATAAGGGTAAAATATGATTCAAGCTTAGAGATGAAGAATTAGGAACTAAATTCTTCATCAGTTTTACTGCAATATTTAAATTTTAATTTGCCATATACTTAAAAAATGTCTTTAAAATGGTTGATCTTACTTCCTTTGTTTGCTTTCAAGAGCATATCTTGTTGACAGTGAGACATGTATTACCTAAAGAATTCCAGTCATTCTGGTTATAGATTTTAGGTCAAAAAAGTTCTCAAGAATAACATGATTAACTTCTAATAGGCAAGTGAACTGTTGCCCTTACTGAAAGAGCCTGATTTAATTGTAAGACTTTAATGACTTTTACTGCTAATATTGTAAGGGGGGTTTCTCCTTAAGTGGAAGTAATCTTACATGTCTGAAATCTCTGCCATAGATTTTTATGTCTTAAACCTAAGCAGCAATGGTTTCTGTCAAAGTGACAACCATTATTTTTCTTGATTACAGCAAAATTGTTATGAAATGCTATTAAGGAGCAGCCCTGCGCTGATAGGGGTAAAAGTACCTGTCCTAATTTTCACCATTAGATAAAAGATTTTATAATGCTTTTACAAATTAATGTTTCATCATTAACATTTCATTTTACAGAATACAGAGAATGTGACTGCAGGATTCTGAAAACCTGTCTTTCTTTGTTTTCATCTGAATGTTGATATATACTAAGTATACCCAACATAAATCAGATGTTTCTTCCCTTTGGTTGATCATCTATTAAAGGTTTGTATGATAATCTATGTTTTTGGTTTTTTACAGAAAAAAAACCCCAGAATTCCAACAAATAATCTTGGATTTTAGCCCTTTTTAGTCTCATCTGCAGTTTGTAGTTTTCTTTAGAATTCTCCTAACTCCATGTCTCTGTGTCCTCTTCTGGAGAGGTTTAAGGGAACTCAGTTGCTCCTACTCTAGCAACCCACTAAACTGAACAAGGGAAACTTGAAATAGCAAAATCATGTTGTCAAAATCATTTAGAAGAACTGTAATAACTGACTTGGAGCATTCACAGTGAAACTGGCAACTTATGTAGAAAAGCAATAAAGTAAATCAATTCACTTGACAGACATATCAAATAAAACTTCAACAGTTTTTCTACAAGGATGGTAATTGGACAATACACAACCATATCTTAAGTTCTACTGATCAAAAACAATCTGTCAAATAAAAGAGTCAGAGTTAACAGCACAAAGCAATATTCTGACCCACTCATACAACTAATGATTAACAGCTGAAACAGCACCACAGACAAATTAACGATCAATAACTGTAACTAATTTCCCAGTTGCATAGACTTACTGCAGAATACTACCCCATTATTAGTGAAGTCTGGTAAGTGGAGTTATGCTAAGGGCAGTAGAATCCTGAATATACCATATTATGCTGTATTGATGGAGGACAGAGGGGAATTGGAGTATCTGTACCAATATCCTTCTGTAGGTTAAATGATTTCTCAGTGCTTTTCTGCATTACTGTTTCATCATTAACTAAAGGAGAAGGTGAATTTAACTACTCAGTTCGTTTAGAAGTTCCAGAGTCTTTTGAAGCAGGTCGTAAAGCTTTTCTGAGGATGTGTGGCTTCTAAAGCTGAATTCTAGCAGAAAATGCTTTAGTAGCAACACCTAATAAGCAAAAAGATGTTGTACGCATTGAATAAAAAAACCCTAAAAATATTTTCATAGAGTATATTGTACTCATGTCATATTTAAAACAAAAAATGGTATAATCTGGATCTCTGATTTAAAATATACCAATGTTCATGCAGATGAGTTTAATTCTCTAATTTCAAACTTAAAATATTAAGCAAAGTGCTACTGCTTTGATTTTTTTTCCTGCAAACACTGACTTTGAGCTTAATTTAAGTAGCAGTCCCACAATCTAAATTCATTTCATGTTAACACATCCATTGAAACTTTTAAAGAGAGACTGCTGTCCAAACTAACCCATGACACAAATAAGTTTAGAAGCAAACAGTATCATGGATACTGCGTTAGATTAAAGATTTTGTCTCAATGCTGAGCCACTTCAGCTTTGGAGGGAGAACAAGTAACATTTTTACCTAGAATCAAGGTTGCAACTACATTTCATAGAATCATAGAATCATAGAATGGTTTTGGTTGGGAGGGACCTTAAAGATCATTGAGTTCCAATCCCCCTGCCCTGGGCAGGGACACCTCCCACCAGACCAGGTTACTCAAAGCTCCATCCAGCTTGGCCTTGAGCCCCTCCAGGGCTGGGGCAGCCACAGCTTCTCTGGGCAACCTGTTCCAGTGTCTCACCACCCTCACAGGTAAAATTTCTTCCTAATATCTAATCTAAATCTCCCCTCTTTCAATTTAAAACCATTGCACCTCAGCCTATCACTACACTTCCCATGAAAGAGTCCCTCTCCAGCTCTCCTGTAGGCTCCTTTCAGATACTGGAAGGAAGAAGGAAGAAGAAACTGAAGAAACAAGGAATTGCTGTACAAGGCTCATAAATGAAACCAATACAAAACTGCACCTTAATGTCATCATTTAGTTCTGAGGAAACCACCATCAAAAAGCAGAGCTACGGTTTAGTGGTGGTTTTTGTCAGTGTTAGGATGATGGCTGGACTAGATGATCTGAAAGGCCCCTTCCAACCTTGGCAATACTATGATTCGATGAAAGTTGAATGCATGTGAAGCAAGGAATACATGACGAAAATAATTTCAACATGCATGTGAAATGTAAAAGTTTTAAACCCAGATGAACTCTACTGCTTATTCTACACTCTGAACTGTTAGAAACCATATTTATTGATTAAAGGGGACAAACAATACAATTAAAGGCACACATGTACTGTCTACTGTAGCATATGGAGAGCACAGACTGAGGTCAGGGCTGCAACCAGAATCGTTTATTACAACCAACACTTAGCTTAGATAGTTTTTCGGATCACTAAGTCCATCAGTGTTACCTTCTTGCCTAATCAACACTTTCTTGCAACCCCCAACTGCCAGACTGGAGGGTTCTTCTCTACTCAGTAGGGTTGTTAGGCACTGTTCACGGGTTGTTTTTTGTTTGTATTCCTGTTTATTCTATTCCTTGTTCTGGTCTTTTCTTCTTCCACAACCTGTTAACCCAGAGTCTACACTAGAAAAGCAGACTGCATAGATTGGGACCTGAGAAAATGTAACAACTGGGACTTGATGTATCAAATGTCAACAAGAATGATTAAAATATTGAAAAATATTCCTTATAAATTAATATATAAATCAATTATATAATATAAATATAATTCAGGTTTAAAAACGGAAAGTATTTGGTTTGCCAAAAAAAATAACATGACTTTGGCATTTCAGGCATGAATTTATCACCGTATACAAGGTCTTGACTGTTTCCTTGAGATATCTGAGGGTGTCTGAGAGATCCACACAGCGCTGACAGATATGTCACAGGACCTGTGGTAGAGGATGCCCTCTGAAATAACACTTTGTCATGGATTGTAGTCCATAGGGAATACATATGCTTCTTGAAGATAAGTAGATGGCTGGATCTAGGCAACTGAATTGTGACCATATAGGAAAAGAAATTGAAAAAAGAGGTTATTCAAAACCACTTGGAACTGTACAGTGAGGTCCAATAGCTAGAAAAAACAGGAACAGGGCACAGAATGTTCTGAGATACCTTTAGAGCTAGCCAAGGGCTTGTGGGCTATTTTTTTTCATAAGAAATATCTTAATAGGGCAGACTTTGTAAAAGATATGATTTTATTTCAAAATCAGCAGTTGAATTTGAAACAGTGCTATGAATCCAGAACAGACACTGTCAGATTATATGACAGTAGTCCCTTTTGAATACAAAATCTAATGAATAATAAGGATCATGATCCATGAGGCCTGTATTTTTGGTTCTTCTTTAAAATCAGGTATTTGTTAAATGAACTGGGTCCATAATAATGGATAGCATGTATTTGATATAAAGGTAGATTATCTTGCTCCAAACTAGAGGAGAAACTCTGAGCTGCTTAGAAAATAAAATTATGGCTGATGCTGATTTAAAATGAAGAAGAAACATTATCAATTTTCCTATAAGATATGATTTTTTTTATAAAAGCACCTTTATCATCTAAATGTTCTATATTCATCATATTATCTCGAGTGAAATTTTCTATTAAATCAGAATCTTGAATATGGTATCTATATTAAAAAAATATTAAGAAGAATTATTGACTGTGTCTAACAGGATTTTTAATGCAAAACATTATGTTCCTGAGAAATTGTTTGGTCCTTTTCAGACTTAAAATTGCAAAGGTTACAGCTAAAACCTGCAGCACAAAATCTCTCTCTATGTGGTTCATTGCCAATCCTAGAGCATCAGGCTTCACACATTTCTGCCAGTAGAAGACAGAAGAGAGCTTGATATTAATCTGAAAATATTAGGTGTGAGTTTTAATGATATCTAGGAATGAGAAAAAATAGCGATAAGGCTATTGCGATGGGTAGTCTTGTCAAAATAATTAACAAGGCAAATCATCATCTATGAAACTTGGCAGTTTTCAGGGCAGTAACATACATTCTTGGCACATCATGTTTGCATATTCTCCTTCTGTTTGTTAAGAAATTTGTGTCTAAATAATATGGCAACTTGTCGGGAGATAACATTGGAATGAATTAAAATGAAAATGAGAACTAAAGAGTATGTTTATTAAGTTAAGAATGAAATTAAATCTGGTTGCAAATCTCATGGGAGAGTTGTTGCTGGTTATTCATCACTAAGCAGAGAACAGCTAGATAATAATTTTATGTTTGGCAATTTTATGGGTGACCATTATCTCCTAGTTCAGAAAAATGTAAAGATAAACTTTCCCTACTTGCTGATGTACAAAAACATCACATCAGGAAACACTGAAATGAGTTAAATTCAACAGGATTTTGAATCAAGCTGACTTGACATCAAAGTGAGTTGAAATCAAAATGTGTTATCATCAATGAGCCAAATTTGGGTCATACAAATGGAATGAAATGGAATGAAAACACTGAAGCAAACTGATGAAACTTGGCAAGTTTCATCGATATAAACATTCTCTGCTAAGATCTATGCTAAATCTGACAATAACTCTTTGAATAGTTGGGTTTCCGTTGTGAAAAGACAACCATACCATATAAGCAGAAATAGGAATGGCAGGAAACCATTTTGATTGCAGCAGAAGCACAAAAAGAGGGGTATATATTTTGATTGATGTTTACTAGTGAATTAGTGTGCTTTCATTAACATATGATTTGGAGCATACAGGACAGCATTTATGTATACCAGAAAAATACAAAAACTGCACGTGTACAGGCTGCCAAAAGGCAGGAGCATTTCTAGCCACGTGTTGCTCGAGTATGTTCTTTAGGCTTTTCTCAGATTAAGTATAACCACATGGCTGAAAGGCCATATTTACTGTCTTATTCTCTTGGCTGCCTATGGAATGGAAATAGACTTAATGAAATAATGAATTCCCGAGTTCATCTTTTTCTAAGTGGAGAGGCAGGAGACACCACTAGTAGATGATGAAACAAGCGTGAAACAAATGAACTTTCTCAGTGTCTCATATACTTGTGGATCTTCCCCATTAACGTAGAGATTGTCTGCACAATAAGAAGCCAATTTGAGGACCTCTAATTCAGTATAGACACTGGTTTGAGCCAAGTCAGAATCAAATCCCAGCTGTGACAAAGATATTTCATCACTACCTAAAGAACACAATAATTCGTACAGAATGGTTCTTTATTGCACTCTGTGCAGCTTCCAATTCTATTTTAGATATTGTAAATTCCTCTCCATACAGTCCGTCTCTCTCAGCTGGGTTAGGGTATAGAAATCTCCTACCTTTCTTCTCGACAATCCATCACTAATTGGTACCTGCTTTATTATGGTATATACATACAAAAGAAACGCTGTTGGAAATAGAGATCTATAGCTTCTGATAGGTCAGATTCAGCATTTATGCTAAAGCTGATTTGATCTTTGATAATGAAAACTGACAGTTTCCAGGATAAGACAGTAGTAGTGTATTTGCTCCCTACAAACAGGAAAATAAAAAAAGAAGCTCTGCCTACTGAGCAATCCACTTCTGTATGTGTTCTACTTCTGAGAGCTCCATGTTGTAGCTAAAACCGAAGTAATAATGTAACAAGCATCTTAATGCCTGCAATTAGTACCTACAATTACAAGCATGATCCTGCATAACTTCATGTGTATATCTGCACGGTCCTTGTCTTTGGTGGATTAGCCATCAGTGATAGTTTTGCAGAATGGATTTTGCTGCAAGTTTTATATTGTAGCTTTAAGATATAGAAACTTGCTGAAACACTTCGCTGGAATACAGCTTAGAATTACTATCAAAGCTGCAGCGTCTGCCAAGAACTAATTAAAAAGGAGCTATCTTGAATAAACTGGATTTTAAAAGTTGTAGACGTGGCAGTCAAGTTAATTATCTCATCTACTTGTGATTTTAAAGGTACAGTAATAGCTTATGTAGAATATTAATACTGAAACTCTAGAATGCATATTGTATCAAGACAGGCCTGAATGAGACCCGCTGCCCTGAAAGCACAGCGCATGGGGAAAAACTCATAGAAATGTTGTTTGTATCTAGTCTATCCCAGTGCCAAACAACTATTATGGCTGCCTCTGTAGTCAGCATTGTGTATGGACCATCCCCTTTCTGCCCCCTTATTCTTTCAAATAATATGGAAAATATCAGGGTGGATGTGGGGAGATGTGGAATATACAGAACAAGAAGCCTGTATCTGAATCCAGCCTCAGATACGGTGACTCGTCTGCATCCCATAAAGGGGAAATCAGCAGTTATCTCTTTCTCTGCCTTAGGGTTTTGCACAGTGCAGTATGTAAGAAATTCTGCATTGCCCCCCAAAAGTGCTATTGAGAAGTAGTCTCCCTCATTTTGTCTGTTATTCACTTCTTCATGCATCTGCAATTTTAGGGTGCTTCTCTGTTCTTCAGCACCAGGCTCTGTAGCAGTTGTCACTGCCAAAAGAATAGTTTTTCTAAGTACCTCCTGGCTCAACTGGAAAATATAGAATGCTCCAAAATGTACGGAAATTTTGGTGCTTCACTCTGTGGGTGCAACACTACTTGATAACATAGATATAGTGGCAGCTTCCTAAACACTTATTCCTGTGTGTGATTAATTTTCCCCTTGAAAGCACAAATAGAGAGGAAGAAAGAGTATGTGACTGTAGTGTCATTTTGCAGTTATTAAACAACTTAACAAAAATCAGTAGCAGAATGTAAATCTTCAAGAAGCCATGAAAAACAGATGTGCCTTTGAACTCCAGCCTACATAGTGTGCATTGCCAAATCACTCTATGGATATCATATCTATTCATTGAATACTAAAGCTTTATAGCGAGTGGTAGAGATCATTTTCTCCTTCTAAAAGTTATTGCTTATTGATTTCAGTAAGATGAGAAATATATCATAGGAGAAACAGAAATATCTGTCTCTCCTTCATATCATAAAACTTCAGCAATTTTAATAATATAAATTCTATTAAATTTCAGTTCTACTTGTGAAATGTATGCATTATTTCAATTTTTTGAGCATATAATTCTTACATTTTTCTAGTAAGTGTTTCTTTTAATATTCCTTGAACAGTCAAGATAATTAATTTCTCTCAGGTCTTTGTGAGTTTTGCATAATGCTACTGAAGCCAAAACAATGTAAAGTTATGGGGAGGTCAGAATCAAAGTGTAATGGTCAGATATCAATCAGCAAATAGCAAACCCAATATGAGGGTGGTGTGAACTTTCACACTTGCCTTAGACACTGAGATGGTCAAAAGTATCCTTTCTCAAAAATATGACTGTATACCACAACTGGCAACCACATTAGTGGGCACAACACAAATACACAAGTGATTATTATAGGAGCGAACAAGAAAACACACAAATCAGTGTCCATCCTTGAATTTAAAACTTATTTGAAAAAGAGTCTGATCCCTTAAAATAAAAGAAACTCTAAGCATGGTTTCTCTTCTTCTCTTCCTTCTGCCCAGTGACATTTTATTAGAGGTACACTGCAGTAGAAAATGCAGCCTTTTCAGCAAAAGCAAGAACATTGTAAGCCACAGATATAAAACATAAAATTTGCTTTGACATCAGATAATGAGCTTCTGGCAAAATTGTGTCTTCTCCTTGTGGTTGTCTTTGCAAATCATTCACCTCAAAAAGAGCAATGTGCATTATATCTGGATTGTGACCAGATTCTATGGATTAATAATGCAATTTTAAATTTGTTGTGTTCTGTTTCCTGTCTGTACCTAAGTGACTGAGAATTAAATTATACTTAAATTATACAGTGCCATAGATGGCACTGGAAGTTTGATTCTTCATGGGGACCAAAATATTTTCCTACATATGCAAGTAGTTTTACTTAATCTTAACAGAAGATTGTTAAAATATTCAAAGAATTGGAATATTAACACCACTTATATTTTCATTTATAACTGTCAAACATGATCTAGGACAAATACTTTATCAAACCACTGTTTTTATGAACCGAAGTAATGACTGACTGAAATGTCCATCTAGCCCAAAGAAGATATCGTGCCCAAATGCTTAGCACTGAAGGAAAAAAGAAAAAAGAAAAAAAAAAAAAAAAAAAAGAAGTAAATCTGAAGGAGACATGATGCTTTCTAAGTTTTCCTGTTAGTGCTGAGAAGTGTGTGGCTGCAATGGATGATGCCCCCACTATTGACAATTAATACTTACATCTAGCTAATGTTATTTTTTATTGTGCATTTGCAGTAACTGTGCTCTTTTTTTCTCACCTCAAGATTGTTAGTAGGTTTCGTCTAAGAAAAATATCTTACCAATAGCAATAACTTTGACCCAAATGAGACCTGCAGTTCTGTCTTTCTTTTACAGAGATTGAGCAAAAGCCTGAGGAAAGACTTCTTGCAGGGAGCTGATAAACAAAAGTGTTATTGAAACAAGTAATATCTTCACATGAAGACCTCAAAAGCTGCAAGAACTTAGGAAAGTATGCTTTATATGGTTGTAAATTCTGCTTGCTTGTGTTTATAGTACCAGATTCCATCACTAATTGAATGATTAATTTAATCATAAATGATTAAATGTTCTAGTTCTAGTAAAATCAATCTATCTGTCTATCTGTATCAAAATAAGGTGTGCTCCACAATTTGGACAGAATGTATTATTCTACCATTGTTATCCAAGTTAGTTCTCTAAAGTCACAAACATGACCTTTTTTGACCAAACATGACCTCAAACATGAGTCAACATGGGATGCTTGAATGATAAAGTAAATATGCATATAATTATGGTTAGGTATGCTATTATTCCTTCATGAAATAGGATTGATAGGCTAAAAAGAATCAATTATTTTCTTAGAAAATACAGGTATTTTTGTTACTTCTGGATGTAGTCTTCATTTAGGTCAATTCTACTCCACCTTTGTGAAATTTGATTCCAAATTGGTTGGTGAGAAAAAAAAAAAAAGAAGTCTCCATGAAAGAGCTTGCTTGGTAATAAGCCACAGAAAAATACAGCTCAGAATCAAACCTTCTGCAGAAGAAGCTGGTTACTCAGACATAAATTTGGTCATGAAATTTTGGTCCCCATTACCTGGGGAGGTATATATAGTGAAAGTAACAGATACTTAGCTATTTACCAGGTACTTCCTTGGCCATAAAAGAAAACAATCCTTTTCTTCCCCTGAGGAAAAAAGTCTTAAAAATATATGGAGTGACATAAATGTGTGCAGTGATATTTTTAAAATATGTAGTCTGTTGTTAAGGATACAGATGCTGAACACAGTATTACCTAATCCTTAATGCTTCTCTTCCACAATTAGTAGTTAGTGTTTGATTTTTTGTCACCTGAAGGGTTCATGCTGTATTTGATGAATGGGTTTAGGATATAAATAACCTTTTCCTCAGACATTTTAGCAAGATGATTGGAATAAACTCTCAAAAATGTCTCTGAGACATAAAAGCCTAAGTTATTGTATCAAAACATACTCATGTAATATAGAATGTAGCACCTCCATGTGGGAATAGGTATCCAGATATCCAGGTGCTCAGGATGCTGAAAGCCCACTAAGTGACTATCAATACCCTTAGATGCTTAAATCCTTTTTTTTTCACTTCTGGTCCTCTACTCTCCTCAGCTTAAGGCCGTAGCCATAGCTTTAGCTTACATAGGCATGAATGTTTTGCCCTAACTCTTAACAATTGGAATGAAGTCTTATCTAATCTTTTTCAGAGTTTGGGGTTTCCTTTCAAAGCAGAGGCTCAGAAGCTTTCAGCCTTTCCTCAGTGGGCCACAATCAAGATTTCAGTTGAGTGCACAGGATAAAATCCCTGGTAAGCATCTAGAGCTTTTTTTGATTCTTTCCTTTTTATAGTATTGAGTATGAAATATCTTCTCTGCTTATTGGGAGCCTCATCCGAACCACCCCAGGGCTCGGATATGTTGGATTTTCCAGTGTGTTTCTTTGTCAAATGCTTATGCTGTGTTACTGAGCTTATGTATTATTTTTGACCCTGACTTATTATGACGATACTCTAGCCAGCAAGCCTCGTGCTTTTCAAAATATAAACTCTTCTGAAAGGTCACCCATATTTATATTTTAAGTGGAAACTCAGAGTGATATTAAAGTGTTTGGAGTTCTCAGAATTGTATGAATGATTTTACTGTTCCTGCAAGTGCATGACAAAAATGCTGACAGGGAACCCTCAGGCCACCTGCTAGGCATAACAGCATTCACTCTGTGCCACATTAAGGGCTGAATGGCAAGGTTGACACAGAGTTGCTCAGTAAAATAGTTCTTTCACATCCTGCAAGAAATGAAACCCTAGCTTTTCGGGACAAGCATCTATAACCACCCAAGAGAGCACTGCAATATTTATATTTTTTAAATGGGATTTCAGTCTTCTATCTCCTTCAGCCCCCAGCTGGGAATAAGAAGAGTAAGGACAACTGAGGAGTGAAATCCAAGAATTCAAGCAGCATTGAGATATTTGGGCTTTTTTGCTCTACATTTATACTCATGCTACATGCCATAGATATGACATTTTGACATTATCTAAGCTCTGCATTTGAATGAAGGAGCAGCTGCTTGCTGGATTACAAGATTTCTTTTACAAAGAGCTGTTGCTTCATACTAGAAAAAAAAGCAAGCACCCTTTGATTTTAATTTATTTTAAATTGTGAATAGAAAAAAAGAAACAAGTCTGACTCTGCCCTCTGATTTCTCAGCCTGAGCATCAGGTCATTATTCTTTTGCCCTTGCAGAGAGATTGTTTTCATGAAGCTTAGGTTGCAGACTGCATTTAGACTTGACCTTCCTATTGAAGGAAATAGTGAGTAATTCAGAATCTAGCAGAATTACACTAAGTAATATATGTAGATCCATGAAGTAATGCTGATGTAATCGCTGATGTAATGTCAAACTCTGAATGAAATTTTTAATATTTCCTTTGAAAACTGTGGCTACTACCCAAAGCCATTCAAAGGAAAGGGAAACTACGTGCAAAAAACCTGCTTATTGACACTATTACAAGTGGGAGACCATATAGCACAATGCTATATAGACAGAGAAGGCAGCTGCAGGAAAGAAGCTCTGAAACTTTAGGACTCCTTTCTCCAGGGAAGGCAGTATTTAGCTAAATACTATTTTCTTCTGTCATACTGTAATTTGATAAATTGTCAGAAGAGTATGAATCATTTTGCTACTTTATATCTTCATTTTCTGTTTAACCTAATCAAATTTGGGAGTGTTGGCACATCAAATCTGAAATAAAATTTACAAGTGGGAAAGAAGGTGATACGCCACACGGTGTCTGATGGACAATTAGAAAGCAAAACTATCATGAGAGATAGACAATATCTCAATATATACATACAGGGCCCACCTTTGTTGAAAAACAAACCTTTAACGTTATTTGTCAACAGTATCCTCACCTCCAGCAGATAGCCTGAAGATCAAGCATGTGAATTCTCATGGAAGAAAAATATTTTCAATAGATAAAAGATACAAAATGATAATGAAAAATGTTCCGTTTTCTCTAATGTACTCTAAATCAAACACTCTATAGTATGATATGTTTTACGTTAATTAGTTTAATCCATTTTTAATTAAGCTGATGTTTCCATGCCAACAAATGGTTTTTAAATTGTGGAAATCTTGGTGATGTGGAGTGAGAGTAAAAAATTAATTGCCTAAAACATTATTTAGTTGTAATTCTTTTAACTAATATGTGAAGTGCCGCATTTGTAGCTCAAGCTCAGCTAATGGTCACAGCTCCAGCCCTGTGAGGGAATCATTTAGCTAAACTGTCTTATACATCAAAATTGATCGTACCGCAGTAACAACTTTTCTGAAATCCCATTTTTAAATAGGGTTATGCTAGAATTGAGATATTCACCACCAACAGGTACCGCCTATAGGTCTACAACACCTACTTTTTTCTACTCAAATTAATTACCCCCAGATTGTTTCACAGATTAAGATAAAATGTTACGTCAGTAGTTACAAGCATAGTTGCAGGGCAACGGGGAAGATGGTCTTGGAGGAAAATAAAGACATCTTAAATACATTATAGGGGTTTTCTTATATTCAGACTGAGTTATAAGACATGGTACAAAAGTACTTAATCAGCTGAAATAAAGGACCTGTACGATTTCTTTGGGGAAAAATACCTAGTTCCAGGCAGGTAGAGACTGCAGTAATACTGGCTGCCACAGCAACTCTCCATCCTGATGACAAGTGATATGATTCCTTCTCCCCTGCTTTCCCCTCTCTTCTTTTTCCTGTCTTCTACTTTTTTCCTTTTATCTTTTTTCTTTTCTTTTTTTTTTTTTTTTTTTGTTGTTGTATGTTTGTGTTCATTGCTTCTATTCCTTATTGTTTCTGCTAAACAATAAGGCTGATATTTTTTATCTGACTTCCAAGCACTGTGAAAATCTTATTATGTTTGGAAACTATCCATGAGAACACAAGTTTCAGATAATGCAACTGACATTAAGCAGTTATTAAAATAAATACATAAAACAGCCTTGACAGAGCTGGATCCAGAGGATCCATTCTGCCAGGCCTGCGTCTCAGATCTCTAGACTTTTTCATCCCCACACTTTTCCCCTCCTGATCCCTTAAATCTTGAAATATATTCCTGGATGGCACAGTTCAGCAGCACAAGGGAGAAGGCACCATGAGTAGACTAAATCCTCTTCAAAGGTTTGAGAACGATGGGTAAGAATTCTCTAAAGCTGATGATGGTACAGAATCCAGGTTTCTTACTTCTTGGTTCACTGGCCTAATCTCTGAGCTGATACATAAAAAGACAATGGCCCAACAACCAACAGTATTAAAAGAAAAAGAGCAGCTCTTCTCATTTTACAAAAGGAAGAAGTTACACATCCAGCCTGAGAAAAGGATCTTAGACTAGTAATCCAAGTCTGATAATGCCCTCTTCTTACAGCTCAGAATTAAGTTTATAGACCATGAAATGTATAGGGTTTCAGGTCCATTCTGCTTTCTCGTTTTCCAGTGACCAGTTCAAGATAGAATCTATTGTGAATCCCTAATGTGCTGTTTGAAAGTTCCATGTAATACATTGTGCCCTTCAGCACACAGGATGTTCTTCATGATTTCTAACACCACCGAGTCAATACCTTTGTGGATCTACTTCTGGAATTCAAAATTTCTTAATGCCGATACAGTCAACACATCTAAACCTGGCTTCAGGAGTACAGAATAATCATGCTGAAAGTAACAGCTTTTCTATTTTCTGAATTAATTTATTGAAGCCTCTGAACTTATATATCACATTAAATCTTTAAGTTATAAAGACTCATGCCAGTTTTGGCCACTTTTTTTTTGTTGGTGTGTGTCAAATTTTAATGAGCACTTTTCTTGATGCCTATGTCATACTCTGTTTCTGGCTGCTTCAATTAGGGAGATGGTCATTACTGTGTTTAAAGTCTAACTTCCCTAACAAATCAGACTAAAATTAATATGACACTGAATATGCCTCTTTTGCCACTGATTTAAAAGATGCAGCAATAATTATGCCAGATTGCTAGAACTCAACTGTTTAAGGACAGAACATTGCTGCTTACACGGTGCGTGTCACCAATTGTCTTAATTTTTCACTAGATTCTTCCCATCAAAGTACATTTTCCGAGGAGGATATAAAAACAGTCTGTTCAAAAACAAATTAAAGAACTAAGGAATTCAAAATACTGACCCTTTCTATCAAGTAAATGCAAAATGCAAAATGATGAAGGGTTCCAAGAATATTCTGTGGGATGACAACTAATCCATATTGTTGTCCTGGCAACCAGAATGAACGCAAACTTATTTTTATACTAGAAATTGAAAACATTGCTGTCAGTTATAAAACTAATTATTTTAAATTACTAATATCTATTGAAAAGTTGGAAATTTCCTTACTTACAAGATTTACACAAAAATTTAGAATCAGAAGAAATAGTAAATATTAATTCTTTGTATTCATAACAAGAATTGAAATTATAAGTGACTTATTTTTCATTAAACAAAAGTATTCTGAGCTATCATTTTTGCCAGTTTAGAAAATACCACATGAAAAGCAGATGCCCAGAATTTGAACTAGTACTGCAGGGAGCTGGCATTAAAATAATAATTTTGTGGGTTTTTTGCAAAGAGGGTGCGTGGGGCGGTGTTGCAAAATTTATTAGAACTGCTAGAAAAGTCATAGCTTGTTGAGCAGATGAGATAAGGCGAAAAATCTGTAAAGATCACTGGTGCACTAGATGATTTCTGAAGTAATACTTGCAGTTCTAAATAGTAACCACTGACAGCTGAGCTGTAGAGAAGAGAAATGCTAAGCTAAGATCTGTTTCAGTGGGAATTTCACAGGAAAATAAATTTCATAACATTTTGCATAAAGAAAAGAAACTTGCAATGTTTTTCTTGCAGAAAAATTGGTTTGCAGTCAGACATCTTTTCTTCCATTCATTCTTCCACACTAATTGCTAATGATAAAATTGGTTTGACCTGAATAAAAAATTCTTAAGCAATTTTGTCTTCTCTACTAAGCAAGTGCACCTTCAGGTGGTCAGTTCCTCATTCTCCCTGTCACTGCCTTTGCCTTTGCCTTCTGCTACTTGGGTGGTGTGGCCTTGACAGTGACGGCAAAAAGTTATTGAGTACTTCAGCCTTCTCTATATCTCAGGTGTCTCCTTCTGGAGAGGGCCCACATTTTTCCTGGTCTTCCTTTTGTTATTCCACATACCTGTGAAAACTTTTCTTGTTGCCCTTGATGTCCCTGGCCAGATTTAACTCTATCTGGACTTCAGCTTTCCTAACCTAATATCTGGCTGCTTGGACAATGTCTCTGTATCCCTCCCAGGCCAACTGTTCTTTCTTCTACCCTCTCTAGGCTTCTGTCTTGCATCTGAGACTATCCAGGAGCTCTTTATTGATCTGTGTAGGCCACCTGATGTTTTTGCCTGACATCCTCTTTGTTGGGATCCTCCTGAGTTTGGAGAAGGTGATCCTTGAATATTAACCAGCTTTCTTGGGCCCCTCTTCCCTCCATGGTTTTATCCCACAATACTCTACCAAGCAGATCCCTGGAGAGGCTAAGGTCTGCACTCCTGAAGTCCAGGGCAGGCAGTAGGAGCCTACTTTGCACCCTCCTCACCACCCTAAGGATCTTGAACTTCACCATCTCATAGTCACTGCAGCCAAGGATTCCCTTGATCTTTATGTTCCCTACCAGCCTTCCTTGTTGGAGAGAACAAATTCCAGCATGGCATCTCTCCTGGTTGGCTCCTCTATCTCTTGGAGAAGGAAGTTTTCATGGATGCCATCCAGGAACCTCCTGGATTGCTTATGCCCTGCTTGTCCCTCCAACAGATATCAAGGTGGTTGAAGTCCCTCATGTCAATGTAAGGCTGCTCCTACCTGTCTACAGAGGTCCTTGTCTACTTGGTCTTCCTAGGCAGACGGCCTGTAACCCCCACTGTAACTTCACATGTCCCTGCCTTTCCTTTAATCCTGACACAAAAGCTCTCAGTCAGCTCTTTAGGTGAAGGTCCATGTACTCAAGTTGGTCATTGACATGGAAGGTGACACACTCTGCTTGTGTCCCCTGCCTGTCCTTCCTGAAGAGCCTGTATCCTTCCATTCCAACAGTCCAGTCGTAGGAGCCATCCCACCCCATCTCTGTGATTGAGGTGATAAGCAATTGAGGCAATAAGCAATTAACTCTAATTATTGTCATGAAGATAAGCAAGCATGACCTTGATCTGATATGACTAGGGAATTAGTGGGATATATCAGAATGTACAATCATTGGGTAGTGAATTTTCACAGTAAATCTACTCTTTACCGTGTGAATTTTATTAGAAGAATATATTGGTCGGTAATGAGACCCATGAGCTTGTAAGAAATAACAGCCATTCCAGGGGTCTTCTGAGTGCATTCAACAATCAACCAGGGTTTTAATCAGACAAAGATGTGCAAAAGCTCTTTCTGTATAGATGTTAGGTTTAGGTGTTTCAAAAATGGGTGCGTAGGGTGTAGCACAAACAATTAATTTGGTGTTCTTTTTTTTCTTTCTTTCACATTCTGAGATATTTAAAAATAAAATATAATCCAATAATAAGGGTTGGAGAGGGAAGATTAATGTAAGGACTTCATTAAGTGGCACTAAGATTGCTAATTCAATCTGCTACTTCTGCTTAGGAATGTAAGATTGGGATTTATTTCTATCTGAAAAAAGCAGAATTTTAAAAATAGCATAAGATCCATTACAAAGAAGAAGAAAAATTATAATAGTCTAGTACGATGTGTTAATTAATACTGGGCTAACCCTGGGCGACTGGAAATGTCAACTACAATTGGCCATGTCAAACCATAAAATGCATGCAGTCCAGTGATCAAAAAGATGATAATTTGAGGAAAGCAGAAAGGAAGAACTATAAAGCACCTCACACTAATGCACATGAGACTTAAAAGAAATGGAAACAGCAGTTGTTGTGCTGTCCTGAGACAGCCACTGATTCTGGCACCAAGCACTAGCTCCTGGCAGTGCCAAACTAGTTTAATCCAGGGGTTTCTGCAAAATATGATTGTGAAGGTAATGCATATTTTTCAATGTGTAATTTTAATAGTGTCGTCTTGGCTCCTCTTTGTCTGTTTTTCTATGCATACAATGAAAATACATATTAAAGTTTTTCCCTTCACTCCCTTTTGTGGGGAAGATTGGTGTCTGAAATTCAGCTGCAGCAAGTTCATTTTCTGCAAATAACACTATCACATGTGTACCATTCTTTAGCAGAAAAAAATGCTATTCAAAGTTCTCTGCAGGTTTTAGAAACATTTTATTTATGCTGTAACATTACTGTTTCCACCATCTTCATAGTACAATATAAAGAAGGCAGCTGCTGAAAGCCAGAATGTTATCTTATAAATAAAGAATTTATCTCCCCCATCTTTTGAATACCATTTACTTGCTGAAAATGGAGTGTGCAGCAAATAAATAATATTACCTAGGAATGTGCTAGATGACAGACTGTTTTTCTTAAATTGTGAAGTTCTTCACAAATAACACGGTTCTACTGTGTCTCTCTAGGATTGACAAAGTCCTTGTACATTAAATATGACTTTGAAGAGTTTGTGTTTTGGTCAAAAATGTAATTCTGACTCCAAGAGCACATCAGCTGCTGTATAAGAATTAACAAAAGCCAAAACCCAAAGACAGCGATAAGAAAACATAAATGATTGTTTTCAGGCACTGCTTAAAGCACTGACTGAAATGTAATTATAAATCCTCTGGAATAATATTGGAGAGATTATTTAGCAAAAGTTTTGCAGAAAAGCAATGTATTTTTGTGTAATTTGTTGTGAAGATTTTCTTTTTTTCCCCGTGCTGTGGCATACTCCTGTGTACAGTTACGTAGCACTTGAACCAGCTTGATAACAAATTCTTAGAATTGTTATCTCTTACCCCAAATTAAGACAGAGATGAAAGTTTTCCATTAAGACAGATAGAAACACAGACATGTAGAATCTCTTGGACTTTATGAGTCACCTGAAGAATCATCTTCAGAATGAAATTTGCATTTAATTTATTTGTTTTATTTGCTTTCTAGGTAGCCTATTCTAAGGTTAATCATGGCAGGATCTGTAAATCTTCCAGGGAAATACTGAGCCAAATGACTAATATCATTCACCAGTTGCTTGTTTTCTCATCTTAGCTTCTGGAGTACTATACATAGTGGGCTGATTTGTTTTTAGCACGTTTTTATTACTCTCAGTATTTTAATAAGTATGCTAGAGGGGGGCAGATGAGAGGCAAGCTCCTCGTCCTTGGAATAAAAATCAGTGAAGTCTGTGCTGGTGCCCTAGTTTCTTGTCTTTCTTCTGCTGTGTTTTATAGGAATTTGTCCTAGGAGCGTTTGGCAATTTTTCTGATGTGTTTGCATGTGTAAATTAGACATTTTACTGATACTTAAATCTTTTCTTGAATTCATCTATAGTGCTCTGCCAAGCTTCTTGTATTTCTTTTACATCTATGCTCTGTAAACGTTTTGTGCAGATATTTTTTTTCTGGGGTTTATGAAAACAGTTTATCCCAACTTTAGCTGCTGTTATATTGAATACAGGTTATAGTTAACTGCACAACTCTGTATTATTAAATGGCAATTCATTAGGTTTTACATTATTTTCAGAACTTGTCGAAGTATTCATTCATCTGGAACAACAGTAATAGTCGTGCAAGACAATGACCAGTTTTCTGCCCCACCTCACTCTTGTCCTACAGAGGTCAGAAATGTGTCCCCTGTTTCTCTCAATTTCTGTCCTTGGACATTTTTGGATCTGCATTGCTACTGCACTTGATTTGCACTGCTGCAGTGGAATTACATTTTTCCACCCTGCATCTTAGAGATTTGGACAATTACATTAATTGTTCCTCCTAAAACTCATCTTTGGACGGATTGATTCTTGCTGGATCACAAAATGGGTGTGTAGAAGCCATTAAGAGTACATGGCTAGAGCTGGCCTCATCTGGTGTGTAAACTGAGAACTTAAATGGTTATAAACAAGTAGTCTGTACTCTAGGAAAATTAATTATCTTTCTCTACTAGGAAGTAAGATGACAAAAAAAAGAAAAAGTTTGGATTTTCAAACTGGCCTCTGGAATGAACATGAATCTAATGCCTGAATAAACTTACTTAATTCTTGCAAGTGCAAGTTAGATGACTGAGACAACATTTATCTTTTGCTCTCTCTGAGAGGCTAGACTTCTCAACGTTGCAGGCTTAAAATTACAATATAATTGTCTATTTTTGTGATATGATTTTAATGGTAATTTTGCCTGCACTTCAGGCTCACCACCACTATATATGCACAATGTGAAATAACTTTGAGACCAGTAGGAAGGATGTTCTCATTCATTACCAATCCTCTGTACCTTCAAGTCAGTTTAAAATCAACATTTTTTTTTTTCCTCATTTTAGTTCAAATTGCTTTTCCATGCTGCATTAAGTGACCAGGTTTTATATCACAGAACATGTTAGTTTGAATGGTAGATACTATACTAACATATTTAAATGACAGCTACTTAATGTTATGGTGATATTTTACACCAAGTAAAGTGTGTTTAAATTCATTAGATTTAGAGGAAGTGTGAATCAGGCAACAATGGATAATCACTTTATTCCTGTGGTACTTATTGCTTCAGGCAGATGGGATTATTTAATGAGTCACTGATGAAATGCAGTAACAGAGGATCTTAGCACTGTACCTGCAGCGTTTAAGAAAACTCAAGGTATAAGTGAAGAAACTTGAAAGAAATACTATTCCAGCATGATCATAACAAAGGCACATTTTCTGTGGTTTTATCTTTAATCTTTTTTTTCTTTTCTTCTTATTTACAGAAAAATAAACACTAAATAAAACTTCTGGTCTGAATACTCAGAAGTTATTAGTCATGATTTCCTACAACTTGATTTTGTTTCAGTTAAGGACACTTGCCAATCATTGGCCTTTCAGACCATCAGAATGTGGAGTTGCCTAAGCACAGGCAACTAATGTAACTTGAGATATTCCAGATCCATCAGACCTCCATTTGTCTGGGTGGTGTGGAAGGAAGGTGCCGTTATCCTATAGGTCTTGTGTCATACCTATTAGCCTCATTTCAGATACCCAAGAGCATCTCAAATAATCTATGTTTAGGCAGTTGAATTCATAGTATCATAGGATCACAGAATTGACGAGGTTGGAAGGGACCTTTCTGGTCATCAAGTCCAACCATCAACCTAACTCTGACGAAAGCCATCACTAAACCATATCCCTAAGCACCATGTCTACCCGACTTTTAAATACCTCTGGGGATGGTGACTCCACCACTTCCCTGGGCATCCTGTTTCAATGTTTAATAACCCTTCCAGTATAAAATTTTTTCCTAATATCTAATCTGAACCTCCCCTTGTGCAACTTGAGGTCATTTCCTCTTGTCCTATTGTCTGTTCCTTTGGAGACTGACCATACTCAATGTCTACCATTTGAAAATCAGTCTCTTTTACCATGTCCCAAATTAAGACCACAAACATCAGGCCACAGAATATCAATATAAGTCCTTCAAAAATGACTTTTTGTTGTTGTTGTTGCATCACGGAACAAAGATTTACAGTCAAAGCACAACTCAGGGTCAGTGAGTAGACTGTTTGAAATGAGGAGAAAAAGAACTGATTTACTACCCAGAGAACAGTGGTATTTGGGCAAGTTCTATTGTCAGCTAAAGCCACTGTATTCTACAAAAGTACCACGCAGAAACCATCCCATGGGTAGTGGAATATCTTTGAGCTCAGAAAAAAATTGTTAATGTCCTGACGACCCTTGCAGAAGAAAAAAGAGGAACACCTGATAGAAAGAGAAAGAAAAGGAAGTGTGAAAGAAAGGTGAGATATTATTAATTTTGTTCTGCTCTTGTAGGTATTATCCTAATTTCCTGAGTTGGACTTATGCATTTCTATTATGTACTAATATCAGAAGCAAGGAAGGGATGGTAGCTGACTTCCCATTAATTACTTATTCCTCAGACATTCAGAACTTAGTACCTTTAGAATGTTGTTAGTCTGATTTATACAATATTTTCATAGAGTACAATTCATAAGAAATTTATTTTAAAGTATTGTCTGCAGCTGGGAAAGCAATGTGGGTTTTAGTTTGGTCAAAATAAAATGGAAAAGATGGTATTGTTTTTTGCATGGAAATAAAAAATAGCCAACAGTGGTACATTCCTAGCCTGGACAAATTCAAATCTTGTCTCAAAGCTTAGGTAAAATTGTCAGTTTTATTTCCGGATAGTTTTTTAGTATGATGATGTGTCCCTGAAACAGCAGCCCTCATGTTAAAGTAGGACAAAGCCATAGCAATTTTCCCAAAAAGAGGAAGAGATCCATATATGTGTTAACTTTACAAATTCCTCTCTGTCTGTGTATGAGGCCATTTCCATTACAGAAAATATATGGGTTAACTGTGGTATAAAGATGTGTTCAGTTGCTTTCCACTTTTGATTCTATCTCTGTTATATGGTTTGCTAGAGACTAAAAACTTCATGAACCCATCATGCAGTAAAATGAGGCTTAGATCACATCTGCCCATTTCTTTGTAGAATTTTGTGGATAGGAAACCAGAAGGTGATAATAACAACCAGAAGTTGGCTTTAGCTACAGGGAAAGCCAAAGAAATTGTCCTGGGGCTATAGGTCTAGCAAGATTCTTGGTGGATTATGCTGATAATCTAATTTTAAATGGAATATATTTTTAAGACAATAGCCCCCTTGGGGCTGGGAGGAAAAGGACATCCAAGCCCCAACATGTAGGGGCCAGGATACTAGCCAGGACTGAAAGAAATTGGGCATAAGATTTTATTTCCCAGAGTTGTGAGCCTTGGCAAGTTGTGTGTGAGTGCCATAAATTGAAGTCTTACATTAGAAACTTTATAATAGACATTTCTCTCCACCCACTAAACCCATTCTCCTTAGCAAATGGATTTCAGATTTTGTCATTGAGTGATGTGGCTTTTTTCTTGCTGTAGCCCCACTTTATGTCCCCCCTGTGACATATCTACCCAGCACCCACAGTCACTTCACTGCTGTCTCATCTTGGTACTAGTCTACTTTGCACCTCACAGTACCTGAGTGAATTCAGCTCATCTGTATTAGGACTTTGCATGTATATCATGTTAGTCAAGTATAATCTTGAGTGAAACTCCAGATCTTAGCAACAGATTTCTGTATATTTTTGTTCTGCAGAAGGTGTCTGGTGCATCCCAGGGTGCAGCAAAGAAAGTAAAAACAGTTTCATGATTTCAGCAGCAGCAGAGGATGCAAACAACCTTTGAGAATGTACTCATTCTCAAAAAAGTGCAAAAATTTTTGTGCGATCACAGTGAGTTTTTTCAGGCCTGAGTAAAAAGGCCAACAGGGTTTTTCAAATAAATGTATAAGGTTTTTCAGAAATTCTCAGTCCTGGCATTTCACTGCTCGCCAGTATATTCCGAATTGAGAAAATCTGGCTGCTTCTGTGCTTTCAGTTTTGTCACTCCCTTCTACCACAGCAACTCACTGGGGATTTCGATGAGGAAAACACTTGCTGGCTTACTTTTGCACATATACTTCCACATCTAAATATATACTTATATTTTTGCTTGTTGTTGTTGTTGTTGTTGTTCTGAAATAAGTCAAGAAGATATACAAAAGCATAGCTTTGGGGTTTTGCTTGCATTTTCTGTCTCCTTCTAGAGGACAGAATGCAGCAAATCTTCCTGCAATGTCATGTTGCCAGCAAGCTTCATAACATGGAAGGACCACAGTTTGGTTGTGTCTGAAAGCAGCTATTTGTGATTTCAGAAGCTGAGTTAAAATATTCAAAATATAAAGTCTATTTACTTAACTCTTATGACTGTTCATAAAGACCAAATTACTTGCCTGTTGGTTTAAAAGGACATTAATAGCCACACAAGAAGTGTCTGGTGTGTTCACATTGGGTTTGTATTCAGTTCTAGAGGCAAAAATTTGGATTGATGAACAATGTAAATGAATCACTCTTGGGCCTTTGCACTGAAGTATGTTATAATTGTATCATAGTGAGATAATGAAGAGACTCTGACTTTTTTAATTTAGAGAGTGTTAGAGATACGAATAGTTGAAAACAGAGAATACCAATTAGCTTCTCCATTTCTCTCTGCTCTTCTGCCCTCTCTTCCCCAGTCCCTTTCCATTATAGACCTATTTCAGTATGACAGTTAATATATTTTTGTGATAATAGGGGCTTTTGAATAAGAAACCAAACTTATCACATGCAGGACATTCACTTTGAGCATGCTATACACAAAGGTGGAATTCAAGAGACAAATTCATTCCAGACCTCAGTGTTTTGAAACTTTTCATTTTAGATTTCTAAAGCAGCAATTGCATGATGATGTTTGATATACTTCAAACTGATATTTCATATATAGTACATCTGATATTTATTGAAAATTCTAGAAAAAAACACTTTAACCATCATAATTTAAATATTGTCTTATTCATACTCTCTTCAGGATCCTTTAAAACAGGCCTAGAAGGGTCTATTAAATTGCATTTAAACCCAGTACACTTTGCAGGTGTCCAGTATAATGAACACTTTAAATGGCTATGCTCTAAGGTTAATTTGTTCTGTAAAATTGCCCAGACCCCTCTAGAGTATTCATTAGTAGACTAAAACAGAGACCTAATCCAGATAGATGCTAAAGGATTATCATTATTGCTGTAAGGATGACTTTGATAAAATTCTAATTGGTATTGCCGCATGGGGACTGAACAAACGAAGCAGATTATGATAAATACTGGGTTTCAGACCTCTCTAACTAAATTCTGAGACTGGAGTAAAATAAAGTGATCAAATTCATCTGAAAACAGATAGCTACCTCAATTTACTCCAGAATTTCTTTGAGTGGCATGAAAGATAAAATTATACTCAACTGCAGATAATTACACCAAATGTCAGCACAATACAATTAGAGCTAAAAGACCATTGCAGCACTCGTTTTGCTTTTAACAGCATCTTCATTCCAAACTGTCTTTTGTCTCATTAGCACACGACTGACAGTTTTAAATCTGTAGCTATACAGATTCATCCATAATAATATCAAACATGATCATTATATTTTTTTTTCTCTCTGCATTATATCAAAAGGAGAAATTTTCTGCTGGGCCACTTACACAGAAAAGAGAATTTATATTATCTAAATAAAAGTAAAATGAACCATCTTATTTCATATTTAGATCTATAACTGGTAAAATTCCTGTCTCATGAAACCCCAATTCCTATGCTATTAAAACACATTGTGAGTAAGATAGTCATTGTATAGGTCCATCAAATAGAAATTTCAATTATTTGGTTGTCATTATGGATTTTGCCCTTAGCAAAATATAAATTGGCATGCTTTTATGTGAATAAGTATTAAATTATCATCTATATTTGATCTAGTTTGGACTACACCACTCTTGAAAGAATAAATCCCCTCAACATGAGTTATGGTAGCAGAACACAATCTTCATTTTTATTACTATAGGTCAGTTGTCGCTGTAAAACAATCCCTTTTTTCTATGCTGTCTCCACCTGTATAATAACAATATTAGTTATTACTAATATTGTTTATGATACTTTAAGTATCATAACTATTTCAAATACACATTATTTTAGTCTGCATAAAGTTAGATGTCATATGTAGACATATCTATGTTGCTATACCCTTTTAAATAATGATAAAAATTCTGAAGTTTATAAACATAGTATCTGTGTTTATATCTGCAGCCACCTTTCCCAAAGTTTCTGAGTAAATGGGACATAAATTTCAATTCACATGTAAAGAAATTTGAGGCAGCCCTTTCCTACTGAACTGGGGTTTTCCCTGAGTAGGATTTAAATTTGAAACCATTTGAAATACATGGGAAAATTACTCAAATTGTTAATGGATTGTACAAATAATATTTGGGAAGTTACCATATGAATTATGGCTAATTTAAAGGCAAATAAAGAGCCTAAGAGTAAGGGAAAGAATATAAAGTCTGTTTTTATATTATTTTTGAAAATTGTTGAGGCAGGCTAGTGAAAAATCTCTTTAAGTATGTAATTTCAGCAGTCTTCAGGCAAATAGCGTATCTATATTCTTTCATTACAGTATTTACTTAGAATCTCTAAAGGTTGTAGCTGAGCATAGGCTAAATAAAAAGATGCCATATAATTCAGAAAGGTCAAGATAATGTGATTTTGCTGTGGATCTGATTTGTTTCTATAAACAAGTTCTCAGATTCAATTCTTTAAAAATAAGCTTTCCTATGACTCCGTTTTACTGCTGATATTATCTGTTCCTTTGTGCTGTATTGGAAAATCATGAAAGAAAATAATACGATCTACTCCAGAGTTTTTCCTCATGAGCATTTCCTAATGATGTTGTAAGGTTTTATCACCTATACTATATGTCACCAGCAGGCAGGACTGAAACCTCAACCTCTTCCACCACAGGCTCCTGTAACATATATTTATAAGAAAGAGTACTAGTACGCATTTTTAGTCAAAGATGAAATATTTAGGAGTCAGGAATATACGTCTCACTCCTTTTTACTATACCACTTTGTCAAATATAGACTTATGCAACACGAGTGATGATTTTATCATAAGCTATATTGATTAGGAGAGCAACTACAATTGTAATTTATCTGTGTGTGTCACGAGTATTTCAAATGGCTCTATTACAGCTGTCTGTTCAAGTGTGCACAATTAAAACATTATGGCACCAGTTACAAACAAGACTGATATGTTTTGTATCATCTATTCTTAGGTCAAACATCAAGTAATGAACAAAGCCTCCACGTATTTTCTGAAATAAAAGTTTTATGGAGAGTGGTAATATTTTAATTTTATGTAGCAGAAATTTGTCCATTTTTTCAACTATATCAATCGCTTAAATAAAAAAAAAAAAATCCTTCTCTGCTCACCCCCCTCCCCATTATGTCTTTAGACTACCATATTGCTATTAATTTCTCTAAATCTGTGCATATAGTGTGCCACAGACCTGTAGTTATCCACTTTTGAGGAACATGGAGGTGTCACGAACGTGTCATTTTCTGCTGTCAATTCTGGAGCAGAGATATTAATTTTTCCTCTTCCTCTCAACCCTGTTCCACTGCAGAGTCTCACTCCTGATCCTTCTCTGTCCTCCCTCTTTCCGAAATGCGTTTTCTGTCTTGGCAGATGTTTCAACCAGAGAGACAGGCAACTGGTAGAAAACAACTCTGGTTGTAACGTCTACTTTCTTTGTGACTTCGTGTGAGGCTGATTTGGGTTTACGTGATTTCTGGTCACACTTTGCTGTGTATCTGATCTCTTTAGCCAGGTCCCAGAGAACTTAAGAATAGGCATGGTCATATCGTTCCCACAAAGCGGGAGCTATCAGACTGCTACTTGAATATTTCTGTCACAAATCCAGTCCAATATTCTTCTATTGACTATAAATTCTGTTCCTAATTGTTCTGCTTCGTTCCAGAACGAACCGCACATGTTGTGTATTCTGTACATTGTCTTAAAATACGTGCAATCAGCACTGCTGATTCCTGAGAGTTTGGGATTTTACAGCTTGTAGTGATAGACATCTAAGTAATATAAAAAATCATTAAAACATTAAAGAAAATTAGATTTTAAAATAGCAACAATCTTGGTATTTGTAACATCACATACTGGTGGATTCGGCAGAATGACTATCTGGTAAGTCCCCTTTGGGGAACAAAGGAGAAAGTAATTCTTGATTAAATAGGAATTTGTTCAGCATATCTGGAAGTTTTTCAAGTTATTTTAGATGATATTTAACTGATTAATTGAAATGGCCCTAAATGTATTGGCAAAAATTAGAAGCTAAACAACATTTTTGCTGGAACACAGATAAGTGAGAAACAATATATATAGTTTGATTTCATCAGTTGTTTGAATGAGCACAGTCAGTGTGTTGGTGAATCAAATTAATTCTTTTTGAACAGTCATGCAAATTTTTCTATTGCAAAAAAAAATTCAGTGGAAGAAATACAATGGAAATAAGACTGCTGAAATGTATTTCTCATGTTGATCACTGTCAGCTGAGGCTGATACAAACAGTGAGACACAGAGAAGGAGAGAAGTTTGAAAGACTTTTGATTAAAACAAAACCCACATCTCTGTAATTTTGTGATTTCTTTTCTTTCCTGTAAAAAACATTCTTAAGACCCTATGGATAAGAGGTTTTGAATGCTCTGGTGATCGTGCTGTTACCAACCATGGAAGTACATCTCAATTTGCTGTTATAGCACCTCAGACTTCTCTGCTTTTAAGTACTATTGATGCCTCTTGTTCCGCATCCTTGCAATTTCACCCATGCTACAGGAATGTACACTGGAAAATTGCTAGCTCCTGTCACATGATCAGGTACAGAGTGTGTACCTTTCCACTTACTCTATTCACAAGTTGTCATAGATACACATAAACTACATAAAATATATCTTTTCAGCTCCCATATCCTCCCACATCCTTTTTCTGTCCCACCCATCTACCTTCATGCCTTTATGGTCTTCTGTTGCCTCCCATATTCTAAGAAGTGATAATAATGTTTTTATGTAATGTACTAAACAATGTTTTTATCTAATTTAGGTTTAACATGAAAGATGTGATTAGATCTGAGTAGTGCAACTTTTTTTTCTTTTTTTTTTCCCTGACAGATAGCTAAAAGTAACTATAAATTTTGTTCCCAAAAGAGGCTTTTAAATTACACCCCATTTAAGTCCATATCTGACTTACATTTAAAGTCTGTGGTTTTAAGACTAGTTGTTTTGCACTCACAAACACTAGGAGCAAAGAAAATATAGGGAAAAAGAGAATAGAAAACCATTGGAAAAATACAAGAAATGAAATCTCTCTTAAGAAATGGTAACTATTTCTTTTGCATTCGGCACCTGCACGAATGTTTGTCAGCTCAGTTCTGTGCATCCTGCTGACTATAGGTCTCCATGAAGTATCACTGCATCTTCCCGATAAACTTCTAATAAGGTTCAGTATGAGGGGGCAGTATAATTCCTGAAAGTCCTGAAATGGTTTCAGAGAGACACTGGTAATCTTCCTATTGCCTGACAGAATATTTATGATTTTAGTTTTATTTATTTGCCAGGTAAATTATTTTACAGATTGCTATTAAATCTAAAAACAGGTGGTCGGATCAAGAAAACACCCTTTCCTGTCCCTTGGCAAATTCATAGCAGTGGAAAAGATCTCTAATTAACATAACATTTTCTATCACGGTATTTCAAAAAGACAGACTTTTCTTATTTTTTATTTTCTTTCTTTTTGATTCTGACACTGTACAGTAAGCCATCGTACACTAATGGTGCTGCCTAAGAGTACCATCATACAAATTTTGGATAAAAACATATGTACACTAGGGCATGCTTGATATCCATCAGGTAACTGCAATTATACTTGCTCCATCAGCATGCCTCGTTAGTGAACTTTTTGCTCAGCACATTAGTACATTATACTGTTACAAACCCATTTGCACTGGCTGAGTATTTACTACAGGATGGAGTTCAAATAATTGGTTTTAGTATAGACAGCAGAGGCAATCTGTGAACTTCAAGTTCAAAATATTTTCCTTTCTGCTATGTTTTGGTGACAACATATTTCAGTCATGGATTTTCTTCCATTTTGCTTGAAGATTTCTTTTTATGGATTATTCTATATATTCAGCCTGGGTGTTCTTTCAAACAAACTGCTAATCTATCCAGTTTAAATTTTTTTAAAGGGACAACTTTTAAGATTAAATAATTTCTGGAAATACCTGGAAAAATATATTCAAGGCCAGGTGCAGCCCAAGAAGATAGATGTGGTCTTCAACACATCAGCTGTGAGTCACTTGTGTGTGTTTACAGTCCTACTCTCCAAGCTTCTGTTATTTTCCCACATTGGCAAAAACTGGACTTGGATAGAAATGGGGACTGCTGAACCAGAGAGGCTGTTGAGCAGCCTCACTCTCAGTTCCATTCCTCACAACCACACCAGCAAGCAAACAGGAGAGGGACTAATGGTGAGCCTAAAGGCCTCTTCATGGTTTTCTCCCTTGCGTGTACCCACGTTCTCCTCATTTAAATTGATAAGCCTACACATCCAATCTGAAACCTCTGAACCACCAGTCTTCGGAATATTCATTCATAAATACTGTGCATGAGAGGGAAATACAGAATCACGTATGGGATGTGTGGATAGACCCCTGGATAGTCAAAAAAACCCTCAGTGAGTACCTGTGAACAGGTACTGAAATCTTAGGGTTTAGCATAAATGGTAAGAAGGACACTGCCATGCCAGGTCATACCCTCCAGAGCACTTGAAAAGGAATGAGTGAAGAGAGGAGAAGAACAGAAAATATTAAACTATTAACACGCAATATAGTCTAAAAATCTCTAATATGAAAACTATTTGCAAACTCCATTCTTTTTTTCATTGCCTTTATTCATCTGAGGATTATCTGTGCAACATGGGTGCTCTTAAAATTATTTACTACTAAATGGCTAATGTGTCCAGATGTTAATTACTCTGTTTCTACTTGAGAGTAAACAAAAAAAAATATTTAGCCACTGAAAACAGTTGATTGGGAATTACTCCTGACCTCATGGGGGCTATTGCTGTGAACCAACGTATCATTCACCAATCAGTCTAGTCAGACTAGAAAATCTTAAATATAACTCCTGCCTTCGAAGAAGAAATAAACTGTGTATGAAATCCAGGCATCCAACACAAATGGAAGGATCTCTGCAAGGTCACGTCAAAGCCTGCTTACTTACTTACAAGCTAATTTTCAAAATACACAGTTACCAACTTTAGTTTTTCCTCCACCCTCATACATCAGAAGTATTGTTCCAGATTAATACACTCAGCTAGTTTTTAAAGAACATTAGTTTCTGGGGCAAATGAGAAATCAGAATTTCAATTTAATCTCAGGGTCTCTTTGTGCTGACTTGTGTCTCAGTTTATTTTCCTCAGATCTAAGATGATCACTTTTCTCAGTTTAGTGACATTTGGAATGTGTTGCAAATATGTAGTGTAGTTTGCAGTCTGTTACACCATTGTGTAATGTGCCATAAAGAAACAAGAATGTACTATTAATGATTTAGTATGTATTCCAACATGATAAAACACAGAAAATATCCATGTCTTTTTTCATTGAAACAAAAGATTTCTCTGATTTTTCTCCAGTCTTTTGCTTTTGGGTTCAGGAAAGACATTTTTGATCTACATGGTATAACTGTCCATTATTTCTATTCAACCCAGATTAAAAGGAATGAAGTTTGAAGGGCTTTTCCCATTTTTTCTAAAAGAATGAAATTACATATTTGCAATAATTATTACTGAATTATAAGGGGGGGTTGGAGCTCGATGATCTTTAAGGTCCCTCCCAACCCAAACCATTCAATGATTCTATGTCTAATTTGGACAAGTTAATCTGGAACTAGTTGCAATAATGTACTCTATAAAAACCTACAAAATGCTACCCTCTCAATCAAAGTTCTGATAAATCTCAACGTTTTTACTGTGTTAATAAGGAATTATTTCCTCTTACCTTCAATATTCTCACCAAGGCCCATCATACATTCAAGTTTCATCTCACCAAGTCCAGGAAAAATTCTTTCATACTGAAAGGAAGGCAGAAACTTTTAGTCCTCATTTACAGTAGCATAAGAGATATTTCCAAAACAATGATCTTAGTGTTAATCTGATGATATATCACAATTCCAATATTAAATATGGAACACTACACTATTTCTCTTATTTGCGAATTCTTTAGCTGTTATCCACCAAACAGGAAAGGCTGACTGGAAACATCAGAAGATCTAATGGTTAGACTGACTAAGTCTCCAGATTTAGTCTGGAGAAGAAAAGACTGAGGGGGGATGAGATCAATGCTTATAGAGGGTGTGAGTCAGGAGGATGGGGCCAACCTTTTTTCAGTGGTGTCCAGGGACAGGACAAGAGGAAATGGGCACAAACTTGAACATAGGAAATTCCATCTCAACATGAGGAGGAATATCTTTAGTTTGAGGTGGCAGAACCCTAGACCAGGCTGCCAGGAAGGTGGTGGAGTCTTCATCTCCGGAGACGTTCCAAACCCACCTGGACAAGTTCCTGTGCAACCTGCTCTGGGTGTCCCTGCTCTGCCAGGGGCATTGGACTAGATGATCTCCAGAGGTCCCTTCCAAACCCAAATCATTCTGTAATTCTGTGATTAGAGTATTTGGGTGCTTCAGAAAGTAGATTCATTGCTTTCTCCCAGCCACCATCATAATTGAACTTTTTTCACAGTTCCTTTGAGTGGAAATTCTTATTCACAACACTTTAAGAGAAATAAAATTAGGCAGGATTAAGTGATATTGAACATACTGTACTGAATAAGGAGTAGAAACCCTCTTACACTGAAAGGAAAATGGAGTAACTGGTTGGATGAACCTCTCTTCCCATTGAGTTCATTCAATGGCTGTTTTCGTGGCTCTTACCCTTATACAGTTTTAGTTCAAATCACTAATCTTGTGGTGAATATAATGTTGCCTATATATTATAGTGCAAGTCACAACCCAGAAGGTAATTATTATATAAGTTGAAATTTCTTGGAGGTGAAATAGTTAACAGCATTGGCACTTAAAAGATTGTAATAAATAAGAAATTAAGTTAAACTAAAAAAGCATAATTTTTAAAACATCATTCTGTGTCTAATAATCTCAGATAATAAATGCAGCAAAGGGGAAATTTTATTAGAATAATTTACTACTCATCCAGACTAATTCATGGAATATAATAACTTATTCACCTTTTGTTCTTACACGAGTTCTAATGCAAACTTGATTTATGTTTCTTCTTCTGT
Organism: Scolopax mira; assembly: GCA_004320125.1. NCBI lineage: Eukaryota > Metazoa > Chordata > Aves > Charadriiformes > Scolopacidae > Scolopax > Scolopax mira. The sequence goes on along the minus strand of BJBW01000605.1, from coordinate 22,968 downwards.
TATTCTTCCTAATACTGTATGTGACATTTCAGAATGAAAACTGCAGAAAGAAACAGCCATAAAATATACAAACATAGACACAGGTATTAACACAATATGGTTGCAATATAGATAAATATTACTTAAATTATACATAAGATTAACCTTATGTATTTTCCACTGAAATAGGTTAGAGATACAAAGGTGGGACTATAGAAATCAGTAATTAATTTGATCCAGAAAATTGCTACCTCAGTTTTGGACCATCATTTTTCTGGTCTAAGCAGACTGGCTATGCCTTCACCTGTGTTTTTCCCTACCGTATTGAACATCAATAAGTAAAATTGATATTATAAATTATTCTTCATATTTTTATTTATTAATTTTTGAAAAGTCTTTCTTATATAGCATTATGAAGTTATCTTTAGTTCATAATGTAGTTAATAAACGATCAATAAAAGCTTCAATTTATTGTTCAGCTGCATTCTTGTTGCGCAAATTGCAAATCAGAATAACAAATGGTAGTCTCAATGATAACGCAATGATAACTGATGCTAATTTATCCTTTTATATCTACTCCCATATTTCATGGTTTCCCATGTTCATGTAATTAAAAAAAATATCAATTTCATTTTGTATCTAAAAAAAAAATTAAAATTTATCTGAAACAGGAACACACTAAAATATGTCCAAGCTACTAATTAGGACCGAAAATTACAGCAGATTCACTTCTCAGAGTTTGAAATTTTAAAGAAGAATATGATCTGGACAGATTTTATTATTCAGGAAACCTGAAGGAAAAAATTTAAACTCTGTCCATATTTTTTAGGCTTTAATGAACTTTAATGAGACTCAGTCTCTACTTTCCTATAGACACCTACTGCACATACAGATTTATGGAAAAATATTAGAGAATTCGTTAATGAGAGTTTCTGCTAATGAAAAAGACTGTTCTAATTTATACACTGATACAGTTACAGCTGAAATAAAATACATGCTTTATAATCAGTCGCTTATTTCAGCAAAAATTGCTTTATATACTGTTTGCAAATATAGCATTGAAGCAAATTAATGTATTAGATAAAACAGTTCTGTGGAAAACTGCATGGATACAAATATAGAAACTGGATAGGAAATTATCTGTTAATGGCCTAAAACTATGGAAATAAGAGCTAGAAGTAAAGCTGATTGGAGGATGGTGAACATTTGGTTGAAAAATTGTTTTTTATCAACATTTCCTGATGAAGTCAATTGGGCATTTCAGGGAGGGCACTTTGGAGGTTCTATGTAGAATTTGTGGAAGGCACTAAGCCAGCTGTGTCTCCTCATACACCAAGGCAAGAAGCAAGGCAGGATGAAAATGCACAATGACTACGACTAACTAAAAGTCTGGTCTGAAATTAAGACAAAATGTAATAACAGTGCTAAATATTCTGCTAAAGCACAATATTTCAAGAGAAATAAAATCAACAGTATGAGTTGGAGAACAAAAAGCCAGCTATGAAACAAGATTTGACACTGTGGGGGTGCCTATACATCCTCCCTTCTTGGTAAGATAGGTTGGATAATAACAGATGATGCAATAGGAAAGCAAGAACTCCTGCAGTGAATCTTCTAGAAATTCCTCTGTTCTATTGCTCTGAAAGCAGAAGACCTACAGCTGAAGGACCCCATAGCAGGGAAAATACCCAATGAATGAGTTGTGAGGAAATAAACAAAAGAATTTAGTGGTTTTTGTTAACCCTGTGAAAAAAAGCTCTGCATTTCTACCCTTCCCTGTCTTTCCAACACTGGCAGTAAAACTGGAATAACAGACTCTGACTTCTTAGGTGATATTTTATGTCTTTTTGCTTCTCCAAGTATTCACATTTTCCTCTTCAGACCAGCCATCAGGTGGTGTTCCCATGGGATGAATGCCATTAAGGGTAGGGCATATTCAAAGCAATCACTTCTCACCTGGTGTCACTTGCTCCTTTTTTCAGGCTCCCTGTGATTATACTGTACCCTGATTTGCATTGGATTAGTGGAATTTCCCTGTCTCTTTAATGGAAGGGAACATATGGCACTTAGCTTTAAAAGTGCGCTACCAAACATAATGAATGTTGGATTGACATTGTTACACCCATAGGCTTTGTTGATAAAAACAAATATTTATACACTATGACATTCTTTCTGCAAATTGCTACCCCTACTCAATGTATGATTCATGAGAGAAAGTATCAGATAGAATAGACTTGGCAAATGGGTAGGAACAGAGATAAACAAGCAGGGAGTAGGACAAAATTACAGAATACAGCATCGTCTTGCCCTCTGCTAGAAACAGACTATAAACTTCTTACTGGTTTTAGAAGGCCTCAGGACTGAGACTTGTCAGCCTTGCTCTGTTTGAACTTCTCTTGACCTGCCCATAGCTTTTTTTTTAACTTGATTTTTCTGTGAAAGTAAATTCTCTAATTGACAAGGTATCCACAGCTAATTTGTTTGACTTTTATTTCTCTCTCTATGGTCCACCCACAGGCTTATATAGATAAAACAGTTATTCTGTGTAGAATGAGATGTTTACGACCCTAAATAATGATGTAGGATAGAGAAATACAGACCTGGTATGAAAGCAGAGACCCTGAGAAGCAAAGACACAGCGTGAGACATAGAAGAGCACAGACCTGGAATGGTAAGGGATGAGTCTCAAGACAACACACAGCAAGAATTCCAGGGGGGTTTTGGTTAACCCCATGGCAAAGCTCAGACTTCCCACCTTCCCTGTCCTCCTCTACATCTCAAGATCTCCTAACCTGTGAAAGTCCTGCCAGTTTCTTCACTGCATCTCCTTTCTTATATTTTAGAGGTGGGACACACTCATTAGTCTTATGGCATATGAGTGAAGCTTCTTAAACTGCTCAAGTACAAATTTTCTAAGTTGCCACCATGCTAAGTATAACTATCTTAGAACTTGATAGATTCAAAGTTGTGCCTTGACCCTGATTTATTTTGAAATTCAGGAAGGAGACAGTTTTTCATAGAATGGAATCTATTCGGGATGTGGTATACATACTGAAATCACTGTCTGTATGCTGCCTGGCATAAAGCAGTAACTTAGAATTTTCAGAAATAATTTGATTCCCTTATTTCTTATTAAAATTTAAAGTTCTAAAAATTTAGCAATTTAGGTATAAATATATATATATATATGAGGTACATATAGATAATATATATACATTGGTTTGTCATGCATGTAAATACATATATATGTAGATATGTGAAAACATAAATATGTGTACATAGATATGAGTACCCAGAATTTCCCAAAGGTTGATCTTTGTAATGAGAGTTTTGGTCAAAAAATTATTCAACGGATTTTTGTACTCTGTACTGAGAAGTCCTGAGAAATTAGAGCTTCTCTTCTACAAATAATAATAAGTGATTTTTTTTTTTAACAGTCTTTTGGTTATCAGAGAATCACAGAATCAGCTAGGTTGGAAGGGACCATTTAAGATCATCTAGTCCAACCAAATTGTTATGAATATCTCCTTAATTTAAGAATTCTGGTAACATATGTTATTCTGATAACATATGTTTATCTGTGTATTAGAACTGGAAGGGACAGTCCCACATAAGAATTTCTCCCAAGGGAGAAACTATGCAATTGGCTCTGTAGCTATGCTTTATTTAATATATTGTGATCACTGAATTATTTCATTGATTTCTGCTATTTTGTGTAATATTAGCCACTTCTGTAATGCAAAGTATGCAATTTTTATGGATAGCTGTAAGAATACATGGCAATATATTGCTCTGTTACCAGGAACATTTCTTTTCCTGCCTTCGGGAAACCGAAGCACATTCCCACTATTTCTCCTTATTATGTACTTTTTTTTTTTGGTGACCATTTCATAAGGCAGGTGGAAGACTGGATATGGTAATACTGATGTTGTGCCTCCTACTGAATATAAATCACGTGTGTGCCAGCTCCTGGCACCTCACATTATACTGACACTTCTGTTTATCTTCAGCGGTGTTTTTAACCACCTGTAAATTTCCAGTTGAGCTAACACAATCCCTCACATTACAGGTATTCTTCATCTCAAATGTCTGTTAAATAGAATATCAGTAGGTGTCAATCAGTGAGTCTTTGGTGCTCTTCCTGCAAGGTAATGACACTAAATACCTTACTGCTTCACCCTGCAGGCTTTCAATCTCTGTTCATTACTTTGACACTGATTTCCAGTAGCCCATACTAGGGAGGCTGTATGTCTAAACTCAGACTTCATGGCATATTATTTGAAGTCATGTTGAGTAATCTGCAGCTTATTCTCAGACATTATTATATTAAACCTATCGTATCCTGCAAAACCAGTTTTGACTTGCAGGCAGCCACCTTTTTTTGCTGTCACATCTTCCAGTAAAGCTAACTTATGGGAATGTTAATAATAGAATTATAAAAAAAAAAAAAAAAGTAGAACTGGAGGCTACTTAAAAGGTTCTGTAGTTTTCAAACTGTTCTAAAAAAATCCATAGACTATTTCTTAGGAATCTGTAGATCAATAAAAATTTAACACTCTGAAATTTTCTGAAATTGTACAAGTTGTTCTACAGTTCTGCTTTTCAATCACATCTCAAATTGTTATGAATATCCCCTTAATTTAAAAAAAATGACCGTTCATGTGTCTCCAGGGTTAAAGAAGACATGCTGTCTGAAAAGTTACTTAATTATTTTTGATTTAAAAAGCAGAAATCTGCTGGAACAAATAAGGCAAAGGGGCAATCCAATAGAAAAGATCAATTCCAATAGTGATAAGAAAAGCAGTTCCTTATTGTTTTGTCACACACTTGCCACAGCTTTGAATCAAGACCATTGTCTTGTTCCTGTTTTGAGGTACAGTTACTGAGTTGGTGAGAATCAAAGAGTCCATAGTCATCTTCAGCTGTTTATTCTTTCACTTTGCTGGCACTAATGACATCATGGCAATAGACATAATTCATGGTTTTCCAATATATTATTATATATTTACTATTATTATAACAGGGCCATCAACTTTGAGTCATGTTGGGTAGTTTGGTACCAAAAAGCTGTGCTTGTGCATCTTGTGACTAACAGTGGGCAGTGGCTAAAGAAAGGAACAGTGAAGAAAAAAATTTCACTTTTACTGTCTTTTAGCAATGAACATTTAGCTGTAAGAACTGTTCAGAAAAAACAAACTCAGAAACAATCGCTCAGCTTCTATTATCATTAAAAGGAAAAGTATAAATGGTATGAGAACCCTAAAAGAAAACTGGCTCATATAGAGAAATTATGTTTAAATAGGCTTTACTTATGCAGTGTCACCTGATGAACAATAATTTCAAAGCTGTGTTACAAAGTATTTGCTAATGGAAAAATGAAACTATTTGATCTTTGACACCACATTGAAAGAAGCCACCCTCATTTCAAAAACAACAGGGAGAATTCCTTCAAGCACAAATTGGATGAGCTGGGTTAAAAAATGACAACAGGAAAGAAAATTTTCTCTTCGGCTGCTCCTGTGAATATAGAAGTGCTCAAATAATTTCTTTGTATGACCCCCGAATTTATGAATATTAGACAAGATCACAAAGTCACAGGAGACCAGTAACTACCTTGCAGCAGCAAAAAGGAAATTCCTATGGTGGATGAACAGCCCTATTTAAGCAAGCTAATTTAGGAGCTCTTGCAGATAATACCAGTACACAACATTTTCAAGACATGGGCAAAAATCTGCTGTTGATATGGACTGAGGCCAGCACATCAGAATTTCACAGATGGTTCGTGTTCAGTGACGACAAGTCTTGCCGTGCTGGTCTTGCTGATTCCTAAGCAGCCTTGTAGTAGTCTCAAAAACCCCCACCCGTTGGCAGCAAGGAAATGCCAGGCTGTCTCAAAAAAGTTTTGAATAGTGCTAGGAAAAGAATTGGCCTTAGTAAAGCTTGACTGATGAAGTTGCATGTATTTTCTGTAACTATTTGTATTGTGAACATGATGGTTTGCCTTGTGTTCTGAAACGAGGTAGCTATCAAAAACACTCGTGGTTCTTTCCAAAGTGCTCAGAAATGCAAGTCCTTTTTCCTGAACGTTTGTTTTGAACCGCCATATGAGCATGAAAGTGAAACCCTGCTCAACGGGTCTGCTTACATCTCTGGTGTGTTCTTGTGACTTAATGACCTTGATCTGGTAAAGCAAGAAGAAAGTGTAGTGGTTTCTAATACAGCTGGTTTTATCCAGAATCTTCAAACCCCGGTTGAAAAAGAAAACAGCTTTGAAACTGCACTCTACAGTGATGTAAAAAGATGAAAATATATCACTGTCACTTTCATTAGTGTAATGAATGAAAGAAGGACTGGAAATGTAAACCATTTCCTACATCTTGGAATTTTCGTTATGATTTAGCAGCCAGGGGAGAAGTTCAAGGGTGTTACGATGGGGAATAGAACTTGAATTCATGTAGGAATTTTGTGCTTTATTATGATAAAAATAAAGAGAAGGACTCTAGCCATATGTTAGCAGGTAAGACCAGAGCAGCTTTCATGGCAGCATCACTCTATAGTCATAGGAGTTCATTATTTCAGCCTTAGTAGTAATGGAAGTGAAATATTGATATAGCCTGAAGGGATGCTGGTGGAAATGGACATTGATCCTTTTGAACCTTCTCTCACTTTGAATTTCAACCCTCTCATTAGAACTGGTGTATATAACTGCAGACATGCAGAACCACGAGTTTCTTCCCGTCCTATCAAACATTTTATCAATAGAATGAAACTTTTTTGACCCATGGGAAAACCTTTTCAGTCATGTTTAGGAAAAAAACCTTGTTGCCATTTAGGTATGGTGTTCCCTGTGTACTTTCTGGGGACATGGAACATATTCTTTTTAAAGTTTCTGAGGATTTTGTTTGTTTGTTTGTTTGTTTTGTTGTGGGTTTTTTTTCTCAGCCTTTTCAAGACCAAATTAAGCCATGGTTTTGGGGGGTCTTTGCTTGTTTCATGGGAAAATTTTCAAAGCTTCTAAACATTTTTTTTTTTTTTTTTTACCATACTCTGGATTCCAATTTTGCCTGCATCTTTCTTATAGTTCAGTGGCCAAAAAAACAGCATTCCAACTGAAACCTCACCAGTGCCAAGTAGAGCAGAATAATTACCATCTGTGTCTTACATTTTACACCTCTGTCAAATCCCACTAAAATGACTTCTGCCCTGAGTCACTATACAGGTGACTCAGACTCTAATAGCAATTTTCCACATCTTTCCACAGTCTTTTTACAGTACTGCTGCCAAGCACAATATTTCACCTTTTCTATCTCTGTATGTAATTTTTCTCTTGAAGCTATGCTAATAGTTTTGCACTTATCCTTATTTTGCTTCACTTTATTTCTTGAATTTCTAAAGAACATTTCAAATTCTATTTCTTTTGCTTAATATGAGAGAACTGTAAAGACAGGCCATTAAATACATGCTTTTTAATTGGATTCAGCCTTCTTAAAAGACACATTAAAATTATTAAAGAAAATAGTGCAAGCTTACACTGTAAAAACAACAAGATTGATGTTAAGCACTCTGTATTACTAACCTTCTGTAAGGATTCCTATGGAAATCCCTAATGATTTATAAGCACATTCGCATTCCCTTTGGCTTATGCTAGCTGAGTGCACTCAGAGCAGAACCTATTTTCATAATCCCCACTTCACACACTCTTTGAGGATTTGCAAACTCTGGCAAGATTGTAGAATCCATTGCATTTCTTCCACCTTTTGTCGATACACTGTGTTGGCAATCACCGTGAATGCAAGCTTTCTTGCTGTTCTTTTTTTATCTCTGACCTGTTAACACGGAAAGTCTTTTGTTTCAGGAGAGCTTTTTCTTCACCTTGACAGGCTTCTATTTACTCTCCATCCTGGCCTGATTCTGGACACGCTGAGTCAGGGACACATTTTCACCAATATTCTCCCTCTTCCTCACTCTCTTCTCTTGGCCTTTGCCCCAAGTTTCCTTGGTGACTTCATGTCTCAGTGAATCCATTAGTAGCTCAACTCTTCCAAGATCTACCCATATGTCATTCTCTAGTTATGCACAAAATGTTTTATACATTGTCTTTCCTTCTGAACTGGTTAAAAATGCCTCTGTTTTATACTTAATTTTGGGGTTGGGTTCCAGTTTAACTTCTTTTGTCGCTTTTTGTCGCTAATTTCTGTGTGAGCAAATTGAAAATAAGTGGAAAGATGGTGCTGGAGAGTCAACCATTCTCAAAAGTAAGTTTTGCTTTGTCTTTCATATTTTCAAAAATTTAGTTCCACAGAGCTCCATTATTTTACCCCACTCTTTTATGCCTAATGAAGAACCTAAAGTAAATAATGTCCTTTATTCCTGGCCATACACAGTATAGCATATAGTAACTACTCTGGGATATACACACATATATATAGCTGAACACAAAATATTGTAACTCTGTCACCTGTTTTTTACGAATAAAGCTTACTTCTTGGAATACATACAGGCACTGAATGTTTTGAATAATACTTTGATGATACAGCGCTAATATAACACTGAGTGTAACCTATTTGAGTTAATTATTAGATTTTGTTTTGATGTGATGTTTTGCTTTAGTTTAGTGTAGTCCTGTAAGTAATAGTTCACAGTTTGGAGTATAGTCTGGAGATTTTATTTTGCAGTGGTTTATAAATGGATATGGAATCACACATGTTTGAACAATCAACCTTTGAGAACTGACAGCAAGGTTCATGTTCCATAGTCACCCTGCGGGCTTCTTCATATCTTCCTTGCTGGGATTCCATAACTTTTTCTTAAGTGCCAAGTTTCAAGGTAAGGGACATAGGGATTCACTTCTTGAAATGGAGGAGGAAATTTACTTTATTCTACAAGTGTAAAAAGTTTTTTACAGTAAAATCGGAAATCTTGTTGAGAGGTAAAAGACTGCTACTCACAGACTGCCACAGCAGCTGTCACCATAATCCCCTGATAAGCCGCATAGTTCTTGAGTTAAACCAAGGTCTTGAGTTAAGCCAAAAATATCTTGATTTGTGTAGCTGGGTGCCAGTTTCTTGACTATATCTTGACTTTTACTCTCAGCAGATGGAATGAATAGAAGGCTCCAAATTATTATAAGAAAATTATACTTTCCCTTTCTGTTTTCTTGGATTTAAATGGCCATATCTGGCACACTTCCTGCTCAATATTTTCTTCAAGATGCTTTTTCCTTTGGCCTTCAAAGGATGTCTCCCACTTCCATGTTAAAACTATATTGTTACACACATTGGGAATATCTAAGTCTTTCAGATAAGCAAAGGTTTCCTTGAAGGCTGATGTTGCAGTTAAAAAATTGCTATTCTCCACTCTAAGTAAAATGGTTGTTTTACGTCTTCTTTGTCTGAGCTACCTTACTATTTACACAGTCGGATGACAACCACCAGAAATCTGGTTGATCAGAAGATCTTCTGAAAATCATCTCTCCCTGGGCATTCAAAAAGAAACCAAACAGTGAGCAACATAAAACTTGCTTTATTTTTTCCTTTCTTGTGTAAATTACACCACCTTTGGGATTGTAGTAATATAGCTTCTTTTTTTTCTGATAACATATGTTTTATTCTGTCTCACCTCCTACCTCTACCTAACTAGCAGATAGACTGGAGTCCGTGCTGATTAAGACATGAAAACTTGGTAAAAGTTTGAATCCAAAAAAGATTTTAAGGATATTAGGTTAAAGACTTTCACATACCAAATTATTAAACCAAAGCAGAAGCAGATGGTATTTTTATTTTTATATTTTTTATTTTTATTAAATCTTCACCTTCTGGCTTCCTAAATGCAATTCAGAAATGGCTTTTTGACCTTTCCAGTTTTCAGTTCAATTCACTGACGTGTCTAAGCACAGCTGAAGCTGAAATACTCCTTTTCCTTTCTTCACATACATGAATTTCATACTTGTGCATTTTGGCTTTTGTTTCCACTGATCACTTTTTTGTAAGTCTTGATTTTGAAGAAACCTAGTACAAAGTAAACTTTACGACAACAAGTTTCAGGTCACGTAACATCTTCAAAGTTGCCATGTTGCAGACTAAATGTTCTTGTAACATAACTCAGCATTTCTAGGAGGATGCAGCTTTCAAGTCCCTGATTCTCATGAATGTGCTTATCATATGACGCCGTGTGTCAAACCTGCTCTAGCACTTCCACTCTGCAATAGGTTGCAAAGAGGCTCATGTCAAGAATTTAGAAGGTAAAAGAAATTGAAACACCAGAAAGAGAGGAAAAAACAACATTGTCAAGAACATAGCTCTATTGCATACGAGGATAAAAACGAAGAATGACATTGCAGGGATATAAGACTCAAGAAAGAAATTACTTAATAATATTATGTTATGTAAAATGTTAAGTAGCCTTTATTTTAATGAGTATTATAATCACTGCTAATGCCAATAATAATTATGAATATACATGCTAACTGGAACGTATGGAAAAAGGTCAGTATTATAACTGTGCAGAGAAATAACTTAGAAACCTTTTAAATGACACACAAAATTTAATTCAAGTGCATTATTCTTTTGCTGAGCCCTTCTCATAGAGGTAAATTTCAACAGTTGAAGAATTAAAATTATAACACCATTAGAATGTTCTAGACAAGAAGTGCATGTTACAAGGAGACTAAGCAAATTATCTCAAATTTATCACCTTGAACTAAAATGACCTCAAATATAAATTAAGTTCCTAGTCATCTTTGGAGCATGAATTTATGAGAAAATTCCCTTGCAAAGAGTAGATTGCATATTCATGATGTACTTGAATTTGAGTTCTTTGCCAAATATATACATTTGGTTAGAGTCTTGAGAGATGTACGATGAATGCACCAGACAGGAGAGATACTTTATCAAGAAATATTCGTTGAAACAAATAGAAGAGTAATAATTTACCTATTTTATTTATCATTCTATATTATCTGAATGTAGTTTTGAGTAAAACTCCTTTGTGTGTGTGTGTGTGTGTGTGTGTTTCATCACAGTCTGTGCTTTCACTGGAAGGCTGTAAGCACAGACATCCTTTGGGGAATTTTCCAGAGTTCTCCCTTGCAGCTAGGCCAGATGTTTTCACTGCATGGTTTTCTTATTTCATATTTCTACAGCAGCGTGTTACAGTATTTAGAGAATCTGTGTGTTAGAAGCTCCTCCCCCAAAATTTTCTAAACTCTCTGTATATTTTGCAACTTCTGCAAAAGTAAATAGATGAAAATATTAAGGGAGTTGTTATTATTAGGAAAACTGTGCTTCTGAGGAACTGTGCTCAAACATTAGTCGAGTGTCTTGCACATTTTTCTAATAATTTCTATTAATGAATTATGGTAATTTCTCATAAATATGATCAAATTTTGGACCGTATATGTTAAAATATTGATATATTAATTGAAATAGGATATAGTAGTAATTAATTATGGAACACAAAAGTATCTAGATGCTTGTGTTTAATAGAAATAATGAAAACCCTAGCAGAAAAAGCATTACAGGTTAACTCAAAGGACCACTCAGCCACAGGGCTATATAGCAGAGGTCAGAAATGAAGGCTCAGGAAAGAGGACTCCAATCTTCCCATCTTTCCAGGTTCTCAGTGTTTAGGATGTTCACATTGGGTACAGGAGTCACCTGTATTCAACACCAATTCAATGTTCTAACCTTCATTTCTGAGTATTTTTTGAGGAAAATTGTATTTAATCTTTTCTTACTACTAAAAGTTTTCCTAAAGTCTTCCTATTATACTAGCCCTTAATATCACCTTCAGAATCAATTAAGCATACGAGATACAGAAGTACACCATTGTTTCTGAAGAACTATGAATAAAACCAAAGGGTTTTAAAAAATACTTCTACTTCTGGAGATATGTAAAATAGTTTTTATAATACACCATGTTAATGTGTCAGAATATTACACATTCATAGCAGATAGAAGAAGATAAAATAGTTTGTCTCTCCACCTTGCTTGCCAAAGTTTCATGAAAGAAAGACCGACCTTATACACTTATGGAATATTTTTTAATTTGGTAGGACACCTATCTGTGCAAGCGAACAGTTAGAATATTGAATTTTAGAATGAATGAAATTAAATTACACAAATTCTAGCTTTCAAAATAAGCTTATTTTTAATCATGACTATTCTGTAAGACAAGTCATTGAATTGGTTTTGTAGTCCAAAAAAAAAAACCCAAAATTTTGTGATCTTTTAATTATTGAGTAAAAAAAATGTGTATCAAATTTACTTTCTGACCTCTCTGCTAGTTCATTTTTTACTTTCAATTACATTTTCATGGAACTCCACACTTCTTTCCTCCCTCCCTCTCTCCTCCCTCTCCCCCAAAGTGCAGTACACCAATTATTTAAACTAATAGGCAATCCAGTGAATGAGGATAGATGATAATAAATAATCTAGGAGGATAATAAAATGATAGAACATAAAATAATTATGTTTTGTAAGTCATACTATCAAACTTGTTAGTTATATAGTCTTGCATCCAAAATATGTGTTGTTATTTTGGGATAAACATTTTTTTACCTATGGAATTTTTATCAATTTACTGAAAAAAAAAATAATGCAGTAAAAGTAGGTGCTGTTTTCACAGGAATTTCCAGCATGGTACAGTTTAATCTTTGTTAGCTGTTTGTAGCCAGTGCATATGACAAATTACAGCTCATCAGTCTGCTGCCTTTTTAATTTCAGGTTTTCAGAACTGTATTTTTTTAAGTACTTTGTTTTTCTCTACATACATTTACATGACCTTTTCAGGACATGCTGGACCACCGATTCCATGAATTAAGTGCGAGTTCTCCCTTAGATAATGCATACTGTGAGGCACATAAGACTGCTGTCCTGCTTGTCATATTTCCTTTTAGCATGCATGAATGCTCGGCTTGAGTGGGCTCCAAAAATGAAGTACATTGTGCTGAAAACCAAAACAATCTCCTGAATTTTACTACAGGAAATTGTTTCCCTATAAAAAAATGATTGTCCTTTAAAAAACACTTTTTTGGCCAGAATTTTTCCTGGTGGAAAACATTTAATAACAATAGCGTGTATGAAACTGTGTTTCTCTACAAGCCATAGAGCAATGTTCCCTGCAATTCCTGTTTATCAGCTTCTTTTTGTCAAAATGCTCAGATCCATAACCTGAGACTGAAACCAAATTCTCAGATCCATAACTTGAGTGCAACCCTCTCATTTCTCTTAGCTGCTCCATCTACAGACATCTTGAACCCAGTAAGAAATTAGTGTGATTGTATAAGTTAACACTGTTACTTCTCTCTGTTGTCTCCCATATTGATATACAAGCCAAACAGAATCATAGCAAGAAAGGCTAGATTCTTGTAGGAGTGGGATTCTTGGATGAGATGAATTTCTAAATGCTCCTCTGCATTTAAACAAAAGTTTGTTTATTTTATGTTTAAGCAAATATTTAAAGACCACCAATACATAACTAAATAAATATAATTCCTTGTTGCTACCAAACACTTTCAGTGCCTTTGTGGGTTGTACACACACAAATCTCTATGAATTGACTGTGCCTGGTATTTCAGTATCCATCATTCAACATATGAGAAAGATTCGTAATGTAGCAGTGGCCCAAACCTTCTTAAAAGGAACCAAGGAACATCCTTGTGATCTTGGTTTCTTGTCATCTCAATATTGGAGATTAGGGCTGGTTGCTGTAGAAATCACAGACACTGAAGGACATACAGTTGAAATATCATAGAATTATAGAATCACAGAATGGTTTGGGTTGGAAGGGACCTTAAAGATGGTCGAGTTCTATTCCACCCCTGCTATGGGCAGGGACACCTCCCACTAGAACAGGTTGCTCAAAGACCCATCCAGCCTGGCCTTAAACACAGCTTTTCAGGCTTGAAATACAAACATATCTTTTGCTCTTTTTCTTCATTTCCTAAGCCTTGGTTTATTATTCATTGAGAGATATAATCACTGTTTTAAATAAAACCCTTAAATTAGTAATTAAGGTGAAATCTGAACAGATACCTTTCAGGTGAATTGAGAGCTGACAAACTGCAGAGTTAATGTTCTGCCTCTGACCATTGGACATGGTGATAGCTTTATTATGACTAGCTTAAATAGCTAATTCCTGACAACTGCAAAATAGAGCACATACAACACGTGAAAAGGAAAATACTAACCCAGTGTGTGCAAGTAGCCATTCACAGCTGCAGCAGCTGGAGGGAAGGTGTCATGGAAATACATGTCTCCCACTAAACAAGGACACAGAAATCTGTTTCTTCTGTTCATGGTCTCCATTTCCTGCTCGGCAGCTTAGTCAGCAGCATTCAACATATCTCAGCTATTCACCAGCTTAGCACTTCCAAGGCTTTTCTTTTGTCTTCCCTCCCCTTCTATCCCCAACACACTGAATTGCCTTTTAAATTAAATAACGTGTGTACTGGTCTTCGGGAACCTCTCTGTCAGATGTCTCTTATGCCTATGGATTGCAGAAGCATTTCTAGATGTGTAACTTGGGCTGTGAGCTGTGCAAGGTGGAAAGGTGACGGCATTCTTTTATTGATTTTAATAAGCTTTTTATTAGGCTTTGTTTAACACATTCTCCTTTTTGAACTTCGGCAAATAGAAAGTGTTCTTTAATTCTTGGAAGGATGGAATAATCTGTTCATTTAGACAGCAAAGTTTTGAGATCTCAAAGCCAAATGATGTATATTTGCTATGATACATAGGAATAATCAAATTAGAATTTTGGCCTTGAAATGTATTGGTATTATACATTTTGTTATGGGAACTACTGATGCCAAAAGCAAGTGATTTTAATGATTAATTCACTACAAAAGCTATAACTTGAATCATAAAGTGAATTGAAATGTCATAATTGTCAACTTACAATAAGTACATATGAAAATAATATATATAATATATATTAAGTGGATAATATTATATATTACCCACTTAAGAAAAAATACTATGTTAGATATCAGGTAATGGCTATTACATCAAAGTTATTTCCTAAAAATAAGTACATGCCTGGATGTAGGCATGCACTAAGCTCCACCACAAAAGAAATACCTGCTGAGAAAAACAGCCCAGTAGTTCTCATGCCACACCTACAGTTTCAGTGCGAATAGAACTCTCACCATAAAGCTTGTCTTCAACATGTTTTCAGGAATTTATGAAGCTTCTACTAAAGCTGACAAAGATCTGCAAGGATAAATAATTCTTAAAGAGTGTAAAAGTAGGGTTAAAGGTATTATTGTTGATAAGAACTGGCTTTTGGTAACTGTCTTCCCTTTCACAGTCTAATTATTTAATTATTTTTAAGATGCCTAGCTCGATGTTGAAATGTTCTATTAGCTGAGAAAATGCCTGATAACTTTGTAATAATTGGACATCTTGTCATTTTTTAATTACTTCCATGATGGCAACTACAGGTGTGAGTGATCTGTTACTGACAGATACTGTTACTGCTGCTCTAGATGCATACAAGACCACAGGAGGAAATTACACTCTCCCTTGTGATTGTTGCTCACAAAAAAATAATTGTTTTGGAGGAAAGTACTGCAGGAGGAGTTTTTTTGTGTGTGTTGTTCTTTTTTGTTTGGTTTTCCCCCAAAGAGAACAGATCTTTAATGGGTTCACATTTTATAAATTGGAAGGAAGAAAACTATGTGGATGCTCTAGCAACCCCAAAATTGGATGGGTAGGCAGCAACATTTCAGCCATTCAGAAATAAGGCAATGGCCACATTAAAAGTATCTATTGTGTCCAAAATTGTGATTTACTGAAGGCATTGACATTCTAGTGTACAGCATCCAGTGCACATTCCTGTGTGGATGTTTGTGTTTATATGGCTAAAACAATCACATTTTAATTGTTCACTGTCCTTAGGATACAGGACACACAAAACTTGTGCAAAACTTCAGTTGTAATTTGCACTTTAATGAAAAGAAGCATTCATGCATCATACATAATTTAAGACACTAAAGCATGAAGCATCTGTTCAATGCAGTTAGGATCATCTCATGTCCTCCACACACATATTTCTCACTTGTAGAATACAGAGATAAATTGATCTTTTTTTTTAAGAAAATGAGCAGGTGCTGGAGTTTATTATGGTTGTTATCAGTTTTAGAAAGGCATAATGATATTGTCTTAAGGGCTACATTTTTACAAGATACAAAAATTCCTTGCCATATTTTCAGTCCTCTGCATGATATAACTGCCACAACATTCTATAAATAAAACATATCCATAAATACTTTATAAGGAATATACTTCCACATAAGCTTGTGAATACAATAAGAGTTTGCTTATTAAAAAAACCCTTGTCATTTTAGTTGATTTCATTAGAATTTTTTTGTTGTTGTTTTTGCACATAAGAGTCTGCTTGGCTATATGGTTTCTTTTAAAAATGGAAAAAAAAAAATTTTAAAAATATAGCTGTAGAAGAGATGGTGAATACTGGAAGTGTCTAATTCCACACTTCCCTTCCACATTCGCAGTCATTTATGCCTGCATATGTTTTATATATATATATCAATGGGTTAAAATCAGATTCTAAAGTAAACAACACCTCCATTGGCAGTCATGTTTTTCCAAAACCAAAGTCTTCAGAAATGGGAAAGCATTCCATTCCTTCATCTTCAGGAGTAACTAGCTAACTATGGATTAAGGAATTGTTTTCCTCATTGTTACCTAGTTACTAGCAAAATGAGGCATACAAAATCTGAACAGGTCAATCAGTAAAAGCTAGGGGAACAATCAGCACCATTCAATACTGAAATAATTGAAAACAGGACAAATTACTGAGAGGATTAAAGAATAAAAACAGAATAAAGAACAACAACACGAGATGGCAAGCTGTCTCAAGGAGAGCAATAACTGGATCATGGCTATGAGGTCTCACTGCAATACCATCATGAAAAGGGTTTATTAGATACTTTAATATCTGAAACAGGAAATAACAGGAAAACAGTGAATAAAAGCAGGATGCTTAGTAACACCTATGCTGATGTTAAGTAGTAACATTTCTGTTTTGTAAATACTAGTGAAGCTGTTAATGGAATAATATATTGTGTCCCAGAATTAATAGAGAATGTGAAAAACTGGGGATGTAGAAAAAAAATGGTACTATCCAAACACATGAATTCTGGGAAGCTTGTCTTCTTTTCAGATATTTTATCTAGTTAGTTTATTAAAAGGAAGTTAATCACATCTAATCAAGTCTATTTATATTATGTTTCTCCATGACTGTAACATATAAAAATGGCAGAACAGATTTATCAAATAAAGTTCAGCTTTCAAGAACACCTAATTAGCTGCTGGAGTGACGGACAAAATCTTTAAATCAAAGTATTTGCCTTTTTAAAAACCTGTTGAAAGTATTTGAAGTGTTTGAAGTCAAATCTAAATCTCAGAAAGACCACAGAAACCACTAATTTTATGAAATTTTATGTCTCACACAGTGCAACTAATGTTCTGGCCTTCAAAACTGTGAAAACCACCAGCCAGTTTTTGGATCCTTCCTTATGCTATTATTTATTGTTTCTGCTGCTGCAGAAGAGATATCAATTCTATTTCATCATGCATAGGTGATTTTAGGTAATCATGAATTATTTGAAAAAGAATGACATAGAACAGGTAGAACAAGAAAAGAAAATTAATAAACAGTTTATATTCCTGCAACCTGTGTAATGTAGCAATCCTTCCAACCAGCTCTAGACAATTTAGCTTAATTCTCTAGCTATAATTACAAAATTAAAGATTAAGGATATTTCAAATTGCTGCACTTACTGGTAGTGTTGACATAGAAGCCCAGAATTAGAGATAAAAAAAGTGTCATTGAAGCAAATGGAAGATATTTCTTTATCATAAAATATGTGATCAGGGAAGGGAACACAGTTTGGTTGTTTGCCCAATATTGTAGTCACTGCATCACTGTCTCAAGCATAACCATGAGTAATATTTCAAATTCAGTTCTTCCCTCATTGCCTGCCTCTAACTCTCAGGTAAGCATATTGCAAGCATACTCAAAAATATGCCAAAATGAAGATGCTGACATCAACCAACAGATTGTTTTTGTTACCACTTACCAGATAAGTTTATATCTAAGTGCAGATAGTCTAAATACTGCTGCGCTCCCTAAAATCATGCAAGCACACTACAAGAAACTGTAGTAAGTTCCATTTCTGAATGAGTGAAAAACAGAGAAATGATACTGACTAAAGCTGAAGAGCTTCTAACATGAAATATTACCTAGGAAAATCCTGTGTTCTGACAAAAAGGCAAATGGTCAGACTACCCCTAAGCAGAAAGAGGATGAATAGGGTGATAGGTGACAAAGGAAGAGCTCTCAGTTTCACCTTGTAGGAGGGGAAAGGAGAGGAATGATGCCAGATTGTTTTTTTTT
>BJBW01000604.1:0-200906 GCA_004320125.1 Scolopax mira | reverse complement strand
ATAATCCAAACAATTACTTTAAGCTTCGTGTTTGCTATTACTATTTTAATAGGAAGAAGACTAAAACTAATGTGTTTCTTTTACTCTAGGGTAGAAATAGGTGGGTACAATGAAGACACAAAGCTATTTTTTGCAGTTTTTGGATCATATGATTTCGGTTACCTAGCTCAGATGATAAAACAGATTGAAAAATTGAATGAGTGCATCTAATAGAAAATTTAAATTAACAAATAATATTCTGAAAAACAAAAAAATTACTTCTTCCCTTTCTGTTACATTTCATTGCATAGCACTGCTAATATCATTACTTAAAGCATTTATATAGATATTTTTTTCTCCTTCAATAAATGATTTTGTAGGCTAAAGTAAGAAAAATATCTTTAAGTGCTTGAAAATTTGTTTGCAACCTCTTCAGATCTTTGTTTTTCAACAAGTAGAAGAATGCTTTATTGCCCTGTGAAAATGGCATCTTTTTAATTTTGAAAAAGATCTCAGGTATTTGAGAAAAACATAAAGGTAGTTGCATTCACCCCAGCTGAAAAGGGGCTCATTTCTTTCCAAGTCCATATTCTTTTATACATTGCTCTAAATACCATTAGCAGGTCTTTGAGCCAAAACTGTGGGATTAACACATCTCAATTTTTAAACTATGGCTAGAAACCTATCATAGAATTGTCTGCCCATAATGGGCAGGGAGCCAGCTGGGAGTTAAAAAGCATTTGGAAATTCGTAGTCCATTCTTGGCCAGTACTTTTTCTGGAAATGACACCAGAATCCTCTTCCCTGGGGGGGCTCCCCCCCCCTATTGTACGTGTGCATTGCAGTTCAGCAGCACATAAAAGTAAGCCCAGTGATTTCAGGATGCACGAGGCTCTCAGGGCATAGGAAGGTCACCTGAATTCCATACACAGTTGAATAACCACTCACAAATTTTGTATTGCACAAAAATAAACTTAAGTTAATGACCTTTACATTACACCATTAACTTACGTTGTTCAAAGCCCAGATGACAACAATGCCCTCATTGATTTAATAACACAGAAAATGGTAACCAAATCAGCAGAAGTCATTTTCAGTGCTGGAATGTGGCTCATGCAGCCCCATAACTGCTTTGAGAAAGACGAGCAAGTTAGAAATGATGAGAGGATCTTGAAGAATTTGAGATTTATCAAAATTACAGCAGCTGCAATTCACACACCTCCCCCTCCTTTAAACTGTTACAGAGGAATGAGGAAAATCTAACAATGACCAACTGCAGCTGATACTCAATGCTGTCAGATACTGTCTTGCCTACAGAATGATGCCACAAAGACCTGTGGCTGGCTGTAGGATGCACTGCTGTGTTCTGCTTCAGAGCTGCCAGATTTGTAGGAGGAATAAAGCCATAGCCTTTCTGTTGTACAGAGAAAGGTTATAAGAATCATCAACCCCACAAAGAAACTCTCAAATTAAGGGGCTGAAGTAATACTATTTGCCTCAGGGAACAAGTGAGAAATCATACTGAATGCTTGACAGAATTAAAAGAAAGATTAGTCAACTGTAAGAATATCGTAACATCTAGAGTTTCTACAATAAACAGTACTAGGGACTTCAAAAACAGTTTTGGAGAGAACTCAGTCTGATTTTCAGAATCTAGATGAGAGATGTAAGTCAGGTAGCAGATTAGTCTGTAGCTACTGCAGGTGAATTTAAAGAAATCTGAGGTGTCCTAACACCTGCTACAATCTGAAACAACATATGGGATTCTACTTCAGATCTGACAGCAATTCTTCTGTTGCTATGGAAGCATTCACAGTCTTTTAAAATTTTAGTAGGTCTGTATCTCAAGTCATCCATACGTATTTTGTTGGCCTTCACTTCTGTTCCATCATCCAAAAGAAGACAATTTATCTGAGATATTTCTAATCATTAAATCATT
This sequence comes from Scolopax mira, assembly GCA_004320125.1. Lineage (NCBI taxonomy): Eukaryota > Metazoa > Chordata > Aves > Charadriiformes > Scolopacidae > Scolopax > Scolopax mira. Next base: position 198,988 of record BJBW01000604.1, on the reverse strand, counting down.
AAATAAATTAATACATGTGATGAAAAAAATACCTATGATCATCCTTGAAATAGTTCTCTTAGATCTGCTTGGCTTTCCAGTAGCCATTCAGCTGTAGACATCATAAGACAGATACTGTAGACTGACACACATCAAGCGAGATCTCACCAGAAGAACAAGTCCAAAGCCTGACACACCACTGCATGCCTTTCCCCAGCATAATTTTTAAAATCACAAATTCTACAGATGCACATTTCTGATTGCTGTGCATTTCATCCCAAGGCATCATACACTATCATGGGACTGTTCTTCATTTGGATTCATCAAATGTCATAACAAACAAAGAGGAAGGACAGAACCAGGTCCGATTACTGTCGGCAAAATATTTTTTGTAAGACAGTCATCTAATTTGTGATTTTTCAGGTCTGAGATCAGTAACTTCTTTAAAAAAATAAATAAATCTGGAAACCTGAATTCTTAGTTATGCTCTTAACACTCCCCCCACCCCCCCATATAACCCTAAACTGCAGCCATTTGAATGAATATAATGATATTGTCCACTGTTTCAGAATAGAAAAGATAAAATGCTTTAGAAAAAAAGCTCCATCACCTCTAGACGAGTTTAAGAGTGCAAGAAAAGAGTATTCTAGATATAATTCTTAAAAAAGGTTAGGCCAGAACAAGTCACGCCATTTGATATTGTCATTTCTAATTAAAAAGTCATTCTAAAATTATGCAGGGAAAATTGCTTTAAAGTTACTAGGTAACTCCTTGTACATTATAAAACTTTTTTCTAGCAGGATAAGAATCTGTCGAGTTTGTCACTTTCAAAAATAAAATGACAATATTTGACTGCTAATTTTTAACTGAAATGTCATTATCTTGGAAATTATTTTAAAATTGAAATTACACAGTGAATTTGCTAAACTCAGTAAAAAAAATAAATATTGTGGTAAGTATCAAAAGTGGTATGTTAAAAATCTGAAGTATTTCTAATTAAATAGTTGACCTCTAACAAAAAACACATGACATAATGAAGGAACAGAAAAACTGTCCACGTGCAATGTTACTTCAGTGCAGGTTATAGTAAAAGACTGTACTTTGGAAAAAAATCTGGTATTATGCAAATTGACCCACACCTTCCTCTGCTACTACTGCATCACTTCTTTCTAGAAAGGTATCACAAAGATCAGAGAAGTAAGTTTTCTTTAGCATTTGAGTATTTGCATTATAGTATTTGAGACAAAGCTGTCTCTAATAACAACTTTGTGTTTCTCAACGGCACGTGCTGTTTGTGTGGCTGGTTTTCTACAGTGAAATTACTTTCATCAAGAATATTTGTCTCAAATTTACTTGAGCAGAAAAACTCAAATGTCTTCTTACATTATCAAGAGTAAGGAACTGAATTTAGAGCTAAAGAGCAGTTGTCTTTTGACGTAAAAGCAGCCCAACGGTGAAACGGAAGCAGCCCGTTAGAGCAGCGTAAGGTGCTTATCAAAAGCCTGTGTTCTCCCCTTTGAGCAGGAAGCAGAGCAAGCATCATGAACTGAGCATCCCCCTTGCTTTATTCAAAGGCTCTGACCAGTAAATCAAACTCTACTGTAACACTCTGTATCCAGCAACACTATAATCCGTTGCCTCTATCCTGTGTTCACAAGGAACTAACGTACAAAACACCAAACCAAACCAAAGCACAAAATAAATACAGTGTGCATGGGGAAACAAATTTCTACTTTTAATTTGTCAGTAAAGGAATAGTCAGTAATTCGTCACCTGGTTAGGAACATGTGGCACACACTCCCAATTTCTGTAAGCACACTACTGTGGGTTTTGCTGTCAGATCTAAGCCAGTACTTTATAGGTCACCTTGGCCTTTAGTTCACGTTGCTAAATTTGAATTTTCTTAAGGCATCAAGCAAACATTATGTTAATTTACTGTAAGTTCTAACTTTATTATAAAGCAGGGAACTGTAAGTACTTAAAACAGATTAACACACATGCTAAAATAAGTGAATACATAGTACACTATTCCATGAATTATGACCATATCTCTCAAAACAAGCAGTGTGGTGAACAAAGCTGAAATAGACTATACACCCAGTCCTGAAGATATGTAGCCTAAACAAGTTTTTGTGTACTATTTGGAAATTTACTTAATTAATAATAATCAAAGACATAGTAGAAACAAAGGGTAAGAGGTGTGAGCTGGTTCAACTTGATACGTGTGTGTGTGTGTGTGTACATATATATAAACTGAAAAATAACTCCCCAACTTAAAATGAAGAAGCTTATTTGAATTAATTAGATCTGCTTCCAACTGTTAACACAAACCTTGTTTGTTATCTCACGCTAGGGCAGTTACAGTGCTCAGAATGCAGTCTTTTCCAATCAAGAAAGTGACTCATCAGAAACACCAATAATTTTCCCAAGTAGAATTGTGCGTTATGTAGAATGCTAGAGATGCAACCTCTTCTAAACCCGTATTTTTTTAGATCAGTAATAAATAAGGAAATACAAATCTCTTGTATGCAATAATTACAAGTGAGGAAGTTTCAGTTTTCTTTCATGAAAAAACACTTTCCTATGTCATATTGTTTCATAAAGCACAGTATTTTCCTTTATCTTTGCAATTCCAAACTTACAGTACCTGATCCATTCCCAGCTTAGTTAAGTAGATGGCACTTTTTTGACACGTTGCATCTTCACAGACCGGTAATAAATGTTCACTTTGTCCATCCCCATCTGTCAAAGAGGAAAAAAAAAGACTGTCAGCTTTGTATTTGCCAAGTCAGAAACCCTGTTTACAAGAGGTAATCAGCTGTGAGTAATTTATTATTTTTGTAAATGTGAAAAATTACATAAGGTAAACCAGACTTTTTCAAAATGCTGAAACTAATCATCTCATCTGGGTCTTCTGTTTGAAGATTGCCTTTGTTGATGCATTTTCATCTTGACCCGTAATACAGAGAAAGTTTTAAATTTTACTTCTGACAATAATGTGATATATTTAGAAGAATAAGTGCTTAGTAATTTGTTCCATCTCAATTTAGTTTGGAAGAAAATTACCTTTTATATAAATCCACCATCACAAATCTCCCACGCAAACTTATTTAATTTTCTAAACTACTTGTAAACTCCTGTGCTGTCAGCAAGACTTTAAGAAGAGTCATGAGTTCACATGTAATACGTTAATCTATATTAAAAAATAAAGTACAACACCAGAAAGTTGACTAACACAACAGCTAATAAATTCCAAGCTTATAGAATTAAGCAAACCTGAGTAATTTACAGGTTTTCAAAAACGTTCTTCAAGCACTTTTAATCCATTTATTTCCAAAACCTTTAGTAGAATAATAACCTTCTATTGTTTAAACAAGTAATGCTTATTTGCATCTAGCAGTCTGACACACAGCGCATATAACGAAAAAAAAATAAAAATAAATTTTTTAGATAAAGCTTGTTATCTACTGCAGGAGAAATCCCTATGTTCATATTTTAGCCCTGCAACCCTGCACAGCATATGCAGAACTACTGCCCTCCTACTAAGAGAGAAACCATCACAAGTTACCCTGAGAAGGAAGAACAGAGAGTCAAAAAGCAAGCAGTCAAAAAACAGCAGCTAAAATTTCTGCATTAATGATGGCTGCTGCAAATCCTGATTTTAACCAAACCAAACTTGCTGGAGAGATGAACATTCCGGACCAGGAACATTTCAGGGAATCTGTTTTCCAGGCTATGAAACCAAAACTCGTATCATAAAAAAAAAGATTAATATTTTCAAATTGCCCCTTAGCCTATACAGTTCTGAGGAGCTTGGTGTTAATATTTAAAGTGGATTTTCTAAATTGCTTGATGAAATCTCCTTAGTTAATAGGCAGAACCTAGATTTTTGCCAAAGCCACAGAATCCCTTATTCATTTCCCAATGTACTACTGTCCACAGCCTAAATGTTCTGTCATACTTTACCATAATGTAAAAGCTTTCTCAGCCTGCCGTATCTTATTTGTGTGAAGTTGAACTTCCTTTTAGTGTATGTGTGTATATATATCTATATCTGTGCAGAGTTTTCTAGGTCCCACCCTTATTACATAAGGAAGTCAGGAGATTAAAAGTACAGTTAAAAGGAGGAGGAGGAGTGATGAAAATATCAGACTTCCCCAAATATCTCCAAGTGATAAAGCCAAACAGTCACCTTTAGTGGCTTCCTACATCCCATCTGCCTCATAAACTATTTTACCTCAGCACTAACCCCCTCCCAAACCAGCAGCTCTGTTATCAAGGAGAGACAGTTTAGGATGCTGAGTAGCCTGGGTGATAGAAATCCAGTAAATTCACATCCAAAGAGATGGGAAAGGAAATGACCACTGAACAGAGAAATTAACACAGCCATTATTGAATTTGACCAGTCTCAAAGCAGTGCCAACTTTTGAAGCTATTTTTTTTCCTTCCACATCATTCAAGAACAACAATTAAAATATGTCGCTCATTTTTATTTTTGCTTACATAAACTAGAATAAAATCCTGTTTAGACTGCAGGTTTTTTCTAAACTTAAAATGGGAAAAACAGTTTAATTTTCAAATTATAAACTATGGCAATATTGAAGGGTTTGCTAGAAGAGATTAAAGTTGCAGAGATGTCAGCGTTTTGTGAAATATAAAATTTAAATTACGGCCTAATCTTTTGAATACATTTCTTCAGAAGTTTCAGTCCAAAGTAATTTTAGAAGACTTTCAATAACGCATGAGGACAAAGAACCTTCAAATTTTTTGCTCTTTGTTAGAAAGGGACAAGGACAAGGATGTTCTCATTTTAAATTATGCTATGGAGCAGAGGAGAATGTAAGATGTTTGATTCTACTTAAATTGCAAACATTCATCTTGCTATGCTGATAACTCAGTTTGATAGTCTGGGTAATTAACGTTCAGTAATACTGCAGTATATTGACAGGGACAACCCACAGAGCTTTGAAGAATAATGAAACTACGGGGCAGTAAGAAGGATGGAACTTCCACATAATCAGATAAGAAGCCACCACCATACAGATGTATTCTCAAGAAATTAAAAGTTTAAGAGAAAGATTTGATTAAAATAATTCAGTACAATCAAAGAATGAATAGGAGGTACCAATGCATCAAACAACACACCTTTGCCCCTGCAATTGAAAAGAATGTGATACAAATGCCATATTAGAAGGACACGGTTTCCCCAATTTCTTTGTCCAGAAGCTACAGGTCCATTTATGTAACTTTAAGCTCATGTTTTCAGCTGTAATATCTCTTCAATTAGTATTTCCATAAAATACATTTTAGATGTCTCTATGGCTTTACAGTGTGACAATTCTATTCGGAAGGGCTGTAGGCTGTGGGGTTCAGCTAAAGATGAGGTGAGGTAGGATATCGAGCCCCCTAAAAGCACTTCCATTTCCTTCCCTCCCCCTCAGGAAGGCACAGCTCCCGTCAGCTGATTTAGGTCTAGAATGGCTTGCTGTGAAATCAGGTAACAATTAGCACCTGCACTTTGGAGAGAGTAGAAATACAGGAGCTGGGAAAAGAAAGGAGAACCCTGGGCCACAAAACTACTGATCTCTAAGTGTTTATCATGTTGCTTTCTCAGCTGAGGCACAGAAAACTACTCGCTTCAAAAGCGGGTATTAGGAAGCAGAATCTAAATAAAAGCACATCTTTAAAAACTTCTTCATGTGGCTCCTAAGTGGATAGTTTTCCATGCATTTTGTATTCACTATAAAAAAATAATTACATAAATCCTGTTGGTTTTGATGTGCTACCTGATTTATACAGAAATTACTTCCTGACATTTATTTGTCATGCTGGATGATTAAAGTACATCTGAAAGTATTTTAACTACTATATTCCTAATGCATAGAAAAAGATTAGGTATTTATTTAGACAAAATTAAAAATAATATGCTTTATATACTCTAATGAGAATTGTGCCCATTACTGCTGACCAAGAATAATATAGCAAAAGAAAGCTGGAACAATTAAAGCATCTAACTTCCCAACAAACATTTACAGTATACATGATAATGGAGACTTTATACATCTGCCTCACTGAAGAGCTTCATAACCATTAGTGTTTTTCATCGAAAAGAAACTGAAGAGCAGGCAAAACAAATTTCAAGGTTAAAAGGCATCAAGTAAAGCACCAACAATTAGAATGTAGCTGGAAACAGGACATCAATGAAACAAGAGTATCACCTGAGTTGTAGTAGAGTAGTTTAAGAAAACACAAAATTAGTTAAATACGGTATTACAAAACAGTAGCAACCAAAAGAAGGAAAACCCAACATTCTTCACTTTTATATTATCTCTTATTTCTTCTCTACTTTTTATGCACATCTTATGATGTACAGATCCATCTTTTACTCTTGAAGTTATTTGATCAAAAGCAATTTTCTGAAGAAAAATCAGAGACCGTAAAAAATGGTAATATGTTTTATAAAACAACTGCAGCAGTTATCAGTTTTGACAAAGGTAAAAAGGAATAAGGATAAAGCCCACCCAGAACAGTTGCTCATAATTTATTTAAATGCAGATCTTGCATCAATCTTCGCTCAAAAAGCCCAAGAAGAAAAAAGCACAATCTTTTTCACTCTCCATTGCCATTTTAAACTGTCCTCCATCTGTAATAACTAGAAATACAGTGCTTCTTGTATTGCTGAAGCTTTTTCAGAGGCACTATGTGAAACCAACAAATTGATACAGCAGCTTTTCCAGTTTTGAAAGAAAATTACTTATTCCTAATCCTTCTGTGACTCCCACCTTGGAAGCACCCACTGAAATACAAACCTTTGGCACAACTCTACCAATCTTGAAGACCACACAAACCCCTCCCAGCACTTGCTCACAGAAGAACTCGACCACTCTAACAACAATCTTACCTCAGACCTACAATGCTTACTTTTCTCATCTTCCTGCTGGTTTCAATCTCAATTTAAATAAATTTAAATCCTTAGATTTCAGTAAATTCTGCCACAAAGGAGGAGGAACACGGAAACTAAACCAGAGTATCATTAGCACATTTCCTCTAGTGCAATTAGGTATTCATAGGTGACAAAACATGCATTGGTGACAATGGCTGGATGAACCTGTCACACCAGCTGAAATAAACTGCACTAGTTTCAGATTAAAAAAATAATCTTACATGACATGCCTTTAATAATGTTTTTCAGCCTAGGTCTACCTAGGAAATCTATGTCTAGAGATCCTCTAATCTTCACTGCTAGTCTATCTTTCTATTACTATATGGATTTTAGTCACAGGTCAAATTGCTGGAAGCCTCAAGTTCTCCTTACTTGTAATTTCAATGTAATTTGTAGCACTAGATGTGGCTAAACATCCACATGTCCTTTGCTAGCACTGCTCAGCTTAAAGCACGTTGGACATCCAAATACAAACTCAGCTGGTAGCCAGCGTGTTCTCTTGACGATACTAAAGAGATACATGGTTAATAAAAATCAACTTTTATAGGCGGTGAAAAAGGCTAGAAAAAAAACAGCCCCACGTACTTATCAGCTGCAAATCTGTACTTATGTCAAAATATGGAAAGACAAAATTAGCAGTCTTCTGCCATCTAGGAATCATGTGAGAATCATTACTTACTGCCTGTTCACTGTATCTCAAAGAAAAGCCACGGACAGAAAGCATTCTTTCTAACATTTTCTGCTAAGTGCTAGCAATCTAATCCACAACAAGAGTAACCCAAAAGACACAGATTGTGCAGATCACTGGGAGCACACCTCATTCGGAAAGATTGTACGAGGAAAAATTACTTGCAGCTGAAGCTTTAACATTGATTTTGAATGCTCACGCTTCCAAAAATCATACTCAAATCTTTTTGATCTTTTCTAAAAGAAAATTTCAGTGGGAGAAAGCAGAAAAAACCCTTCTAAATCAGATTAAGAACAACACAATGTTATTACAAAGGGTCATATATGTTTAAAATGCGACGCTAGTGTACTGTAGCATAAGCACATGTCTTAAAACAAATGCACAAATAGCAAATGGTGCCTTAGTGGTTACTCTGAGATTCATTGACCCCGAGGTCCCACCATCTCTCCGAATCGCACATCAACATGTAGATGTTGTGCTGTCTGATAATTTGTAATGGTGACACCAGGGTTTGTGTCGTTTCAGCTCTGACAGTTAAGAAATTGCTGTAGCAGCTCTATTAGATTTCAGCCCTTTCAATTTGAACCATCTGGATTATCATCTCCCATTGGCATAGACCTTTTGTGATGGGGGGAAGGAATGTGGTCAGTTCTGTCTTCCTGCTTTTAACAGCTGTATAGTTCTGCTCAGTGTAATATTATTTCTCTTTAAAAACAAAAATTGAGTCAACTTTCTTTTCTGAGATGACATACTGATTATTATCAATTACTACAGTTGTGTTAAATAAAAAGAGGTTCTTTTCTAGCAAATAAAAATAAGGTAGCTATGCAGGCTAAGACAGTGAGAACAGCATAGCTTTCATAATTCTCAACCTGATGCTACCTACAAGCAAGACACTTCATATACCATGACATCCTGATGCCTCGAGAACCTATTGTTCTTTTGAGAATACACATTCTAAACTTGCCACGGTCCCTGTATTATTACAGACTTTGTCAGTGCAGTTTTCTCAATACCCTTCAAAAAGGTGAGAAAAAAACCATCCTCAATACAGTACAATAAAAGCCACAAAGTTTTTCTCTGCTGTTGATTTAAAGTCCAAATAAGTATAAGGCATCTCTTGTTTAATACAATACATCCTAACGAAGCTTTATATGTTTTTTATTTCACCATACATACAGCTCGCTCACACACCTCCCTCATGGCTTTGTACAGTTCTCATTCTCCTTTGTCATGAGCTTTTCTTCCTAAATTCTAAAGAATAGTAGAAAAATAACTTGGAAAAAGCTCAGTTATGGTAGTGCTGAAAACAATAGCCTTCTGGGATAGGCAAGATGACTACACCCAATACAATTCAGTTTGATATTCAAACAAAATAAAGGTTTGTTTGAAAGCTGATTATCTTCAATTTATCTTCTGAGGTAATAAAGTGATTAGAATTCTTTTGTCACTTTCTGCCTTTATGTGTTCAACGAGATGGTCGTGACAGAGACAATTATCATAAATTACTAAGACAACAACGCATTATTAAAAGAATCAGTGTCAGCTGCTTTTAGAAAACATGAATCACAACTTCAAAAAAACAGATGCAAAGAGCTTTTACAGATGATTCAAAGTTCCACGGACATTAAAGAAAGGCTTAGAACACTCCCCTTCACACTAAATCAATTCTGACTGTCTATATCCTTCCAACAAATCCATATTCGCACCTCTGCTGCATAAAAGCATTTACACACAGCGTGCCAGCATCCTGCACAAAGGCACTTCCAGGCTGCACTGGATCCAGCAGCGCTGTCTCCTCTCTTAAATGGAAAGACTACATCAAATGTACCAACTGGAATCCAAGCAGGAAAAAGAAATTAGATTAAATACAAAACGAGAACCCCCCCCTGCACACTAAGCAAGAAGTAACACTGAAATTCCTGCTGTAGCTTATGCTGAAAACTATTGGTTCCAAATATCTCATATTGTTAAAACAGAAACCACAAAACCTGACTGCACAGCTTGGAATTATCTAATGTTACACGCTTCGAAAGCTCATATGGCATCAAACGTTCAGACACTAACAAATGAAGGGGGTAACACTAATTAAAGAAAGCCACTTGTGTGACTAAATTTGAGGTTGAGAGTTCTTTTTATATTAACCAGAAACACTGTGAAAGAAAAATTCAATCCTGAAGAGATTACATTGTTCAACAAAGAATGAGTAAGCAAATGGCACGTGCACCACTCCTCTCGTTTTATTATTGGAAAGAAAACTCTTGCAAAATTAGACAATGTAACCCCATCTATATCATTATTATATTATTTATTATTTACACTGTGCAAATTCAGGGGAAAAAAAAGAGCTGTTATTAAGAAAAAAACAACCACAACTCTCTTGGATTTTCAATAATACCATTGGTACAATTGTACCTGGCTACCACTGAGCGGCAAGGGGATGGGGAACAGTTCAGAAACATGGGATTTCTGAGGATGTCATACCAGGACAGATGCCTTAAGGATCATGAAGTGCAGCATTTTCAACAGCAAAAGGGACAATATGGAATTAGAGTATAGAAGACTGCTTATTAAATGACTGTGAACAGGCTCCTAAAGGGCTCAAAGATGATCTGAAAGAATTTGAGGACACCACATTCAAAAGCTTCCTGGATGGACTTTACACTAGTGCTTCATCTTAATGTCAGTCCTCTTCTCAGATCCACTCTTTCTAGTTTGTTTGGTTGAAGGTTTTTTATTTGGTTGAAGGTTTTTTATTTGGTTGGTTCATTTCAGCTTTTGGGTGTTCGGGTTTTTTTTTTAAAAAAAAAAAAAGTAAAGAAACTGCAAAGGAATAACACACAGCTATAGCCTTAAACATCAAAATACAGAATCTTTTTGTAGAAAGAATTGTCAAAGTAGAACTAATATTAAAATGAAAAGGTATCACTGAACAGCATTGCTGGTTACCACTTAACAAATAAGACAGATTTAGCCTCTAAATACGTTTTCCTGGACTCAAATACACAAGTGGCAATTAACTTAGTACATCTCTATGCACTGCTGTTTCAGATGAACTGAAGTGCATCTGTTACCAAAACAACTTCTTCCTTATCTAAAGTCACTCAAAATTCTTTATTTCTATCAGCTTTTATATCTTTTTCACTCAAACTGATGATAGTAAGAACACTTTCCTGCATATGCAAAGCATACCAAACACAGAAGTATTGTCTTCCTGCATCTTAAGGTTCTTAGAGAATCCTTGCATTGACTACAGGAGCACATTTTCACAACGCACTGCTCAAAGGACAATTGCTCTCTGAAGGGGTTATTTATTGAAATGCACCATTAAAATTTTCCATTGACATAGCTACTACATCTGAGGATGCAGCATTCTGAAGAGAAGGAAAAAACTAAAGAAATCCAGACGCTAACAGAGTTCATACACAAAACTAAAAGCTACAAAATTGAAATGCAACTGCAGGCAGCAAAGCAGTACATTTAAGGTCTCATCAGCTGCAGTGTAATCCAAGTCTACTTTAAACAAAAACCTTTCACCACAATGCATTTTACAGTGTGATGACTGTCTTAAAAGAACCTAAACCAACCCAAAGGTTAGGGCTCTCTGCTAGTTAATTACTGGCAATAATGAACTATCATTTCCCACAAGAAAAATGATAATTTCTACTCTGTGTCATACAAGTAGTTAACATACATGAAACAGTTTCATTACTTGGTAGGGTGAATAACAGAGAAGGATGTCTCAGGATTATTAGTTGGATAACTGGATTTTAAACAGGATAAAAATTGGAGGTTCAGGTCTCCTAAATACTTGGGTAGAACTTTAAAAATGCCAGTCCATGCTTTCTCAAAAACGTTTGCACAATTGGAGTAAATACAAACTTCATAAATTAGGGAAGACCACACAGGTGAAGACTCAGCAGCAGCTAAGAAAGCAAGTGGTGAATACAAGATAATGAAGTGGGGTGGAGTTGGTTAAATGCTACCTTCAGAAAATGAGAGTCGTGTTACATTTAGAGGAGGATACTATCAACTGTATGATTTGCTTGATTTTGGAAAGCTATTTCTTATTCTCTTTACATAGAGGCTGTTAAAATTTCTTTGCCTAAACTATGCAAAATCAGTGACTGATTAATCAAACTCTTACAATCTCAATTCAGATATCACAAAGAATGATTTATCAGTCTCTACTAAACCAGCTGAACCAATCATAGATGAACAGCAGTTATAACATTCATTTTCTACGAAAATGAACTAAACGGACTGTGTAAACAGCACAATATTCTATGCTAATTGCTTCTGGGTCACTACGTGAAAGATATATTTCATTAATCTTCAATGTAGCAAGAAAATAGCAGGTTTGTGTGTCCAAAATATTGTTGACATTCATCTAGCTACTGAAAGAAATTAGTCATTTTCAGAATGTCCCACTGAAATCCTTAAATTTCTTTAACAAATACAAAATTTTTCACAATTTTAAGTGACAATTATTAAAACTCTTTATAACTGCAGTTATTTGTCAGAATTCTAGCCAACATCTATGATTTCTTCTAAAGGCAGTACAAGCAGACCTTACAAAAAGCCTCTGCTGGCGTACAGATAACAACAACGGAGGATTAATCATTTTTGCTATAGCAACCACTGCACTGCAATTACCATAGTGACATGAGAAGAATAGAAAAAGTAATAATGAAGAGCTCTTACTTGTTTGGAGCAACGTGTCAGCCAAATAAGTGCAGAATTCACAAGTGCCCAGCTCTGCTCACCTTAATCAATTGAAATGCCATTTGTAATAAATATGTCACAAAGCATTTCTGATTTATTTTTAAAAGGGCAATACAAATTTGTCAATTGTTCACTGTCCTTTGGTGAGGTTAATGTACAAATCATTGCTATCATGTAACAAATGGGAGTGCTACTTATTTTTAAGGTTCTAATATAGACAAAGTCTAAAGTCAAGTACGTTATCGTAAATATATTGATATATGTACACCTGCTTTTGTGTATTTTTCCATTAAAATATACACACACATGTATACACAAAAATGTAATATACCTTACAAATACATATATGTATACAAATATACATTTGTTATTTTTTTCATGAAAAAACATATCTTTATTATTTGATTACTTCAGGAAGACGTGGTGCTAAGATTACTCAAACATCTGTGGCAATTTTTCATGAGTCACCTAATTGTTCATTTTTTCCAGCTCCACTTAACCAAATAATTTCTACTTGATAGCTGTTGTTCAACCTACTTAGTTTAAGAAAGGAAACCTTACCCAAAATTAGTTGCCTTTGGAGGTTCTCAGTCAGGATCTTATTCAAAGCTGACTCTTTTTTTAAAAATTATTTTATTTTTTTCCAAATGACAGGTAACTACTTATGGCTGGAAAGGGTACTTCAAATAAAACTTTTAGAAGCAGAAAATAATAAATAATGTTAGACAAAGTAACCTTTTGAAAGAAAACATGTTTTGCTAAGGTGTAGGTGTGACCAGTGAATCAGAGTCTTGGACTGCAGAAGTGCAAGAGTGTACAAATAGAAAGGTGGGAGTAAATGAGCAGGCAGCAGCACAAGCAACACTCAGGCTCCTGTCTGGACCTGACACCATTCCAGAGCCTAATATGCACAGAGTTAAGTAAATGAGAAGTGGCAGAGAGTGAAAGCACAGAGAAATGTGGAATCCTTTGAGACCTTTAGTGAACAGCAAGGCTGGCACCTCAGCTGTGAGGTACAGAAAATGTCAAGAAAGGAGAATAAGAGAGAGGCAGGCAATACAGAAATAAGACCGTAACAGGCTTGTGACTGTATATTGAACGTGTGTCTAGTCTCAGCAGCTGTATCCGGGTGCCAGCAGTGAAGATGCCTGCAGCCTGCAGAGAGCAGAGTGAGAGCGCTGTGATATCCCACACAGTTTGGCAGAAGCTACTTGGGTAGCAGGTAGTGCAATCTTCGAATGCATCTCGCTTTCCCATTTGCATGGTGCTATTCTGATTTGTTGTGCCATGAAACTTCTCTCAGGCCCCATTACAGAGAGCCAACTGACTACTGCTTCAAACTGCAAACCATCGTACCTTAACTTCCTTTGACTTATGACAATCATTATTTCATCATTTTTGAAATGGGGAAAAAGTCTGACAAACTGTTCCTCGTAAGGCATTTGCTTTAATTTCAGCTCAGTACGAGCAGAATCTATATGATAAATGCCCACCTTTTGAAGGTATTTAAACATATGCAGACATAGCACAGTGGGTAAATGTAGTTACTCTGATACAGTGTCCTCATAATGTGAGATTTTGCCTCTATTGTTAGACCAGTGCAGATCAAAAAAATACTGGAACGAAAACAAGTTTGAGCAGAACTCAACTAAGATCCTCCTTTGCAATAGAAGTTTTTTCCCTCCCACCAATTACTGTGTAAGCCACACGTACACACAGCTATTTAGCTGTAGGTAGGATTTTTTGATGGTGGTCTGGTATTATTCAGCTTCCTTCAGACTGCATTGAATAAAGAACATGGAATTTAGAATTACATCCCTTCATTACTCATACACGCTATTTTAGTACCATATTCACTTCAATACTATCTAAAACTTTGCTCAATGAGAAAATAACTATTTATTGTCTTGATTATTTTAAATTAATGCTGGGAAGATGAAGGAAAAAACCCTGATGCACTACTCAACTTCCTACCCCCTGTTACAACAGAAGAAAGACTGAAGTTGTACTCAAATAGTAATTTTAAAATCATAGTTAAAAGTATTTCCATAGTTGTCAGAATAAACTTTGTTCCTCTATCAAAATACTCTCATACATTTATAGCACTCCTTTCACTCACTCAGGAAATTAATGGGCAGAGAGACCATTAAACCATTTCCCATCCTTCACCCAGGATGAACTTGTGAAGACAAAGATGACAGTGTGTATGTAGCTGTTTGGAAAGAGGAAGCAAGACCCTCATACTGCAAGATTTATGTGGGTGTTCTCCCTTAGCCATGAAATAGCTGAGATCTTTCAGAATAACCAGCTCCAGAAAGTCAGCTTCTGAAAAGTGAGCATCTCCTCCCATAGATGATACTGATGATTCCTTGTCCCTCTATCTGCTTTGCCATATACGCTGTCCCCTTACATAGGGAACAAGATAGAACAAGAGGGAACAGCAAACTGCAAACTGGACATTAGGAAGAAATTTTTCACAGAAAGAGTGGTCAGAGACTGGAACAGGCTTGAGTCACCATCCTTGGATGAGTTTAAGAGCATTTAGATGGGGTGTTGCGGGATATGGGGTAGGGGAGAACTTTGTAGAGGAGGGTAGATGGTTGGACTCGATGATCTCAACAGTCTTTTACAACCTATATGATTCTATGAATTTGACCATAATTAGCAGAGCAGGCTGTGAAACAACTGGTGATGGAACTTCACAACAGCAGCCCCCTGCCACCACTGTCTTTCCTAACGTTGGCTGTAGCAAACCCACAGAGAATTGCACCACTTCGTCACTGCACGCCCCATTCATTCATGTTTTCAAAACTTGAACTTAAACATTTCAACAGTTCCACTTTGCAAAGAAATCCCAGGGTTTATTAAAATCCCATTAATTACGATTAATTTCTAGAATTATGATACATCATTTGGGCTCATTAGCTACCTAACATAGAGAGGAAATTATCCCACATAAAGTTTGCTTTGCCATTGTTAAAAAATAATACAATTTGATTTCTATTTAGTACCTATTAAACATTATTCAGAACATCAGCTTGGAAAATGGTTACAAAACTTCAACACACAGGGGTTTTTTTAACTGTAAAAAACTTACTTAGTATTCTGTTCTTTTCTTCAGATATTATACAGACAAGCCTTTATATTTGTAGATAAACAGTAAAAGATTTTACAAACATTTAGAAAGACTTTAGAAAATATGCTAGACATTTGACAGAAGAACCCAGAGCACTGTTCATCTTCTACCTTATTTCATTTTCTATAGACCTGTAAACCCACCCGTAGTCGTTAGGTAAGGGTCTATGGATAATTAACTATCCAGCAGAGCTGCCTTCTCATTCCATGTCCATGGAAGAGAATCCAACTCGGTCTAGTATAGGGTTCAATTTTTAATTTAAGAAAACCTGTCATTTTCTTTAAAACTGATTTTAAATCAAAATCATGCAGACAGGTTACCATTTGACAACATTGTAGAGACCAGCTCAGTCTCACAACTATCAAGCATACTGAATAAATATAAGTAAATCAGTTCCTTAAGAAGTTATTTACATTCAGTAATATTAGCAGAATGAGGCCGGGAGCACTTTCCCTTAGGTTCCAAATTCTTATTTTTGTGCATGGAAAGCAGGTGTTTTTTGGACTACAAACCAATATTTCCTGTTCGTAACATGACACACAGATTGATAAGACACAATTAGCTGAAAAAGTACATTCTAATAGAAAAATACAGGCTTTCACTAACACTTGCAAAAATAGATTTACATATAAATTAAGGTTTTCTTCTGTCCAAAAGCATTACAGAATTTTCTATTAAAACCATTAAGATTTTACCATGTCTCATCCATCTTTACACAAGTCATTTTAATTCATTTACATTTACCTTTATTAGTTTGTACAAGTGAAGAGTTTATGAACATTTACTCAAATAATCTGAACGAGATTATGGAAAAAACCAAAATCATGAGAAACAAAATACATGCCTGATAAAGTAAGTTTGGCATTGTACCTTGCCTCAACATAACAGTACATGCACTTACTTGTCCTTAAATGTCACATTCAAAAGCAGATATATATGATGCAGAATGCACCAGGATAGCCAAAGTTGAATTGAGTTGAATTTAATTATAAGTATTCACAGATATTTCAAGATTTAGAGTCAAATAGATATATACACCTTAAAGAAAAATAAATAAAAAAAAAAACCCCAAACCAAAACAAACCACCCCAAAGTTTTAGAGCTAAACATCTTTATTTGTTCTTTGCTTTAGGGTAGTAACCAAAGCATGAAAAAGAAAGAAACACTCAAGATAGTTTAGAAGACTAAAACTCACCAAAATCTGCAAACACGGACTGTCCAACAACTATCACACCACTAGGCATTTTCTTAATTTTTTCATCTTTAGAGAAGTTCCCATCCTATCAAACAGGACAAAGATGATGGAAAAAATGAATTGCAGAAGTGATAAAATTTGACCTTTGAACCAAAGAAAATATACACCAATAAAAGAGCACTTCAGTAGATAATCTCAGCTATGGAAAAACCGCACTCTGAAAATTGGGACTGAAGTTTTGCATTTCTAATCCTTATGGATTAGAATTAGATTAGAATCTAATTAGAATTAGAATCCTTATGGATTCAATTAGGATAGAATTGTCCATATGTTTTGCTGGTTTATGAGGAAGAGATTGTTATTCCAGTAACATAACCTAAATCGTATGAATATGAACACTAATGTGCATTTTTGCATATTGACATGTGATTTGACAGATATATGTAGTATCTAAAACCACACCTGTTAAAAATAGTTTCTGATTTTCCTTCTAATTAGGAAATAACTTGATTTAAACTAGGTCTGGTTTAGGTCTTGTTTTAATCGCCTATTATTAAAACTTAACCCTGCAGAAAACAATATTCTGGTATTTCAACAGAAAGGCAAAGTAAGAGTGCTAGATCCTTGTTTATCATAGAACTGGATCATATCTGGAACAAATCTGTTTAAAACATGAGGATTTTTGAGCAAGTGAGGTGACCTAATGCTCACTTCTCTAGGTGATGCAATGAGCTCACAAAGCCATTGAGAACAACGCTACTGTTTTGTGGATTAGGTCTAGTTATCCACATCAGACTATTTCGGAATAAATCATATTAATTCAGTTTGTAGACTTCAGTGCCATTGACAGTACATGGATGTTTGACTATATGTCTTTACCTTGACATATAATTTATAACTCAGACAAGAAAATAAATATATAAATGATGCAAATCATCTTCATGCAGAAAAGACCACTAGGCCCTGTGCTCAGTTGGCCAGAAAAGCATTATCATATAGGCAAATATTATAAAAGCATTTTATGGTGCATCAGTGAAGGGAATTACTTTGCCTAGGTTTGTAGAGCAGTTTAATGGATGAGTTAAGATATTTTAAGATTGATATATATTATATGTACATATATTTTCTGTGTATGACATATTTTACTGGGTTGATTGATTAGAAAGAATTCTACTCCTTGGAAAGATAAGCAAGTCTATGCATACAAAAATATATAACCTAGGATAATATTCAGAATATGCAAGTTTGGAAAATAAAGAATTTGTAAGAAAATTCAAAAAACCACACACACTTACAGGAGATAGGTCAAATGCCATGTGTAATCCCTACACTCAATCCCTTAAGAATTAAATCTGTCAAAGTCAAAACCTGTTCATTTTTAAGTCTATATAAAAGTTAGGAATACAGAATTCATGACCAACTGCTTGGGGGAGGAGGGAAAGATGCATCTAGTACAGATCTCATTACTTTTTCCTAAAGAATAGTATTTTAAGAATATCTGTCAGCTATTAATTTTTTTTTTTTTCATTTTCAGTTCTGCAGCTGGTTGAAGACACCCACGTTGTCACAGGCAAGACTACACTTCCCATTCTACAGTGACTCACTGTGACATGATGGATAAATTTTCAGGTAAATAAGTAATGAGGCTTTGACTAATAAGAAGCTCATTGAGCACTTTCTATTATAACAAAAAAGTAAACTTTTAACATACACATGCTAAGATTCTCAACTAAAGTCCTCTCAGATAACAGATTTAGTATCAAGGATACACTTAGTTTCAAATCAATTAATTTCATTAATTGTTATTAACAACGAGGTTCTTCACTGACCCTGGCCAGGTTAAGTAATACAAAAGCATAATCTCAATAGATAAATAAAGATAGATCTACTGATCTATTTCTCCCCAACCTTGACTTGCATTTGTGACATTTGTTTAACGCAGGACTCAGGATTCTCTCAACTGTAACTAGTGTAAACATTACATCGGTCAGAGGTGAGATTTTTGAACCTCTGTTCCACAAAACCTTACCTAAGACCTGAAGTCATAGTTCTAAGAAAGCTTACTGAAAGAAATCAAATCTTTGAGAAAGACAGAATAAAAAATCTGATCAGCCTTCTCTTCATAAATCATCACAGTAAGTGTCGGTAACCTCCCTGAGCAGCTGCTGACACAGGAGGAGCCCTGCGAAGGTGAATGAGGCTGATTGATTTACTCAGTAGTCAGGGGAAAAAACCTGCAGAGGAACTTCTGCTGAGTAAAAGATCTCCTCTGGTGACATTCTGCAAGTCGGCAACAATAGTGCAGTTAAGTGCCCCTTGACATCTCTTCCACTCATTCCTGAAACAAGGACTATCAGATAACTTTAAAAAAAAAAAACAACCCACAAAAAACCCACCCTTGTCTGTGTTTTAACAGATGGTTATTTGGATTTTCTCTCTTACCTTGTTTACCCAAGTCTCAAACTGAATGTTTTGTGAATCTGGTGATGTAGTAAGGAACAAATCTGCAAAGAAGAGAAATAAAATCTATAATAGTGGAACACACACACAAATATTTGATCCCTTAATACAGATATGTAATATAACTTAATTAAAAATTTATTACCTATAAGTTATAAATATATTATATTCCAGTGATGTTCAGATGTATAAATATGAAGCAAGAAAGATTAAAACCCAAAACCTCCCAAAATTATTTTCATCCCTGATTCTCTTCTGTATAAATATACCTTCTACACTCAACATCTACATGTGTATATTTATACAGAAATTAAGTTCACTTCACATGAACCAGGAAGCGCTGGATGCTATATATGCGTACTAAAAAACATTTCTTAAGAGTAAAGACAGAAACAAACCTTAAAGCTAGGAAAAAGTATACAGAGTTATATTTTAGTAAGTCAAAATTAAGTATAGGAACCCACCAACCGTCCTTTTATTTTGGATAAGTTGAATTAAGCATCATATGTATTGCTGACAGGAGGAGAAAAGAAGAAGCTGGAAAATATTTTAGGCTTCCTTTACACTAAAATTCTCTTGCATATCAAAACAGCAAAAAAGAGAGCTTCAGAGAATTTATCAAAGCCTACTTAAAAAAAGGAGCTTATTCATTGCCATTTAGGAAAGCACCTCCTAAGTTAGAAAAAAGGGAAGAAAAAGCTTTATAAAGGACATTTAAAAAGGGGAGAGGTGTTTAAGAAAACAATTTAGTAATTATGAAGTCCTATGTTAAGAAGCCCAGATTTTAAGAATACCATACTTTTAGATTTAAGCACTTGTTTTCTTTTTGAGTGTTCTCCACTGCAATTTAAAATATCTCTATGTGAGTTAGAACACAGTGGTTACTTTGTGTGCAGAGAAAAGTAATTAAAAAAAAAACACAGCAATCATTAATGCTTTACCCTGAGGTGGTTTACTGACTAAGCAGGTGGACTGCTGTACAGGGAATTTCCAGTGGCACAATAAGGGGTATTCTCTTCCAGGGGAAAAAATACAAGCCAACAAAAACAATAAACCCTAACACCACCTCCACCCCCAACAACCAACCAACCCCTCCTCCCCCAACAACAAAACACTCAACACATACACACAAATAACCCAGCAAACATTTTGCTTACAGATTTCACCCCCCTCCAGCTTGAAAGCTGAACTATTTGATTTTAGTGTCCTGAATAGATGAAATATCTAATTCCTTTAGAATATATGTGAAAGGCATGATAGCGTGAATTATATTGATGCTTAAGTTTTTCTTGAAGGCGAGAGACAAAAGTAATGGAAACAATCTGAAGATATCATAGATGGAACTTAAATATACATATAAGTTTTCAAATTTTTACTTTGCATGTAGAAGGAAGTTTGTGCGAGATTGTTGATTACTATCAGATATATACCAGAAAAAAATCTAATACATTCACAGAGTAAAAAAAAAAAGAGACATATGGAACAACAGAAGCCTTAATTATTCTTCCTACAGTCCAAAATGCCACTAAATCTTTGAAGAGAGTTTTTAAGGTTCAAATAAGTATTTCAAGTAGGGTTGTAGTATATCCATGCTGTAATTAGTCCTGCAACTTGCAACTAGTTATGGGCTATGTCAGATACAGATTATGCCACAATACTCTAGGGTGGAAAAAAAAAAAAAAACAGGCAGATATGCGTTATGCTGGTGGTATTACAAAATGCTTAGCTCTAAATAATTTATTTACAGTTAAAACAAAGTTCATTAAAAATAAAACCAGCAAAATTAGCATTTCTTGGCTAATTTAACATGTGATGGAATTTCATTGAACAATTATTCTCAATTTTAAAAGCTATACTAATGCAGCATACTACGACAGCTTCTCAGTTAAAAAAAATAAATAATCAAAATGTTTTCTTCACCCAGAAAATGCAGTATCACTTATAGCATCCTTCAGTGGAGCTTTTTGAATAGAGAGAAATGAATGTCCTTAACATCTTAATAGGAAGTCATATAAGCACTACTATGAATTGCAGTATCTATAAGTAGTAATATATCTTGTTTTCACTTGAGCTTTACAGAGTAAATATATCAGTTACAGCTCCTCAGAGAGCATAATGACCATGTTTGACTCAGAAGACATCCCATATTGTTCATCCCAGATGGAATTACAACAGGCCACAGAAAGTCAGGCAACCAACAGGACTGGGCAACAACATCAGCAAAATAAACCACAAAGCACACTAACCCCATTTTTGGTACCCAGCCAGTGAATTTACATGTAACAGAGTCTGGATGCTTGCTGTGTATTATGCACAAACACCTATTTTGTAAAAGCATGTAACAGAGAGATATTTGCAATGGATTTTTCTTATGCATTGAAAAAAATCCTTTCTTTTTTTTTTTTCCCATTCTTAGTCTGAAGCATATTCCATTAGTTGTTTTTCCCTTCTCATTTGATTTCATAATAAGTATATACAAATACTCAGAAATATGACTGCACAGGGAATTGCAATAATACAGGAAGACAAGGAACAACAGGCATATAAAATCCCAGATGTTAGGACCAGAATCAAAAGTAGCTTAAAAATAAACATTAAACTCTGAGAATAAAAAGGGATGAGAGAACCACAGTGGGTGGGATGTCACACAACTTAATAAAATCAAAGAATACATTTAGCTATCTGCAATGTAGGAGGAATAAATCAGGATAATAAATGCAAGTCAAACTACAAAGATATAATAGAAAGATAATAATTTAAAACATCTAAAATGTTTACTATGTTAAAAATGTGGAGGTGCTTACAGATTTGAAGTCTTTCTTCAGCCACTGTACAAACCAAGTATTTTAATGTGAACACTTGTTCCACTTTTTGAGAGTAGGAAAACAGAGTTATGTTTTGGGAGGAGACAATCTACCTTACATTTCTTTGGTTTGCAAGAGATCAGTGGTGAATATGGCCCTCTGCAGTAGCTTAAAGATGATTAAATTCAGCAATGTGCCTGTTTTGCACTGAATTCCCTCCCACCCCCAAAACAGCTGCTCTTGAAAGTCAGTAAATTACTTTTGCCCTTTTGTTCCTCTCTGTGTACTCCTTGGGCTCTCCTTTTTTTTTTTCCTAACTTGAGTTGTACAACATTATATCCAACGAATGGAACCAACACAGGCGAGCAGGTCCGAGGCTACTGTAATATTACACTGCCCTGGTAAAATGCAAAGGCAAGCAAAGAGAGCAGATAATCTTCCAGAAATAGTATAGAGGAGCTAGTGCCACGCTGCTCCCGAGTTAAAGCTACAAGCTGGGATTTCCCATAGGACAACCTAGTACAGGGACAGCCCCACCACCTCTAGTTCCAGAGCCCACTGAACCAACTCAGCTGGTATGTTATTGC
This sequence comes from Scolopax mira, assembly GCA_004320125.1. Lineage (NCBI taxonomy): Eukaryota > Metazoa > Chordata > Aves > Charadriiformes > Scolopacidae > Scolopax > Scolopax mira. Next base: position 176,471 of record BJBW01000604.1, on the reverse strand, counting down.
CAATTGCCCTCCTTTTTATCCCTAAGCCTTCTTGGAAGCTACGTGTCTCAAATGCTCACCCGTGCTTTTGTGATTAAACCCTCTCCCACTGAAACCAAATCGAATGCTTAACATTTACAAGCAGTTTTCCGTTTTGATCAACAATGTCAGAGATTTCAAAGCAAGCAAAACAAAAACATTTCTTTGCAGCAGCAGGGTAAAAATGCAATCTAATTTAGACAATCCCAATAACTGTTTACAAATTTGTATAGCTCAGAATTACAGATGCTTTCTCCAAGTCTGTAGGAAAGAAACCTATAAGAAAAACCAAGCCCTGCCTGGTACGATGTTTTAGACCAGATGATTTCCAAATTTACTCTATGATTCTGTCTGGCTTTACTTTCTAAGCTTTTGTCGCTCAGAGCCAAAAGCACATGAGAGAGGCAACAATTAAGCATCTGTGCAATTTACAAACATCTTTCTCTATACAGCCATAGCAAGAACTCCTTGCAAGCATCTCCTTCCCAAAGGAAGGGTGTCCATGGCAGACATCCCTCACCTTTGCTATCTCTTTCCTTGTCTATTATTACTAAATTGTTTTATATATAAAGGCTACAGAGGAAGAGATGGAGTCAACAGATGCATTAAAATCTGTATGTGCAGTACCTGCATTACACAATGAAGACATACACAATTCATTTCTACACTTTTTGCATTTTAATACACTAATCGTCTTAAAAATGACAACGCTTTTGTTTTGCTTCTGGCTAGATCAAGAAAACTCAACTCCTCTTTCCTACAGGGAATGCCTATCAGATTTGTTTAAGGAATGCCTATCATATTACATAGGCTCAGGAAAAGTCACTTGTCTAAAGATACGCTGCCACATTGCCTTTGGAAGGCAGCTCTGGTTGCAACTTCAGCTGTAGGAAAGAAAATCATTTGCACAATCTTCAAGTTTAAACAGGATGGGTAAAGTACTGAGGGCTAGATCATAATGATCTTTCAAATGCTGATGAACTTCACAGCAGCACAACACGAGATATTTACAACCTGAGGTTATAAAATCAAATTATCTGGAGCTCAACAGTCTTAATTATTTACAGAATACGAAGGTGAAACTCTCAATACTTTTGCTATGCAATAGGTACATAAAGGGATACTAAAACCAATAGGCAAGGAACAACAATGGGAATACTAAAAACAATAGGCAATTAACAAGCCTATGCCAATCCTAGATTCTGGAGACACATGATGGATAAAGGCAATGGGACAAGGAAAAACCAATCCTGACACTTTCCTATTGCCAGAGAAGGAATGCTGGGTTAGCTGGATGGACACTAAACGAGGCCTGCAGGGCATTTCTCATGTTTTTAGTTTGTGACATGACATAGTAAAGAAAGAAAATCCTTGATAGTTGGGACAGAGGAAGATCTTCATGTCAGATTCAGGCAGATTTCCTGCAACGTAACACCTACAGCTAAACGAATGGCTGCAAATAAAAAAAGCCATACTCTCTGACAGCAAATGCTTCTCTTAAACAAGCACAAAGTGAAGCATGTTCACATTTGAATATGTTTTCCTACTTTTGATTTAACAGGGTTTTTTAAAACATAAAACCACCATAAGCAATAGGAAAACTCATAAACAAACTTCAACAGCCTGGGAATAAGAAAGAATTCTTGCCACAGGGGCACAGAAACCAGACACTTAAAGATGCCTGATAGATTATCACCTACTGAAAGCCCAACGTGTAATGGCAACAGGTCACGACAAAGGAATTCTACAGGAAGGGTGGATTAAAATGCAGGACAGCATTAAAACACCTTGAATATGAAAGCATTTCTATGCTTCCTGCAATCCCTAGCTTCTTACACCATATACCTTACAATTTTTGCTACAGATGCAGAAATAATCATACAGGCAGTTTCCAACCAAACAGCTCTACACCCAACAGAGAGTTCATCTCTGGTCTCTATTCCACAGCATTCTTCACATGGACCATCCCACGCTCTTCTCAACCCCGTCTTATGCAACTAGGCTTCACTTATTCCACACCCCACTAGGTCAGCCCTCCTCTAATAACTCCAAGTCCATCTGTTAACATTGTCTTCTTGCAAAAGGTCACCCAGTGTTTGCTCATCATCTCCATCTCCATTCCCTACCTTCAGCCAAGGTTTCTTCCCCAACTATCAACTTCTATTCCCATTTCCTGGGCACCATCTCTGCCTTCTGCCCCCTGCTCTCAGTTAATCAACCTAACACCAGCAATATCCCAGAGCTGCAATGGAAGGGAAGATGTGGATAATCCCTGTCTATGGAACATTTACTACTGCTGGCTGGTTTAAAAAGGCAGTATTAGGCATCAACAAAAACAACAACAACAAAAACCCCACACTTGACTTCTTGGTAACAAGGTAAAACTTGTTTCAACCTGGCTAAGGTTGGGTCTTGGATGGGTCTTGGATGGGTCTTTTAATAAGAACAGCAAGAGCAAAGAGACCTTGCTGTCTTTCAGGAAGGGTGTTTCAGAAGCAAGTCCTAGGTCACTAGGAAAAAAGTTGCCCTAAGTTATCAAACACCAAACCAGCTTCACCCCCACTTCAGCTTGTCAAAGTGGCTAAGCAAGTATAACTGAAGGTTAGAGAGTTCATCATGGGGGTAGGCAGAGAGCTTAGAAGACTTCAGCCCAACTGGAAAACTGCAGAAAACCTTGTTAAATAAAGCAGATGGTATTACAAACCCTTCTTACAAACATTGCTTTTTTCGTATTAGGACTACCAGGAAATTGAATAAAACTGAACTATAAAGAACCAGCTCCAAGTTCATTTCTGATTATCCTTGTTATTTTCCTTCACTTTTGAGTGTTATAAAAAACGATACTATTTATAGATGGAGCATTCATTTCACTAATGACTGATTTGACCTTTTGTTTAATGTCAGAGGGCTTTATTTCAGAATTAAAACCCTCAGCATCTACAGTTAACTTCAGAAGCCATCAGGGCGTGAACAACTTTCTTAAGTTACAGCTTGATTTCACATTTACTTCACAAGGAAAAAAAGCACTGATTTTAAAAAACTATCAAAATGCATAAGATATTACACAATTAGAACACAGACATGTATAGACTCCAAATATGCCTGAAAAAAAAATTTCATTTATGTGGAAGAACAGGTGTGTCTGTGCATATTCTTTAACTAGAAGCTACTTGTGGATATGAATGTGCCTGCTTGTATGTATTGGTATATATAAATAACAAGGGGGAATGGAGGCAATAGGAGATCATGTCACACAGAGCATTTTTAGTTAGAGATAACAAATCCATAAATAGTAAAAATAAAAGGAATAAACCCAAAACAAATCTTTACAGACATGGGTCGAGATCCTCCAAAATATTCCCTGTGTATCTTATGAGATAAATTTTTTTGCCTCCATTATTTGCTGTAAATGCTCAGGTAAACTCCCTTGTGAGAGCTTAAAATAGTTAAGAAATTAAAAAATGTAGTTGTTTAAGGAATGAAATAGTGGCATGGCATCACTGAATATTTGTTTTGGGGGAAAAAAGCCAAAGGGAGGGGGGAAAAAAACAGAGAGAACAATTTAACTTAAAATACATACCACCTCCACAACAAATTAACTTAAAAAACATGCCAGTTTTAAAATGCCAGTCAAGATAAGTTTTTGAAGGCCAGACAGTTTGCTTGCAAACACGATGATGTTATTTTAATAGAGAATAAATGCAGTTCTATATCATAAAATAACCTTTGATGATAACACTATATGCAGGGTGACTACCAGCCTCCATCAAGAGGCAACTCACTAAAAATATAATCAGTCTGACTGACATCAAGCATTACAATGTCACCAGAATCAAGGTTTAAATGATTACAACAGAAAAATCACCTCTGATTTGAACAATTGGTTTTCAAAAAGGAAATTATCTACATTTATGCGATTAGACTAAGAAGTGGGAATCAAAAAAGAAAACACATTGTCAGTGTTCTGGTACATTAGGTTTCTAGATTCCCAAAGCAAAACAACATAAGAAAATTAACCATCAGAAATCAGTAAAGAGACTAGCAATTAGCTCATAGCAAGCTGTTTCTGACTAATGATTTTTCCACTTTAGGTTTCCCAAAATCAAATGTATGATTTTTCCTTGATATTATATAAACAGTTCCAGAAATATCTGTAATTATCTACACCACGTGCTAGTGTTCAACACAACGCAGGTGGTAACAACCATATTTCCAAATGCTGTAATCCCATAGCCAAATAAGGCACAGAATATTGAATAATTTTTCATAGCATTAGGGGATACATTGACAGATGTGCAGCATGAAGTTACAGTATGATTCAGAGTCCAAGGTAGTTTGTTCCATATGTTTGAAGATTTCAAAAATATTTGCAGGGCCACGGCCTGATTTCTTAGTAGAAGACTTATAACTTTAAGTGCATACAAATTTATTGTTTATTAATGACCCTTTTTTCGCCCCCTCAGTAATTACATACTAAAATTTTGGCTTAGAAAGACACCATTAGACCTAACCGAACATCTGACATTTTAAGATGTTTTAATTAGAAACAATCAGATTAACTAATTAGAAAAAAAAAAGGACACGTACCAAAAATAATTGCCATCATAAAAATCTCAACTCCCAATACACCTATGAGAGCTCACGTTAAGACACTCCAATCAGCCTTCACCTCATGACTTGTGCTAAATTTACACTTCAGCTTGCTCTGAAGTATTTACCTGAAAACGCCGACTGTGATGTAAATCAACAATGGCATAAACAAAATGTTTGCCTTTTGTCGAGCTTTAAATAGATGATCTTTATTGGTACCTTTACCTACATCATTGCTGGGTGGTTTTTATCAAGTCCTTTTACCTATCTTGGCCTCAGCTTCTTTTCTCCATTATTTGGTTTGTATATTTCACTTGTAAAATCTCTGGCATAATGACCATATTGGGAACAGCATTTATTCAACTGAAGAGTATTATCTGCATCTCTGAACTAACACTTCTGAAACGCAGTTCTGAGAAACCCTGAGTTCCTATTTATTTTTAATTGAGTGGATTAATACAAAGAGAAGTTACTTTGCACCTCCTTCACTGTAAATCAAGGGAGTGAAATCAAGTCATGTTCAAATACTTATGTCACATGATTTAGGGCTTTCTGTTTGAGGATATAGCGTTTTAAAAATGGGTCTCTTACTGGAGGAGCCTGCTTTGGAAGCACATACCTGAACTGTCATGCTCTATAAAATACACCTGAAGTTAATCTGTTCAGACAAGCCTATAATTATTAGCTTCAAGATTATTTTCTTAAGCTAGCTGTTAAAGAGAACTAGTGACAAGTGTGAGCATGTGTTACTAGACATCCAGCAGCCCTATTCTAACAAGGATCACCACATTTTCTCCTCGTGTATCTCAGAGCACGTCTGAGCAGTGACACTGATGGTAGGTAGGTTGAAAAGACCATTTCCAGACATTCCTTCCCATCTCACCCATCCTGTGAACTCGATATTCCTCCTGGGAGTGAACAACACACAATGCACACGCAGAAGACAACTGAAAATTCTGTATTTACTTTGTCTATAAAGCACACATAGACCCTTTGGTTAAAACTTCACACTGCAAATTTTTGCATGGGTCATATAAAATTCCTGTCTTAACTCAAAATTACCGAACTAAAAATTATAAGAAGCTGAGATTTTGACACGATGCTGCCTTATTTAAAAACAACAGCAGCGTTTCTATCTGAAACAGCCCATCTTATATCTCACCAAGAGAGATTAGTATTATCTTTGTTCTGGTTAGTGGATTGTTGGATTATAAAATCCTTACATGGTTAGCCTTTCATGAAGCATTGTTAGGGATTAAAAACATCTTCGTGAACATGTTCTCGTACAATGAAATCATAACAATTCAACTTCATTTTACCCAGAGCACAAGAAGCGTGCCAATTAAAAGCTCTTTTTTGAGAGTTTAATATTGGCATGTTGAAAACGGGTTAGGCAATAAACAAGCAAAAAGATTCTCAGCCCAGAAAGGATTTTTTCTTTTTTTATGTCAACCACACTTTAAATCTCCTAAGCTGTTTATAATGATAGAGTTGCCAAAAATAACCCATCTAAAAAAAAATATCACTGAATTGGCTGCATCTGTTACAGAATACAAAGAGCCCCAAAACTTTGGGGAATTTTAAAAAAAGGTCTTAAAAAAAAAAAAAACAACAAAAAACCAAGTTGTAATGCTGATGCATTCTAGAGGGATTTTTTATTTTTTAATTGTACACAAAACTCAGTACATCCATCTTAGGTACAACTGTGTCTTCATATTCATGAAGAGTAGCGTTGCCTGTGAATAGATACTGTGCTTTTTTCAGTTAAGAAGTACCACAACAGCATCAAATCTCATGATTAAGTCTTTCAGACAAGAGGTTCTTAGCACACAGATTGTTCCCCTGCATCCTCGTCAACACCTCCTTCCAAATTTAATGTTTTTAATGTCCACCGGGACCTATTCTTAATGAGGTTTTGTTCTCATGAATGGTAGCGCGGATGAATGTTGGGTCACAAGACAGGTCTCATCTTCACTAGCTCTACCTGAACCAACCAATAAGTAAGATGATTCCAGTGACTCTGCTGAGAAATAGCACAATATGAAGGGCCCTCACTCTCTGATGAGTGCTGCCCCAGTGATGCTACGAGGCCCAGAGCTGAAGGAAGAGGAGCAGCATCCAGGGTCTTCTGCAAAGCCCACCCAGACTGCACAGAGCCCGGCACAGGCCCTGCTCTGGGCAAACCTCACTGAGACCAGCACCTTCTTTTGGCCCTGTTTGGCAGAGGGCATTGAGAATCTCAGTCCTCTCAGTACTGCACTACAGATGGTTTTTTGGTTTGCCCTTTTTTTTTTTTTTTTTTTAATTATAACAGCTGACTACTTCTATGAGTCTCTTGCCCAACTCTGGGCAGATGAACACAAATTAAAGGAGACACAGTGAGAGCACTAAACAGGTATCTTTTGGAAGAGGCACAATGAGACTCAAGGTGCAATTTCATGCTTGGTTAAAGGCAGGCTACAACTGCTGCTACTGAAATAGGAATCTGCCCTCTCTCTGTGCTTACCTTGGCTCTGATCTGCGTGGTGAGGTGGAGCAGCTTAATAACTCGAGTGGAAACGAGTTGTGCTCCCCCTCAGCACTGTGCCCCAGTTCCTCAGCAGTTATTATAGATGGGAGGCATCTGCCATCAGTGTGCAGACAGGATCAAACGATGGGTGGCTTTTCATTTTGGCACCAGGCAGACTTGGAATAACACATCAGTCATGAAATATCAGATATCACCGATAAGGTATTATTTTTCAGCAACATATACCTCATTCACAGTTGGTCGAATTTTAATAGGGACAGCAAAAAACCAATTTACCACTCTGAGCTTAGAAGCAAAACATTATTTTAAAGAAAATAATTATATGGTAATATTTTATCCAGTTTTCTTCTCTGAATAAATTAATTTTCCTTGCAATTTTCCTCAGGTTGCTCTAACATAACACATATTTCAGCCTGAGGTGTTATATCTTTACAGTTACAAGCAAATAAAAGTCCAGATCTTTCTATTGGGAGGGCTTCATAGAAACTTCTACTCACATCTTGACAGATGAATATAGATGTGAACCTATTAAGGCTCCCAGCACTCCCCACACAAAGATCCTGGCTCTCATTTCTATTTAATGAGAGAAATTTCAATATATCCCTAACTGTAGCTTTCTGGACATTCCTTAGACTATTAGCTGTCATAAAACCCTTTGTGTACTCTTGCAAAAATTGATCAATTTGTGATTTATCTATGTAAGCAACTTAGAACTTCCTCCCTTTACCTACTTGTGAGTTAGGTTTTAATATATTCATCTTAAAACGATACCTGGAATGCTCATCTATGCTGCCCATGCCACTAAAACAAAATTCCAAAGGATTTATAGAACTAATTGTGTGTTAGAATTGATTATTACATGACACTGATTATGGTAAGCAACCATATACTTAATTTTCCAGTTGGAATTTCCACTTGACAGCTTCATGCAGCAATGTGCCAGAACTGAATATTAAGGTTTGACTACACGCTAAAGCAATTAACTTAATCCCCAACATTTACAGGCATATTAATTAAATTTATGGACTCTTTCCTCTCTCATTCCCATGCTACTAAATAGGAAAAAAAAATAAACTCTTTACAAAACTACCATATATGAATTGATGTACGTTGCACATCTAGCAGAAGATATAGCATTTCAGAATTCATTTAGTGTGTGAAGAAATTAAGTTTAGCACAATATTTAAATGTGCTTAAAGATAAGAATCAGATATGTAAGTGATAAATAGATTCATCGTGACAATCGGAGGCTAAATTGCATTGCATATTTCACAAAAAAAACCCCAACAAAACGAAGCCATGACCAAAGGAAGAACAGAGTTTATCTCCCATAAGAAAAGCTGTCTCCCGTACTCGTTGGGGAACACTGAATTATAAATAGGTTACAGGATTGCTTACAGAGTAATAGAAGAATAAAGTCTCATTTGCTGTTTTCTCAACTCAGTCATAGAATTTTCAACAAAATAGAATGAAATCAGATTGAAAGAAACAAATTATAAGTCCAGGCTTGAAAACACTCTTCTGAATAAACTATAATATAAACTGTTTCCAGATTCGTGATGAGGAAAACGCAGCACTGCTGCTGATTCAATGCAAACCGAATATTGTAGTACAGCACCAGGAAAACCAGGAAACCATGCTTTAACAGTGAACACAAAATTATTCAGAACTAGCATTACTTCTATTTAAATTATCATCAAGGAGTAGAAAACATTATTAAGTTACTCATTTTGGCAGTTATTTTTTAAAATGTGAATTTTCAAATTGTGGATTTTAAAATAAAACAATAAAAAAAAAAAAATCAGAAATAGCAAAGTCACGTAATTACTGAACACAACATTCCAGAACCAACTCTTTACAACCATCAGTGAAATTTACTGAAACATTAGAAAGAAATTGCAATACATTCCATTGCAATACATCGCAATACATAGTGATAAATATTTTAGGAAGGTATTTAACACTTTTATGACTTACCAGCAGTGAAGTCATTATTTAAATCTATAAATGCATGGGAGTGTGGTATATACATTTTACTTGGAGTATCCAGTGCAGCATGCCATGATAAGTTCCTACAGACAAGAATATAAAGCAGTATATTTCATCAATGCTTAGGGACCATTAATCATGTTAATATACCTTTATAAAAAAAAAAAACCAAAAAAACCCCAAAAAACAAACTTGTGAAACAAAAAGCATGTTCTCTAATGCTAAACTAAAATTACTACTTAGCTTACAATAGACTAACTAACTAGAGTAATTGCTTGAAATGTTCTGCAAAGGATGATTCATAGCAGAGGGGCTTCAGTTAGATTTTTTTATTAACTTTCTAGAGCAATGGGGTTTTTTGGTGGTGTTCTGGTTTGGTTTGGTTTTTACACAAAGTGTCACTGCCCACAAAGTGAAATTTGGTGTCCAGACTTCAACTGTAAATCCTGAGATATGGATTAAACTCTCACATTATGATGGACTATGGGCTAATAATGTCGTTTCCCAAGCAGGTGGTACTTCTATTTATTTTAAAACATACATGCCCTGCTTGTTTCTGTTCCAAAAATGACTGAACTTCCAGCAAACTTCCTTACTAGCATCCCATTTAAACATAACAAATCCTTCAAAAGTCATAGTGGTTGAATCATCAGACATGCTACTTTCAGAACCTTTAGCTAATACACTCAGGAAAATCTCCACGTGCACTATACATAAGCAAGACAGATATTACTACCCCCTGCTTATTCCAGTGACATTACATATATATTACTGAAGTCCTTAAGGAAAAAAAAAATAAGCTTCTCGTTACTTCCTACAGATTGTAACTAAATCTTAAAAATGTTAAAGAGAATCACTTAAAGAAATATTTAATTATTTTCTGGAAGTTTTTCTGAGCATTCTGTTTTGAAGATAGCCAAAGAAGTTAGTCATACAGCTCTAGTATAAATATAAAAACATTTTAGATTAAAAATAGAAAAATGCTTTTCAAAGTAGATAATGTAAAGCTGTTTGCATATACAAGACATTGCTTATGCTGTTACCTACAGTACTCAGTCTTATTTTGAGCTCTGAGTAAGCTTACTTGTATCCTAATGCTACTGAAAGGATTTCTTCAACTAAATGAAGCTAAGCTCTCCCACTTTTCCATATCTTCAGAAGTTCATAAGGTTTTTCCATATATGACCATTGCAAGGTGTTCAGAAACACCCTGTGAATTTGAGATCGCTGTTCCATAAGCCATTAATTTAAATAAAAGTAATGGTGATAAAATTCAAATTGGGATTAATGACCAAAACCATGTTGCCAAGAAGGGTATAGTTTCCATTTACACATTTAAATGTCATTTACATCACTTCTGAATCATCTCTGAGGAAAGGAAAATAGCCACTTAGGAACAACACGTATAGATTTATTAAACTCACTGATGAGGTGTGTGGGGAAAGCCTTATTTAAACATTTAAGGGCCACGAGATGCAGGAGAGAAAGCTAATATATTGTTGCCATAGAGACAGAGTGATCATCTCATTGATTTCTCCAGTGGTAACAGACCTCTTTGGAAACAACAGCTAAAGAAAGCCACATAGCAATGCAAAGACTTCCTAACACACTCTTTCTTTTAAAATAAACTTCATTATTGATTGTATGCAACCTAAACCAGCTGTGATTTCTCCTGAGACACACAGTGCTGCAAGTTTCTCTGTTAATGTTACTAAAGAACATTCAAGACAATCCTATCAAGTTCCACTTAAAAGCTGCAACATCCCAAGTTAGAAGATGCAAATTTCTTCAAACAACTAATTTAAAGGTCCAGTCTTCTAAGAAAATATAAGCACAGTTCCTAATTTTTACAATTAGTTATTGGTAATTATTCATTATCAGTCAAGAGAAAATAGTTCAAAAATAAAATATCAAAAGAGATTTTTTCATACCATCACAAAGCTAAGAACAATGTATTTATTTTAACATAAATAAATAATCCAACTTGCATCCTAAAAATAATTTTATGTCAGAGCATGTTCTCTGGCAACTGAGAGAAAAATCTCTAAATCAGGGCAAGAGTTCTAATTCAAGCATCCTTCTTTTGAGGCCCAGGCCCAAACCCAAAAAACTATCAATGAAGTTCCTCCTTACAGAAGCCAAAGACTGAATGTACGCTGAATTCACTTTGGCACAGTATAGGCCCACTCCTCTGTTGTGCTTTGATTTCAGCATTCATACCCCAAGCAGTTAAACAAAAATAATCCTTTGCATAGTCCTTTATTAACCATTTAAATAGGCCATTAAAATCTTTTTAATCCCAGTATTTGCTAGCCAGTCCCATTCTAGAAATTCCAAGACTGGCAGAAGCTTCAATAATGAAACATAGTCCCCTTTACTGCAATCTCATAAGACTTCAGCCAACTCTTATTTGCTGAAGAGTGTCCTCAGCTGCTCCTTAACACACAGATGTGGTACAGAGAGCATTGCCCACACACACTTCTGTTGCTACTCAAAGTCACCTCTGCCTTAGGTCTCTTTATGAATCTCTTTCCCCAATAAGCACACCAAATATTTACCTTCATACCCTTACACTTTGCACTTCCTGTGCTTTTGATTTCCCATGTTGTCTAACCTTCTTAGTACAATTAATTTAATAGATAAATGACAGCTGAGTGGTTTTTTGTTGACCTCAAACTCTTCCTTTTGCCATCCCTTGTAAGATCTGTTACCTAAGATCCATCTTGCATCAACTTGTCACTTCATCTGTTACATGAAACATAGTTTAAAAACTTTGCTTTGTATTTTTATACAGAATTCCATAATACAGATAATAAGTATTAAAGCTCACTAAACAAAGGCGACTATAACTGTCCCAAGAAACAATTCTATTTCTCATGTCAAACAATTTATTTTCTCAGTTCTCACAGAATGTCTACTTCCCCTATAAAACAACTTCTTCCTCTATAAAAAACACTTGAAAAATTAAATGAATATTGTTACAGAATGTTTAAAAATACAGATGGAAATGAGACAAGATTCATATGTTTGCACAGTTCCAGTCAAACGTGAGACTGATGCCTCTTTAGTAAGAGCAGAAGTGGATGCACAAAGAATAAGTTATTGAAATTCATGCTAATAAACAAACCCTTAGCTTACCCGCCTATCAGTATCTGGGGCTTACTTGAATCACTTGTGACACCAAAGATGTCAGGAATCAAGTCTCCATTAAAGCTGAAAATGAAAAACAATTTCAATATTGCCTTAGTTGTTATAGTCGTTGAAATGAACTGTTCTTAAGTTAACCTATATTTGGTTGGCATTTTCTCACCGAGCAATGGGGAATTTTAATTGTGCGGTCTTTTCTGAATTTTGGCTCATTTGAGCTGCTAGGAATAGTACGTGTCCTTCAGCATTTTACACTATGCCATACATTTGATTTTCCACCTTTATTTTCCCGTCTTTTGTTCAGCTTTTCACACAAAGGGAAGTGCACCATGAAAGGGATATTTGCTCAGTCTGATAAGCCAGTAAGCTTTTTGTTTTACAAAGCTCACCCAAAAATGAATGGTGATTTTTCTGCATAAAACAGAGAACTGAAATAATTTTTTTTTAAAAAAATGGTTTTAGGTTTTTTAGTTACTATTGCCAGGATGATACAATATACAAGACTTGTAAAAATGACTTATGTTTCATCATCTTCTCTTAGACCAGTTGACATTACACAAACCACCCTTTCTTAAAAGATAAAGAACATGTGTTTCAAATTTTATTGTTGAAGTATATTTAAGTTGCTCTTAGTCACTGTTATAAATGTTATTTTCTTAAAAAGTAGGTCATACTTACTCCATTACTAGAGGCTCATCATGAAAAGTCTTATTTAACATAGTTTTATGGTTAAGATCTGAAAACAGAAAACATTCATTTGATTCAGTTACAAATGTTACGACGTTTACATTTTAACTTAGAAATAATTCTTCTATTAATATACAACCATCAATTTTATGATTTAAAAAAATAAATCAGCCACCATTGAGCATAAACAACTAAATGGCTTCCTGGTATTATGCAGAAAAGGGGAGTTACAGTTAAAATACTAAAGCTTCTTTTCTCTCTACTGAACTCTTCGACAAATTATTCTAAATAGATCTTATTGAAACCTATTTCTATGTGTGACTGCAATCATAGAGACACACAAACTCAGAAATAGTTAGGATGAAGACAGTTTAAAGATTAGAGGTAAACTGCCTAAATGGGAAGTGAGGATTTTAAATCCTAATCTGATTATCACCTCTCACTCTTCACTTTTACTTGTAATCCAAACTCCTTGCCACATCATCCCTATTTCCTTCCTCTCACCCTAATGTTTGTCTTCTTTCCAGTTTCCACACTTGATGTGACAGTACCCTCCTATTGACTTGTCACACTGCCATTACCCACACAGGCACCACACACCTCCCCTGTGATACATACCTTCACTACATTCCAACCATTGCCTGAATTTTTAACCTCTGACTCCTTTTCTAATCCCTATATGCTCTTTTGTACCTCTCCCTAGAATTGTTTACTTAGAAGCAAGACAGCATAAATTAATCAAAATCCTTCTTCTTCTTCCCAAAACTACAGATAGCCCCAATTCTCTTAATACTTAATGCAGTGCACTTTCCCAGGTTGCATGTTTCCCCTCCGATCAAAGCCAGAAGCAGTGGTATCACTTGCCTCACCTGTGACTCTTTAATAAGACAGTTATTTATAATAGTGATTACTCTTCAGCAGTTTTTCTGGATTTAAAGGTATCTTCTTTTGCTGTTCTGTCCTCCTTCAAACCCTAAACTCTTCCCCAAACCCTTTCCTAATAAAGTCAACAGAAAAAAGATTTCAAGAGGCCAGAGTTCAGAGCTATGAGAAGTAAGTCTTCAGTTAGAGGGTTATTATCAAACTGTAGCATCGTTCAGTTGTGTCTGTTCCATGATATAAAGCAAGAGTTTTAACTTTGTTTGCTTTCATTTACCACTGAATACAGTTTTAACAGCAAATGTGAGCAAAGCTGAATAGCTGCTAATCCCTATTTCAGTTGTAAAATTCAACTACTACACTGTAAAATGAGTTATAACTTTTTAATAATTGGAAGTATTGTCAGAAAGTCTAACCATCTTATTAATAAGCAGTCTCAGCAACTCACCCAACGTTTGGTTGTGCCCCCAGAAAATAAACACTGAAAGTTCATCTCTGCCATGATTTTGTGCCCAGGTAGTCAGGAGGACATCCATTTGTGAATCACCATCATAATCTCCAGGAACTACACTGGTTATGGTAACACTGAGAGACCTAGAATTAAAAAAGAACAACCACCAAACCATAACCACCACTTGCAAATAACTGTACAAATGTGTGCATGAAAATTGAAAGTATTTGTGTGTTCAAAGGCTTGTCTTTTAGTCCCAATTATTATTAGTTGGTCCAATACAGTATTATCCTTCAACAACCTGGCTTTTTTAAAGTCCTTATCTATTGAAAAAGTAACTTTAAATGAAGCATTCTGCAGTCTGTCTTCCTCCAAGAAAGGATGACATTTTTAACTCTAAACTTCAGTTAAGCATTCTTCAGCCATATCCTATCTTGTTTGTTAATGCTATCCAGACTTATTAAATGCCTTCATTTGCTGTAGAGCTGGTCCTCAAAAAATTATCTTTCAGAGAGCAGGATCTTTTGGTTGCATTCCAAGAGCAAGACCATGAAGCAACAGGAGCAGTTTAAGCAGGAGTCAGGCAGACAATTAAATTGTTTTAAAGACAGTGTCATCTCCTCCCATCTTCTGCCATGTCTTGCCACTCCTCCCTAAGTTTGTTTGTTCTTTCCATCCTTTTTCATTTGTTTACCTACTCAAAGTCTCTGCTTTACACACACAAACATGGATCATTCTGCTAAGACTTAAAAGCAGGTAATTTCCAATGCACTAAACAAGATCCTTCCAAGACAGGAGGGAATAAGGAAAAATACAGATATATAGAACAACAGAAGATGAAGCTGAGCTATAACAGTAATTTAACTTTTAATAGACATAATACTATTAAGTAAGCATTCTTCATAAGCAATGACATGTCCTGTAATACTATTATGGCTAAAACTATACATATGTATGTACATAAACACACAGTTTGTTTTACATTTATTAAGAAATGATGCTTTTTTAAAGCCAAATTTAAACTTTAGAAATGAACAGATCTCTGTACAGAAATGCCAGAATACCAGTCTCTGTATTTCTTTCTAAAGCTGATGATATTGGCTGGATTCCATTAGCAACTACAAGAATTTTCCTGAAAGCATGTCTAGGGATAGAGACAAATACTACTTCCCAAAAAGACTTAAACTATGATATGAAATGACAGTTTATGTTACCAGGAAATAAAGACATGAAAAATATAAGGAAACTGGTCAAAGAATTGGAGGTCTAAGGGCAAGCTGACCACTGCAGTCAAACAGCACAGACAATTCCAGTCACGCTCCCACCCACTGCAGAGATGCACTTCCAAGAAAAATGGGCACTTTGGCTGTTTCACCATCATGTATCAATACTTACTTCATTGATAACTTAACACGGGGCTTAAAGTAGGGCTCCTTTTGGTCAGCCAGAAAGATTATCAACTCATTTCCTGCAAAAGCAAGTAAGATGATGAATAACAGAGGAGGACTGTAAAATAGTTTATATGCAAAAACAACATTTAAAAAGCTATGCCACAGATAGTCATTCCTCACAGCAGCAAAAACTTTTTAAGGACTTCCCATAGAGCTACCTCCTCCTCATTCAAGAGAAAGAAAAAGGAACACTCCTTCGATACAACCTATAAATCTAATTGCATCTCAAGGGGATGCTAATATCAAAAATCTCCTTTGAGGCTCACTGTTAAGACTTTCTCTCTGCTATTGTTATCACATCACTTAAAATAAAATTTCCTATAATGAGTTAGGAAACATGTGGAAAAGTAACAGGAATCAGTTCCAAACAAATAATTAAGGCTTAAAATCTAACTCAAATGAATTCTTTTAATACCATGTCTGCCACAGCAGGATGTGATACTGCTTCCCAAGTCAGCTGACAAAAGCACTTTGAGTCAAACTCACAGAAGTAACCTGGTTCCCTGCAGCATTTCCTCATTCAGAAGCAATGACACAAGCCACTATCCTTTAATTATTTCAGGGAGATCTAAATAAATTCCCATATTTTGTGTTGCACAAACAATTGCATTTCGGGAAAGAAAAAAAATAAATTGACCTGAACAATGAAATGCATTTTGTCAGCAAACCACAATATACACGCTCTACTTCTGCAAGTAAAATAATAGTTCACAGCTGAAGTAAAAAATACAGGGTTTTTTACTTGTCCCTCATTATGTTTGTTTTCTGCATTCTCCAAGAAATTCACTTGAAGTATTCCGAACTGCAAGAACTCAGTTACCTAATCAAAAATAATTCTCGGGCTCCAAACCTGAGCCACCACAGTGTATTTCAAGAGCATCACTCTGTGGCAAAGTTCACAGCTGGGAAATAGCAGAATACAAGCTTCCTGTCTCTGAAAAAATTAAAGGTAACTGCCATAAACGTATTTGCCAAAGAGAACATGGCAATAAATGAGTAAATGAAAACAAACCCAGTCAAAATGGATAGGGGAGAGCAGTGCAGTCCCGCCTGGAAAGCTAATAATGCCTGGGTTGCACTACACCTTCACAGGTGACTGAAGAAGTTGGCACATGGTGTGGTAAAGAAGCCTGCTGGCTGCTTAAGCTTTTCCTAATAAAGCAGTGGGTGACTGACTGCTAAAACTTGTAATTCTGTTTTCACACGATAGACTTCCACCTGCCTCTTTACGATGACAATGAAGCAGCAAATGCGCTTTTACACATACCAGGTTCCAAGTCCATTATGCTGCTCAGAAATGAGATTATTAATGAGTGTTAAAGGTAGATTTACAAAAATTTCAGCTCAGTGTCCATCAATAGGCAAAACAACCTGACTGATGGAAAATATTAGAAGACCAGAAAATAAAATCACTATGCCACTACATCAATCCACAGTGCACACGTCCTTGATGCCAGTTGCATCTCTTGTCCTTTCATCTCAAAAAGAATACAGAAGGGAAAAAAAGTACATAGGAAAGGGGAAAAAAAAGGAACAGTTTCTATACAAACAAGGATTTTTGTTTGTATAGAAATTTCTATACAATCTATTACACAGATCAGAAGTCTTCAGTCTGAACATCTGTGTGAGGATAGCACAGAAGTTTTCAAAGCCCCCCCGTGAGAGGCAGAAGGATCACTCGCTGCCCTCTACTATTGGCACAGGCATCAAACACAACTAGAGGGCTGAAGGTCAAACAGGCAAACAGCACGAGCTGCCCCACTGAGCCCCAGTTTGCCATATGCTTACAAAACAGGAAAATATATGCACAATTCCATTTATTCCTATATTTTAGTGTCAAACTAAACCCGGGGTCCACTGCTAATGTTCACTTGTTCTTGCAACAAGATGCTTTTGGAGCTAGCTTACCTCTCACCTCTCTTACAAAGCTCCAGGTACAAACTGGTTTTTCTTTCCGTTATCTGAGCCCATGAAACAGAACTCTCATTCAAATAAAGCAATTAAAAATCAGAACAGTAATATAAATCCAGCAAAAAGCCCAAGGTACCGATCCCAATTTCCTTATTAAAGGTCAGGATTATTAGGGAATGGGCTTCTGTACCAGATCACCATTCCTCAAAGTCTACTGTGATCTCCAGTGCTTTAGCACCACTGAGAACTGGCTACTGGTTGTGCTACTACTTAGAATTCTACTATTCCAAGCTGAGTATTACTTTTTGTTTAGAAAGTAATCCATTATTTTTTCAAGCTACTTTTTGACAAAGACTTAAATTATAAAAAAAATAATGTTTTCAAGTATGTAATTTCTGGATGATTTTTACAGAGATTGTCAAGCAGGAAAACTAGAGCAAGTGCTGCTGAGCGGAAGCAGAGAAGAAACCGTAAGTCTCGTTTCTAAAACTTTAAAACTATTCGCATTTTTATATATATATATATATATATATCTGAAAGATAAGAAAGAAAAATTAAATCTCTTATCACTGAGGTTCATTTTAAATCTAATCTTTCATGGCATTTTTCCAGCAGATAAGCCAGCAAAGCATTGTGAAAAAGCCATGCATTTAAATACCTTAACTAGAGAGGAAATTCACTCCTGCTTCACCCAAGTTACTTATAGAAACACTTCCGAGATGGAAGGAATGAAACAGGTGACTTTGATAATAAATTTATTATCTTTATGTGTAGCTTCAAGCGAGTAAAATAATCCAAGATTTACATCTCCAAATAGCAATGAATGCCCATAATAAGCTCTTATTTGGGTTCCCTCCTATCTGAAGCCCAAATAGAAACTCACAGCAGGTGACAGCTATGCGGAGCAGATTTATCAGATCTTCCACTGGAAGGATAATGTGCAAATTTATTCTCTTTACAACTATGAAATGCTCGTTTCCATTTCCCAAAATATTGGGAAAGCAGGAGGGGAAAAAACAACTTACAACCACTCACTCTGTAGGACAGTCTTTAGACTTCCAATCATAGCTTGGAAGAAAAACTCCAAACCATACATTCAAAAAATATTTCTTGCCTTATACATAGCCACGTTTTAGTGCAACATCTTTTTTCCATACAGGAAATACTTTGGGAGCAAAGGGAACGTCAGTTTTAATCTCGACCAGGAATGATGTTGGTGGCCACGGTGGCCCCTCGGCAACCCCGCAGACCCCAACACTGGTGAACGAACAGATAGCGGTACCGAGCATCAGAGAACAGCTCGATGGTCCCATGGGAAGGGGACCCCCAGGGGTCCCTTCCCAGGCGTCCCCTTCCCACGGGACCATCGAGCCCACTCCCTGCTCCTCGCAACCCAATTCCCATCGGGAAACCCTTTCCCTACCCACCATCAACGCAGAAAGCACCTCTCCCCCTCCGCAGCCGGTGTCCCAGCACATCCCGGCAGGGAGGCAGGCCCTGTGGAGGCTCAACTCCTACCGGGCCGCGGGTCGCTACCTGCCCGCCCCGGCGCCCACAGGGCCAACAGGTAACCGGGAATGTGCCTGGGCTACCCAGGAGGGGAAAACCCCACAAACGCTGCTCGGAGACCCCAGAGACTCTGCCCTCCCGCCCTCGGCAGGCCCGGCAGCCCCCTCCCGCCCCGCTTACCGCCGCGCAGCACGAACAGGTCCGTCTGCTTGTCCGAGTTGAAGTCGCCGAAAGCCGCCAGGGTCCCGTAAGCCTCCCCCGCGAAGAGCTGCGCGGTGACATTTTGCAGGGCCCGGCCGGGCGCCGCCAGGGCCGCCAACAGCAGGCACAGGTAGATCCCGCGGCGGCCGCCCGCCATCCTGCGCCGCCGCCGCCCCCGCCCGCATCACTTACGGCAGCGACGGGGTGTGCCCGGCCACAACCACCGCCTCGCTTCCGGGACTGACCCGGCGGCTTTACGACAGCGGCGTGACGGCCTCCGCTGAGGCTCTTTACGGCTGCTGTAGGTAACCGAGCGGAGATTGCCGCCCGGCTGCGCTGAGGCGGGAGCCGCGGTCCCGGACGGAGCGGAGTGAGGGGAGCGGCGGGTCCTCATCGCCATGGCGGCGGCGGCCCCTGCGGGGTCACATTTGGCTGACGTGAGCTGGAAGATGCTGGAGCTGCGGGCTCGCTCTAAACGTTCAGGTCTGACCTCTCGGCTTGCCCTGAGGGGATCCCCGGGGGCCCCCTCTCCCCTCAGCACTAACCGCCCCCTTTTTGCTCTCCGCTCCTGCCCCTCATCCCACTTGAGCTCTTGCCCCACGTCGCCCCCGTGGCGGTTCTCGTCCCCCTTTCTCCCCTCAAGCAGCTTGGCGAGCCCTTCACCGCCGGCCTGGCCCTCTGGCCCCGGTGGGCCCCTCCTGTGCCCCCTACGGCTGCCCTGGGAGCGGGTCACGGCCTGTAGGCCCTCAGGGCGGGACAGACGGGATCCCCGTGGTGGAGCTCTAACGCGGCCGTCCCGGGCCAGGAGAGAGTTTGGGGTGATTTTACAGGTGTCTCTGGGCAGCGGGGTTGTAACGGTGGCTGCACCCCGCTGTCGGGCAGGGAGGGAGAGTCGTGTTAGAATTGCAGGCGCTGAGGGAAAGCACCGGCTTTTGCCAGCTTCACCTTGGATAGAGATAAGGGTTTGGTTTTTTTTGTCTTTCTTGTGCTGAACTCGGACTGCGTGGCAGCTAGATTGTGGCTAAATGAAAAGAGGATGTTTACCCAGTTGGCTTGAATTTCCAAAGTTGAAAAAAAACGACTTTTATTTTTTTTTTAAAGTGAAGTATAGTCTCAGTAGGGCTTTAGTTATTAATGTTCTAATGGAAACACTTTTGCAAATGATCCCTGGGGTGTTTATTTACATGTCGTGTACTTGTAAAACTCAGTGTTTCCTTATTTGCATATTTGATTGGTTCTATTGTGGTAATGAGCGATCAGAAAGTGTGAAAAGTAAACAGGGCTTTATGAGGGCTCTCTACAGAAAATTGATTGATTAAAGTCTGGTCTGATTCATGTGGCTTTAAAAATTCTACTTATGTATAGTATTAATTTGCAGAACACCATGATTAAGACTATCCAGTAAATGAGTTGTTACTTTGTGGCCAATTATGATTACACAGTACTGTTATCTGAAAACTGAGTTATAAACATAGCTGTAGAGCTCTATAAAATAAAGTCTGGAACCTGCGTGTTTGGAGTATGCGACTCCTGAGTCACAAGACAGCATGCCAACTTTGGGACTCCCATGCAGAACCAATCCCCCTGACTGCGGAAGGCATTTGGAAGATTTTAAATGCTTTTCTTAACTACTTCTGCCTTCTACTTTTTTGTTAAATGCGAAGTGCCTTCTGTGATGACAGATAGTTACTGAAGTTCATTTCCTTCTCTTCATGTTCATAGATATTTCTGTCAGTTAGAAATTTATTTGCTGAAGAAATAAAGATAATTTTAGTTGAAATGCTTTTCTGATAAAGGAGTTAATTTAAAAATCAAATTTTTATATAGTCTTTCAGGAAATATTCTTACCTAAAAATGCAAACCGTGTCCTTGTTTCTTAAATTTACTCCTGCATCTTTAGAATTATGTT
The DNA here is from genome assembly GCA_004320125.1 of Scolopax mira. Lineage (NCBI taxonomy): Eukaryota > Metazoa > Chordata > Aves > Charadriiformes > Scolopacidae > Scolopax > Scolopax mira. Next base: position 155,199 of record BJBW01000604.1, on the reverse strand, counting down.
GAAATTTGTGTAACTTCAGAGCTTTTATACTTCCTTTCTGGCACTGTCAGAAAGAGACATGGTTGGTGTTGTCATTGAAAGTGTCTGAAACTCCCCCATGCTGTTGTGAAATTGGCTGAGGATGATGCTCAAGAGTCTCAGTTTACAAACAGTACTGTTTGTTTTGGCTTTGTTTTTTTTTTTTTTTTTAAGTATGATGCTTGGAGTAAGATACAGTAGACATGGGAGTATAGACTCATGTACATGAATTGCCTGAGTGATTCATGTTTAACAGCTGACAGCAAAGTATCATTTAAGACCGTATCCAGTAGGAGGTAATCCATGTCTTTATGTTTACATATATTAAATTATGAATTATATTTTTGCCAGTAAAACCAAATTTTACTCAGAATTTTTTCTTTCCCTTGAGCAATAAAATACTACTTCGTTCATTGCTACTGTGATAATTAACACTTAGGAGCAGATTATGAAGATATTCGGTAGTTGGCCAGTCTGCAACCCCTGAAATTTTGATTACTTGAAAAGGCATAAATGTCTTTAAAAATTTGAAAAAAACTTATAGTTACAAAGAGTATTTTCTTAAATTACATTTCAAACTCAGAGAGGTTCTACTTCAAGTAACTGAGATATTCAGTAGCATAAACAATATATATGGCTGCAAGCAACATCCTACTGTAAATTCCACATGGGTTAAAAGCAGCACTATGCATAAGCAGAATTTTAGCTACCTGTGCTTACTATTACTTAATACTGTTTTTTATATGTACCAGTTAAATCAGTATTTTTATTTAATCTTGAAATATATAAAATAGATTTTATTTGATAGCACCTTTTGATATTAGTAGTAAATTTCCTGCTTAATGACAAAGCCACTGTCTAATATCAAAAGATGGACTTTGTGTAGACTGTGTCATTTTACTCAGTTTTGTGGAAGTAAAAGCAAAATAAACCCAATTTTTAGGGTAGAAGAAGAAAACAAAATGTGATGAAACTTCATTATCCTTTGTGCTGTGCACACTGTCATGTTAATAACTCCACTAACGTAGCTTTCACTTAATTTAATGCTGATTGCCTTTAACATTTACTAAACAGTTTTGCAAATTGCTGTAGTTTAGCCTGAGACGTTTGTGATTAGCTGCACCAATTTGAAATGGCCAATTTGGATGATGACAGAGCCTCCTCTGCGCATGCTTTTTTAAAATTTGGTAAGTGTGCAGTTCTGTTTATTGTTTTTGTTTGTGGCTATTTAACTCAACAAAAAATAATTGTGTGGTTTGTGTTTCATGTGGTGTTTTGTGCCAGCAATTTTTTATCACTGTACAGTAGGACCTAAACATTTGAGCTCTTGCAGTGAGAATTTTTGAAAATTGAAATCTACTTGGATTGAAATCTAAGTTCAGATCTTCCTATTTTATTTGTATTTTATGTTCTTGTAAGTATCTCTTGGTGTGACTGTCTGAACTATAATTTCTCTTGATGGTCAAGATGATGTTCATGTGAGAGGTGCACTAAGAATCATGTTTAGATTTAACTCCTCAAAAACCCCAATGTGACTGGTTTACAGAAAAAAAAGTAAAATTTTCAATAAGCCATTGTTCCAAAGCTTGACTTGTGAAAATTAAGTGGAAGCAAAATAAAGCCCCCTTGGCAGAGCTTCTCTTTAGAAACTAGACTATATGAAGTTGTCAAGACCATTACTGGCATTGTAATAAAAAAATTACCCTTTCCTTATTATTATATTGATAATTGAGATTTCTGTTGCTATGATGCAAAGCGAATGTTCTTATTAGTTTTAAGAGCTACTGGTTTGAGTTCTCAGAAAAGGCAGCGACTGCCTTGAATATTCTGCATGGTTTCCCATCTTGCTTGTAGCACTGACAAGGCTTGTGTGGTAGACCTTGACATTTTGGAGTATTTTCATGATGTGCAGCTCCTGTGTACTGGTGTGATGGTCTGTGTTTTATTTCTGGTGTTCAGTCACTTCTGTGTGTTGTTAGCTACTGTAAACCCTGAAATCAAAAATTTTATGAAGTACAATATACTGTAGAGAGAAGTCACTTCAGATGATTAGGAAATAGAGGAAAGACAAAATAAATTGGTACATATTTTTTCTTTTCCTATGAAATGCAAACTGACTTACCTGCACACGTCTAACATGTGATTTTTCTTGATAAATGATAGTTGAAAAGTTTTGTCGTGTCAAAACTGATTAAATGAAACTGTTACAAGATTTTATTCATTTTTGCCTGTGTTGTTATCCTCACTGAACCTAGGTAACACATTGTACCTTGTATTTACTCTTAATGTTTACTCAGATAGAGAAATACCTTTTTCTTATCCTCCCCAGCCCCTCTCCTGGGGCTTCCTTACCATGTTTTCACTGAATTGGAGAACAGTGTGGTTTGGAAGGGATGTTAAGAGGTCATCTACTCGAGCCTCTGGCTCAAAGCAGGGTCAGCTATGAGATTGCAGTTTCATCCTGTACGTAAGGGTTAAAAATCCTCACCAGGAGCAGCGCAGTTGGTACATGTAACATTCATGAAATTAGAGTTCAGATGTTTATGTATGTGAGAAGCGAAGTGGAAGTGATTCTGAAAATCATTTTGTGAGATCACCTTGCTCAGCTGCATGGGTTTGGACTTAGAAGCAGGTGTAGTTCATGGCAGAGAACTATTAAAATAAACTGTTGTATCCAAGAACGTTGGATTAATACGGCACTGTATTAGGTCTGAGGTCAGGAAAGATTGCAGGAGAAGTCTCGAGGGAAAGGAAATGTGATGTTGGGAGGATACAGTTTGTTCATGTGGCACTATTTCTTAAACTTTGCAGGAAGAAATAAAACCCCCATTTGGTCCCAGTGACTTTTTGTAACGTGAAGATGTTATTTCCCACACTAATATTGGGTAACGAAAGTTACTGTGATCCGAGATCCAGGACTTGTCCATGTCTCGAGTGTTGGATTACATTCAGAACTAGTGTCACATTAAAGGACTGTGGTCAGTTTTTATTCTCATCAAATCTAGAAAGAAATCTGCTATTCCCAGCTTATTTTTTTTCGTTTGTTTGGTCTGTGCTGATTTAATTATGCAAGTATACGTTTTCTTTTGTTCTTCGGGCATGTGAAATGTTGGAAATAAAATTCTTGCCAAGTTGCTTTCCTTTGTTTGTGATTAAACTTTGGGAGGGTGTGTGTTTGGTTATTTAACATTCTGTACTTTGAAAAATAATGAATCTTTGTTGAAATATGCAAATTTTCACCCATAGACTAGGTCCAAGATTCCATTGTGATGCCTATTTTTCTTTAATATCTGCAGCTGCTGCCATCTTCAAGGATGTGTTTATATTCAAAGCTTCTGTACATATGAATTTGGGTGCAGATTTTCAAAATGTTGGCCATTTAAGTCTAAACGTCTAGGCAGTTTATAGCTCTTCCCTGAAGAGCAATTAATGCTAATCTCGAGTATAACTGGAATAAAAATGAAGTGGATGGGAAAGTACTTTAACATCATGATGACATAATATTCTCAGCCTCCAGAGGTTGTATATACATAAGTATTTACACTGTTAATAGCTTACCTCAGAGAACTTCCCTTAATTTCCTTCAGTTTTGTATTCTGCTTAGAAGAGATAATTAAATTGCAAATTTTTCATTGAATTGTTGTACATCTGAGTTTCATCTGCTGGATAATGTTTTCTTATAGTTTCTGTATCTTAGCAAAGTCAGAAATGTCTCTTCATTACTGTAGTTCTATACTTGGAATTGCTCTCTCTGTTATCAGTTACTGGGCTGGTTTAGATTTCTTCTTGTTCTCTAATACTTTGAAAGGAAAAGAAATTACTATCCTTCTTAGTAATTCTTCAACTCGGAGAATGGTGAAATCATGTTATTCTGGAACCTGTAAGTGGTAGTAAATAAAAGGGGATTAATTTTCAATTCAAAATATGGATATAGCATATTTAGTCAGGGCAATATATGAAAACAAACAGGGATTTAATTTAACTTGGAAATAAGGATTTTGAGCATTTTCTTAGACAGACGTTAAATATGTCAATGCAGGAAGCAACGGTTTAATATCCTGTCTGCTTGGGTTTTTAGTGATTTTTGAAGAAGTTATTGACTTGCAGCAGTTCACTTCTGGTGTGAGGCAATAATGGGCCCACTTCATTCTTTGTGGAAGAAAATCTGAACTACCATGTACCCTATTTAAATTTTGTATAGGGCTGTTACACTGGTATGCAGCTGAAGAAATACTCAATCAACAAAATACTTGTGTGTGTTCCTTCCTAGCATATGTACTTACTTCCTAAAATAAAACTCGCACTCTATGGTTACAACGAAATGAGATATTTATGAAAAATAATATTTGAAACTAATGTCCTCACTCTGTTCTGAATGCTGACGTGCAAACTGGGAACTCCACTACTATCCACATATGTCATTCTTTTATGTTTAAGTGCTACAGAGTCTTGCTGCTGTTGGTTTTTTTTTTTTCAGTTTTAAAACCTGTTTTAAATATCTAAGTGAAAATAACTTTCTGTGCAGGTTTTGTTTTGCTGAAATGAACTATCAAAATAGATTTTGTAAAAGAGTCCAGATGGGCTTTTTTTAGCTATCCTAAAAATAGTTTCCACTGCGTTATGGTCTTGCTACAAAACCACATGGAAGGATCCCTTAGCTTCATGTTTGTCCTGTTTCTTGCTTTTGATTAGATTGTGATATCAATGAAACATAATTTAATACAGGATTTGTTCAGTAGAATGCTGTAGACACCCAAATAAAACAAATTATGTAGATGCTAGTAAGGAATTAATGAAGAGTATGTGGAAAACGTGGGTTTCAAGTGTTCCTTTAAAAAAATTCTACTTGTAGTAGCACTATTTATAAGGATTACTTTCAAAGCATCAAACTTCATTTTTTGTCAGTTTTTTTAACTTTGAATTAATTTCACCTTTTTGTTTCATGAAGTTTACTCTGTCTCCTTGAATTTATTTCAAATATGAAAGTTTCAAACACCTAAAAGAATATAATTTGTAGGTAGTAGTGCTTTGACGTTTTCATGCTGTTTATTCTGTTGAAATCTTTGAATGCTCTGAAATAGAACAATATGCTTTTTGTTCATTATAATTTTATTTTGTTTCTCTGTTGGCCACAGAGAGTCACAGATTGTCTGGTAAGTGTGTAAATTAGAACAATTTTATTTTAGAAACTTTTGACATATAAATGTGTGTGCCTGTGAATGCTCAACTGTTTTTCATGGTGCAGTGCTGGCATTAACAGTTTCTGCAAGAAACAGACATTCTGAACCTTTTTCACACACAGAGAACTAACACATAACTATGTATGTTATACAGTTAGCATATGTAAGAGTAAGAATCTTTATTTTGCCTTTGACAATCTAGTAAGTAAATACCTGTCATAAATTTGCTACTTTTTATGCAATAAATGACTTACTGAAAACTTTTTCCTATGCAAATTGTGTCCTACTTTAACTGAATCACCTTATAAAGATACAATTACTGCAGGTCACTGTATTATGTGCTTTTGCAAGATAACTGAATTAATAGTATAACAATAAGCATAACAAAATTAAGAATCTTCTAATGGACAGAGATTCCTAGACAAAAAGAGGTAGAAAAATAAAATTGCTTGGAAAATTGATTTAAGTTGGGTTCAGAATGTTGATGTTTAAACAGAAGATACCAAAGGTGTGGTATATTACAAGTTTTTTCTTTTCCATTACAGAACAACTTCATTTCTTTTAGCATTGTCTTTTTAGGGAACTAAGATAAATTGGGGTCTCTGTGTTTCCCTCAGACCCTTTCCCCGCATGTACGTGGTGTTTGTAGCTTAATCTCTCCCGAGAAGGAAAGCAGAGGCTGTAGGGGAAGCTCAGAGTTGGTCCTCAACATCCCCAGAGTTTCCATGGATAACAGACCCAGGGGGGTCTGCTCAAGAGGGTTGGATTATTTTTTTTTAAAACTACTACAACTGCAAAGCAAAAGTAATGCTAATTTTGGGATAAACTTGAGGGGCAAGAAACGTTTTTTCAATCTCCCCACCACAAGACTTGATTAATAAATCCTCCGTTGCGGCTCCACACGCTCATATTGCGTGGATGGGAGTCCTGCCTATGGACCATCTGCTGTTTCGTGCCTGGGGGTGCCACAGAGGTGCCGTGCATAGGAGCACCCCCCCTGCATCAGCAGCTTGGCTGGCTGGGCTTCCCTGGCACTCCTTTCGCTGAGCTTTTCAGAAGGACAGCATGCAGTCCCCAAAAGGGAAATGCACATTCTTCCTGTTACATAGTGGCTCTGTGGGAGGTCTTGCCATCCAAAACGCTGAATAAAGCCAAAGCCCTTTGTGGAAGGGAAGCAGTATGTTACTCTTAAATTAGAAATTGGAAATCATTTACCCCGGTAATTTTTAAGAAATCTTATCTTTCTGATAGGTAGCTCATTTCAGCTATCGGGACTTTTCAGGTGCAAATAGGGAAGCAGTCAATATGTGGGACACTGAGAAGGGAAGATGTGCATTTGATAGCATTGTATTTTTCTGGAGTATAGGTAATTTGGGGCTTTATCTCTTGGATAGGCTGTTTAAGCTTTGGTAGTAGGTGAGAACAAGCTAAGCCTTTTTTTTTGATTCAAGACAGAAAATCACTTAAGCTTATTGTGGTGATGGGTGGGAATGATGTTAGGAAAGGTAGAACATTAATAGTGGTGTATGTGTTCACCATTTTAGAAGGCAGGAAGGAAAGTAATAGTTAAATTAGGGCTACTTATGTCCCTCTTCCTTCTGTATTTTTATGTATCTTTGGGAATACTTAGAAGTCAAGTATGCTACTGACAGAAAATATTCCTAGCAAATTCTTAAAATATAATAAGTGGTCTTCAATAATTAAACTACACACTTATGTAGCATTGGCTGTAGCTGAACGTGTAGAGATCCAGATAGATGTCTTGTTTGTATGGACAGGTGCCATAGAAAAAATGTGTATAGAAATATATTCTCTGAGATGATAGAAATTACAGCTCTTTTAGTTTGAGTTGAAATTGGATAAATTGTGCTTTTGTATAACAAAGGTTTAAAAAAAAAATCATAGTATTTTTGCAATAGTAGAATTATGAAACCAATTCTGATCTTGATTTTGTTTTCACTCTTCTTTTTTTAGGTTCAATTTATGAGCCACTTAAAAGTATTAACCTTCCCAAACCAGAGGGGGGAAGTTTGTGGGATAAATTAGATCACTATTACAGAATTGGTAAGTTAGTAATTGTTCCTACTATGAAAGATTTTCAGTGTAACTTATTAAATATTTACAATTATGGTTATGACAGTAATTGTCTTAAAATAATATCTACAGTCTTTATAAGGATTTTTATTTTCTGAGAGATAAAGGGTTCTGTCATTACAATTTCTTGTAGACTTCCTGTGATAAATAGCTCATGCATTTGGATATTTCATACGTTGCTTGAAAAATCATGACCTGTAAACTGTGTTCAAAATTATCCCCTGTATTTGTCAGGGTATGGTAGAATGGTACAACAGATTCTAAGTTGCACTTGATGGTCACGGATGGGGAGGCATAAAAGTAATCTGCTGACAGCTTTTGTTGCTTGAAGTAACCCAGGTATGAATTAGAATTAGAAAGAGAAAAAAGCCTCATGGGTTGACATAAAGACAGTTTAATAAAACAATAATAATAATGGTGAAAGAATATACAAGGCACAAGTCACTCTCACTGGCCAGTGAATTGTTGCCCAGCCTGACCTGGCAGAGATAGCCAGGGGTTTGGGTGGGTTTGTTTTAAAATAAAGTTTTGCCTGTATTCTAAAATCAGTGTTTTTTTAATGGCTGTGCAATTGACTGTTTAAATTTTAAAGTTTCAGTCAGGCGAGAGTATAGAATAGTGATCAGTTTTTCCATCAATGTGGGGTGAGATTCCCTTCATTCAAACCACTTTTTGAAGTGAAGTCTGTGAGTTGTGCCTGGTCTATCCGTAGATGTGTTGCTCTTTGTAGATGCATTGCTTTTATCTTCCTTACAGAGGAGATGACTGTTCAATTTACTTTTAATGCTTGACAGCAGCAAATCTGATGGTGCTTGCTATTTATCTGTCAGGCACTTACGTTGCAAGCAGTCTGCTGCCTCAGTAAAAATTTACTATTGAATTTATACTTCATTTTAGAATAATCTATATTGACTTTTTCAGGTTATGTTTTATCAAAGTTCTTGTTATATGGTATTAAGTCACTGAAGAATATAATGTAAAAAGCCATATTTAATTTAAAATACATGATTTCTAATACAGAGACAATAAAGAGGCTTTTTAAAAATTGATGCTTGATAACATTCTGGAAAAAACCCCCACTTCTTTCTTGTCTTGTAATGGACAGGTTATTATTTGAAAGGTCATGTTCAAGGACATTAAGCTCTGTTTCAGTCTTGTAGCAGATTGTAGTAGGTTATTCTACAATTTCAGAAAAACAATTTGCAAAATTTGAAATATTACAGTACAAAAATAATGAAAGTAATATTTAGTATTTTTTCTAATTCAGTTTTGACAACTTGAAAATTGCTGTCTGGTTCTTTTTTTATGTCAAGGTACTGACCTGAATAATTATAGTTGTCCTTTCTCCTCCTTCCTTTCTTTCTTACTCCTTTTTAAAAACATTGGTACATTCATCTGGCCTAAGTTAAAAAAAATAATTGTTATGAATGTAAAGTTCTGCAGAATTCAACTGTTTAAATTATTTGGGAGGGCAGCTGACATACTATAGGCCTCCCCCTTTTGTTTTTTTTGTAAAAGGGAAATTACTGGGGTGCATTGTAGAGATTCTGTACAAAGTGAGTTGTACTAGAACCGAGCCATATAAATAGTTTTGAATACTGATTTCTATGTAAAAAGGTGTAATTTGGCTGAAAAAACAGCATGACAAAATTTTCTTAAGTCCTTACCTTTCTTTCTATTCTGTTTTATGTAGTATAAGCTCCAACAGGTTTTGATTTCTTCCTGAAAATCTATGTAGAAACTGGAAGAAATATAAATGTTGTTAGTGCTATTTTACCTTTTTCCCTTTTTCCAGTTAAGTCAACGGTGCTGCTTCATCAAAGCCCAACGACAGGTCTGTTTCCTACAAAGACCTATGGTGACAACCAAAAGGCCAAAGTACACGACAGTCTTTACTGTGCTGCATGTGCCTGGGCATTAGCCCTCGCTTATAGGTGAGTCACTTCTACACTCAGGGCTCTGCCTTGATACATGCTTTCTGTCCTGTAGTTCCCTGGGAATGTTTTAAAAGATGAAGTTCTGTTAAAAAACAGTTTTGTAGACCCATAGAGACAATATATGTTTCCAAATCTCAATAAAAATATTTATGTAGCTACTGGGTTAAAAAATGCCATTATACTTTTGGTTGGTAAACATGTTTTCATATAATTTGATTCATATCAATATTCTGAAAGGAATTAATGCATGCTATTAAAAATAAAAGTTATTGTGGCAAACTGTACTTAGGGAAACCTGCTCATTTTACATTTGGTAGGAGAGTTCAGAGCAGAAACAGGCTTGTTGCAGGCAGTAATGATCCGGGTACTCGCAGGGGATTGAATCCTTGGATGCTGGGAAACGTTAATTTGAGGAATAATAGTGCCCCTCACCCTCACTGGGTACTGTTAGCGCTTCTTGGGTTCTGTTTCTGCTGCTTCCACTGTTGACTCATTGGAGAAGTGGGTTAGGAATTTGTATGGTGTGGTATGACCTTAAAAACTATGGGAGAGTTATGTACCATAATAATTTGTTCATAATTTGCTCTCCTTTAGGTCAAATGACTATGGAAATTGCTTTCCAAGATTTAATATTCCTTGTTCACAACCTCGCTACCCTAGGAAAACAGACAGAGGTGATGATAACTCAAATGCAGTGTTTTTAAGAGAGAAGATGGGGTGCAGATAATGAGTAATTTGTGTTTTTAGTAATCAACTTCTTGTATTGAGATAGTGATCACATTCTTGGACAAAATTCTGGTATATCTTACAGAAGAAGGGCCAGAAATAATATCAGGAGCTACTGTTGAAGTAAAGATGATCTTCTTAGCACATAAAAAGTTTTTGAGTTTCTTTTTTGTCTCTATGTATTGCTTTAGATTCTATACTTCTGACACCAATTTGAAGAAACAGTTAATAGAACTGTCTTCTAGGAATTGTTGTTACAAAGTGATGCTTTTTGAAAGCAAAGATGTACAGAGATCTGTGTTTACTTCTGGAGATGCCATGCCTGAAATCTAATGGGTTTCAAAACTTTGGGAAATTAGCAAAAATTATAAGGAAATTAACATCCAGAGCATGTAATTATTACTTTAATTTCTTATATTGAAATCTTTGCATAATTTTTTTTAATTCCTCTTTCTGCTGGTGAAATAAAAGCATTTGAAAAAAAATAGAAAAAATTTAGAAGGACGAATGAAAGGAGAAGGAATGATTGTTTTGCATTTTCAGTAACTTGTAGAAGTAGTGTGGCTTGATGCTGCCTGAGTTACTCAGTCTTTAATTACCAATATGTAGAATCATAGAAGATGGTATATTAAATTTGTTGCAGGTCTAAGGAAGGACAAGATAAATTGTTTGGGTTATTTCCAGTTATGCTCAGAACAGGGCCCTGAAATTCATCGAATTTCTTTGATGGGCAAAAGTTAATGACTGAAATTAAGTGAATGGCTAAAATCTGAAATGAGGCAAGATACAAGACTCGTGTGGAAGGCTGCCTTATCTACCACATGCAGATTACTGTGCTTGACTCATGCCAGTGCTGCTTTTCTACATTTCTTGAGAGAATATTAAGAAAACACACTGCTTTTGTGAACAGAGAAAGAATGTTGTGACATGAAAACTTCAGGACTTTTACATGTGTTTCTTATTGCTCTTTGGAGACTAAATCCTACTGCTTAAAAGATATCTGAACCTATTAATTTTGCATTATCTGGTTTTATTCCTTGTGGGGTTGCTTCCCCCCCCCCCCCCCTTCTTTCAAATTTGTAATTGAAAGCAGGTACATTTCTTGTATCTAAGATTATCATTTAAATAGTGTGAGTTCTGAATGTGTGCAATGATCAAGGTTGTTTACACAGAATTCATTTCTTATAGTTAAAATAACTTGGGACTTGGCATCGTTTTTAATATGCATTTAGTAACATAGTAATTGTGAGTGTTGTTTGATTTCACAGTCTGAAAATACTGAGGTATCTTGAAACACATTTATGGACCTTCAGAGCAGTGACCTTTCAGACTCTTGTATGCACAGCTGTTGTTTATCAACATCATCAGGAAGTGACTGCTTGATTATGAATGGCAGATATTTTGTAGAGTTAAATTGTCCTCTTTTTTTTTTTTTTTTTTTATCTCTCAAGGAACACAGAACAGTGCCTTGCAGTGTTATATCAGCAAGGATTATTGTTTTTCTTCGTAAATTTTGAGGTAGAAATGTTTGTGTAAGTTGCAACATAAACTGAAAACATTTTTTTTATTTTATTAAGGAAGGATGGGTAGGACTACAAATATGCTGATATGAGTGTGGGCACCACTATACAAAAACATTAGTTAAATACTTAATATTCCAAAGCACTACTCTGTCATTTTTTTTTTCCCTTTTTTCTCCCCTAATGCATTTCCAATTTGTTTTATGAGTTATCTCTCTTACCCAGGCGTATTGATGATGACAAGGGAAGAACTCATGAACTGGAGCATTCTGCTATAAAGTGTATGAGAGGGATTCTCTACTGCTACATGCGTCAGGCTGATAAGGTAAAACACTGTAGTGTGGACACAAGCACTAACGTAATTCCAGGGGATTAATTAAACCATGAAAACTAATTTCTAAATACAGATAAAATTCAAAAGGGAAATGCAGTATGACTGTGTGGCTGGCCAGTTAGGAACAGCTGCTTCATGATTGTCAGCATTGTTCTAGGGTACAGAAGACATGAGCATTTTGCAAAGTAAACAGCAGTATGTATTTGACACTTCTTTTGCTGTTATTTATCCTATTTAAGCATTAAACCATTAGTAATTTGGGTTTTCTTACGGCTTCTTAGTGCTTAAATGGAAAGATGTAGGATTTCTTTTAGCAAAGTCTGGAGAATTTTCTTTGCAGTGTTAACTTGGTCATTGCGTTTGCAGTTGTTTTCCTTATTTAGGTTATCATTCTGATTGTTTTGCTTGGTTTCTTTAGCAGCCACTTTCCAGTATTCTTAATCTAATGGTGTAAATTCAGAAGGGCAGCAACCCAAAACGAATAAGGAAAGAGAGTAATTTACCTATGTTATAATACATTTGATTTATTCATTCTATAACCCTCTTGTGAGTATACCCTGAATATTCAGGGCTTCTCCTTATCAAAATTCAGATTTTTTAATTGTGCATAATTGTTAGCAATAATTCTACAAGTAGTTAAATATCTGTATACCATGTGATTATTTTAAGTTTCATGTCAGTGACTTTTAACTGTAGTAGTAAAAATAATTTTCATGTTACCACCTAGCTTTCATCACTTCTAAGCACACAAACTGAAATGCGAAGTCCGTAGGCAAGTGATATCAGGAATAATAATATGCAAATCAGATGTATTGCCAGTTGTATTTATGCTGACATATTTTTTTCTCAGTTTTCTTACTCTGTTACTTTGTTGTCTCATATCTTTAAATAATCTTGACCTAAATGGATCTTGTTACATGCAGTGGTTTGTTTTGGGGATGAGTGCAGATATGAATAATGAGCATTAGCTGAACACAGGTGTCGTACTGCTGACGTACTGGTTGTCAGTTTTTGCCTTGATTACTATAAATGCTTCTCTTTTCCTCCAGTATAGTAATAAGCAGTCCTCCAGCACCTTACAGATAGAAGTCAAACTGGACTTTATTCTGAGAGACTCTATATGTACTGGCCTCACGTAGAAGGAAGATATTTTTTTAATAATATGAATTACATATGTCCAAGTTGTGACTTGAATAGAGAATGCTGCTTATGACAGAAATTACAGATGCTATATTCTATTGCTAATGAACATTTGAGTTATGACCTAAAATGTACTCAGTATGTTCAAGGACTAGACACGATAACTCCACAAAACAGGATTCACTTTCTTGTTTCTGGGGCACATGCTATATGCTATGTAGGAATTGTTGGTAGAGAAGAATATCCCCTAAAGATAAGATCAGTGTTGAAAATGTTGGGAAATGTGGACCAGGTTCTGGCAATGATGGTTAGAAAATTTGAAAATTGTTTGTTGGAGAGCATAGCATGAATTGAGGCATTATGGAGAAGGATCTTTTCTTACCTTCATTCTTTTCTCCTTGAATTTGATTTCCATTCTCTGCCCTACTGGCAGCTCTCTGAAAATCCAGATTGTTTTCTCAAATGGTTTTGTAAGGTAGCAGACATTGTATTTCACAACTAAAAAGGAATCAAAACTGTAAACCCTCTGTACTTCTTATTTCACTCCTTTGTTGATTATCTCTTGTTTTAGTAATTCATCTTACTGCATTCCATTTCCATCGCAGTAGATTCTGTACCATAGAGGCTCGTTCTGAGGTCCAATGATAGTGTCCATGAATAAAAAGTCATTTTAATCTGGGGTACTATACTTCCTACGTATGATCTTTATGTTTTTTTTTTTTTTTAAGCTATCAGCTTTGACTTCTGGTATCTGTAAACATTTCACTGTATATCTGAATGTCACAAACTGCGCTCACCAAAATAAGTCTTCATTTTTCCATATATTCTGTCTTAGCTCTTGTACCTTTTATTTGTTACATGATCTACATGTGGCAATTTTTGAACAGTTTGGTAGATCTGTAGCCCAAAAGGTTTAAAAAATATTATTAATAACAGAAATAATGTCTTTTGTTTAAAAACATTTGTCACATTGTCAAATGGTACAACAATAATTATTAAGTTTTATGGATCCTGCTTCATAAAAGTTATTAAAACTATTTTTCCCACATAAGTTTGAGCTCTTGCACTCCAGTAAGAGCTTAAAACTGACAAGGTTGAGGGAGAGAGAGAGTGCTCAATAATCAAGTGAGGAGATTTTGGATGAGGTAGGCAAGCAAAGGCTCTGGGGTGATGCGAACAGAAGGCACATGGCATTAACTGAAATGGAATTGTCCCAAGTGTACGTGGGGAAATAAGGAGGTACCTATGGGATAGCATTATGGAGAAGAATGCTCTCATACTCTTTCTGGGAAATCAGCATGCTTGAGTGCCTCAGCCATGCTTGTACACTAATGCATGCAGCATGGGGAGCAAAGAGGAGACATTGGAAGTCCGTGCACAGCTCCAGGACTATGATCTCCTGGGATCACAGAGGTCTGGCTCAAGCAGATAGACCGCTGTGATAGATGGATACAGGCTCTTTGGGACAGACCAGGAAAGTGAGGAGAGAAATTGCCTCATAAAGGAGAGAGTATCTGGAATTCGTGGTACTTCTGTGCTAGGCAAAGGTGGTGAGCTAGCTGAGAGCATATGGGTCAAGATTCTATAGGTACATTTCAGATCTGTGAATTAAGGTAGGTGTGATATGCTTTGATGTGCTTTCTGCTAAGATTTCAGCTCCAGTAAAACAAAGGGATGTTTATGCAAAAGATGAAAGTGACTAGGCATCTGTAGCTAGCTATTACACAGTTTTTTCCTAACAAATCCAAAGAGATTAGATAGCTGGGTTGAATATTTGCATTCTTTAAGTATGTGTGAAACAGTTGCTGATAAGTTTCAGGAACTGTCGATTATAAGTTTTACATAGTGGGCATATCAAGACATTTTGAAATACCTGAGTTATATAGTGAATTTGTGATTGCCAAACATACTGAAGTTACTCACTTTGATTTATGTTTTGCCTTTAATTCACCTTTAGGTTCAGCAATTTAAGCAAGACCCCAAGCCATCTGGATGTCTTCATTCTGTTTTCAGTGCACACACTGGAGACGAGGTCTTCTCCCATGAGGAATATGGTCACCTTCAGGTAAAATATGTGTGTGCATGTAAATGAAAGTTTGGATGATTTTAAATAAGGTTATTATTGTCCCCATTCTTTCACAATGCAGCTGTCCCAGTTTGTTTGGATTGGTGTTAGATGTGATAAAATTGAGATTTCTTCTGCATCTTTTGGTGAAAAAGACAGAGTGATTTGAAATACAATTCAGTGGTATGTTGTGGTCAGAAGGTACTGAAATAACTGTGGGATTTGTGAAGGTAGATGGTTGTTTGTTTATGAAGTTGCTTCTTTCTGAGACTGACAGATGGCTGTCAATAAATAATCCTGCCAAAAAAAAAAAGAAACAAAGAAGTTGTAGTAGTCAGTAAAGTGAAAGATTTAGGGTAATTTTACATTGAATATTGGATTTTTTGTTAATGTTCCCACCTTAATTTTCCATTTTCTGAGCAATTTTCACTCATAGTAAAGATTTAATATACACTGTCAACAGCTTTGTCTAGTTACAAATTGTTCGCTATTTTATGTAGCAGCTCCTAGTCAGATTCATTGCAAAATTGATTGGTTTATTGTCTTTCCTTTTTCAAAGGGTTGATTTACTTTTTTTTTCCCTTCTCTTTACCTTCAGACCCTTTTTTGCATTCATAACCTTGTTCTTTTGCATTCCAGAACTCTACGTACTCTCTTTTAGTTCAGAAATTGCTAGTGAAATTATTCAGAAGTTACAGTAGGTTGATAGTTATTTAATTTCATGGTGAGAACATCACTGAGAGAGTTTGTATGGTAAACGTGTTGGATTCAGGAAATACATATTCTGAGAAAAATGAGATGTAGAGTTACCATAAGTTAGCATTTTTGACTTCGATGTGAAACTTCATGAAAATGCACATCTTTTATCTGCAGGAGGAGACAATAATTTTGGGGTCTGGGGAGCATTTTATGGTAGTTCAAAGTCTCTGGTTTTTGTGGCAACTCAACCCTTCCCATAAATAAATGTCCATCATCAGCAAATCTCAAAAAAAAAAAAAAAAAGAAGGATTTTCATGTCTGTGGAGACAACAGAAAACAGAGTAACTGAGGTGATTCAGTTGGGAAGAATGGAATATATTACATAGTTGGTCTGCTGTTATTAGTGTAGCTAGTGCTTTTCAGATTGTATTAAGAAACTTCTAAGAGTCAGTGGTCTTTAAATCTTGTAGAATTTAAAAAATGTTGACCTTTTTCTTCATTTGCTATGTTTCAAGTAAATTTTAAGTTCTAGATGGATTCTCTAAATTTCATGTACCGAGATTGTGGTTTTAGTGCTCATTGAAGAAAGTTATTGTGATAAACTTAGTTTCTCTATTGAAGTTGTACAAATTCTCAATTATACTAGAATTCTGTGTAACAAAAGCAGTTTTCTTTGATTCATTAATAACTTGAGATTATGATGCTCATCTGTAGAGCTGCTGAATGTAATTACTGTTAATAATAAATGCTATCTACAGCTACAGAGGAAAACAGTTTTTTCCCAATTATAATCGTATCTGAATGTTGTAATTATACTTCTGTAAGTCAATAATGCTAAAATTCCAGTTAGGAGCAGAGGGATTTGTTTTTCAGATATGCTGTGTGTTACTCAATGTGCTACTTGCCTTCATGGTGCTCTCCTTGCTGCTAAATTGTCATATACGTAAACATGAAACAACTTGTGACTAAAGTGATTGCTTTATGGGTCAAAGCAGTATGCTGAAGCAAAAACATTTAAATATCATAGTTTCAAATAAGTTAAAAAATGGTACTGCAGCAGAAGTTGTAGAGGCCAATGCTTGTTTGTGGCATTTCTTTCGATTTCCACTTCATTACATCTAGGATATTACTAGATTAGGATAATATTTTTGAAAAACCAAAACTGTGTTAGAGTGGGACCATCTTTGTTAGTAATACCACATTTAGCTTGCTTGTTTATGTGACTCCAATAAACATAAAATTAATTTTAGTTTCCTTTCTGTCTTTAATTACTTCAGATAAATGCTGTGTCGTTATTTCTCCTCTATTTGGTTGAGATGATCTCTTCGGGACTGCAGATTATCTACAACACAGATGAGGTACAAATCGATTTCCAATGTTAAAACACATGCTTTATAAAGTTGTCTTTTTTTTTTTTTCCCCTTGGTTTTATTTTTTTTTTTTTATTTAATTACCAACTGTAAAATAATTCTTCTGGAAGTGCACTGCAAATAGTCTCCATTTTTACTGGAAGTCAGAAAAATGGTAGTGAAATAAATTAATAGGCAATAAAGTGTTAGATGTGCAAAGAGTTAATATAACATGACATTGAAAACTTTTCTAGTTACTTGCTGATACTGAAAGGTATAAAGTCAAGAATTAAAAGGTCTGTTACAATGGTTAACTCTAGTTACATTATTCTTACTTTTTACCTTATTTCAAACTGTCAGTCAGTGCATTCTGTCCAGTGGATTTTCAGTGTAACACATAACAGGGTTAATTTTGTGGGAAGCAGAAGGACTTTGTTCAAATACATGTGAATCTGTGGGTGTTAAGAGATTTTGCTGTACCTTTACTCAATAATAAAACATTTTTATATCATGGTAAGAGATCTGTTGTAGGATTGTCAACTGTTCTGTAAATAAGATAATAATAGCCACCTCAGCATTTACTTGAGGACAAGTCACCTCAGGACAACCTGCTCTCCTGCTCTAAAATGAGGTTATGTTTTGAGACAGGAACAGAAAGCACAGATTTTTTTATTTTGTTTTTTTCCGATTTTCTTAATCTGTATTTGTTTAAATTTGAGTCTGTTTAATAGTTGCTGCTGCATTGCCTTAAAAAGTTTAAATGCATTTATAGTACTGCCATTTTAAAAAAGGGAGATTTTTCCAGAGAGTATATTTATATTAATTTTCTAAAATGTACATCTTGATTAACGTTCTTTCTTTAGATAATGAGAAAACTAGGTGATGCAACTCTTTTCTCACTTACTTAGATCATAGATCTATATGATTTTGTCTGAATTGCCTTTATGTCTGTGAGGAGGCAAATTGTATGGCTTGAGCATGAGCCGGGAGGGGAAAAGGGGGAAAACAAGGAGAGAGCACTGTCACACAAATGCATGTAATTATGTACTTACTTATCTTGACTTATAAATTATATTATCCTCCAGATGTTTGCATTTAATTACAGAATCTGCAGAAAAAGTGCATTTGTGTAGACTCTCCCGTTACTGGATATTCTCCACTTTAATCTCAGAATATAGTTTTCATTGCAACTGTACCCTAGAAATCTGGGGACGATGGCGATTTATCCTAAGATTATTTTACCACAGACCTATATGTTCTCTTAGTCTCTGTATAGCTTCAACAGTGGCATATATTGTCAGATCTTACTAACACCACGTGATTATGGTATTTCCAAGATTTCCCGTGTGTCCAGATAATATTCAAGGCAGTGGCATTGGCCATACTCTGGATGTGGCAATCTGCTACCCAAACATCAAGCTGGATATTTCTTTCCAATGATGTCATCACACCATGTATTTAGTCTCTTTCCTTACATAGAGAGAGGGGTTTGAACCACGGGAGCAGAGTGGAAGGTGCTGGCAGATGGTTGATATTTGGCAAGCTGTCTGCACGAATGTGTTTGTACACACAACTCTTGGCTTTGGAGGCAATCATACACTAGGCTGCTTGATGTCAGGCATGGCAGCTGTCAACGAGTTACCCTCTAGTTGCATCTGTTTGTACTTGAAAAATTAATTTAATTGCATCCAGAACAAAGAGAACAGTGTAGGATTGTGAAGTGAATGAATCTGAGAGCAGTTATCTACACATAAACCAGAGGAACACTTGTATTTGTGGTCATTCATGCTGCAGGAGTTTTCTTTATTGCACCTTGCTCTCCACATGCTTGACTTCTGGATAAATTAGCTTAATACACTCAATCCATAATTTCTGTAAGTGCTGATATGAATGATTGCTCTCTGAAGATTCTGGTTTGCAACCAGTTATCTGTTGCTTTTCTTCTGCAATTCTGCTATTTGGAAACCCTTACTAAATCTTATAAAATGTCTGCAATTGACCATTTTCTTCTGTTCTGATCATCATCACTTGTAAGGTTATATATTTCTATGTGGAGCTCTTTGCTTCTGCATTTAGCTGATGCATTTAAATTTCAGTTAATGAAACAGATGGGAGAAGCTGGACTCTTAATCATTGGCTGTTCTGGCTTTATTCAGAGAAAGTTCATTTTAATACAACCAAATGCTAAATTACAAGGATAAATAATACTGGGTTTATCTAAAGAGTGGGACAGTCTGTTTCCTTGCAAGTAGTAGCTATGAAAAGATTGAGCATACAGATAATTGTACACGAGCAACTCACCGAGAAATTTTAACGAAAAATACACAGAGAGACAAGTAAGTATAGAAATATACTCATTAGCATAAAGAATGTATTTGAAATAGTAACTTTTTAAGATTTAAAGAAAAATGAAGAGAAGGCAGCAAAACAGAGGTGTGCAGGTAAATTAAAATGGAAGCAAATATCTTTCAGTAAAAGATTTGGTTTTTATTTCATAGCTCATTAAAAAATTTTTTTTAAAGTCATCACTTAACTGTAGTAAAGCAGGTCCTCCTCTGGATTTCCTTGACACAGTTTGCAATATTATCTTTTCTCACAGAATCCCCTAGAATAATTTGTATGGGACTTTGGTGGATGAGTCTTGTGTTTGTGGTTAAATTTCCTGTAAATTCTCATCTGTGGACTCTTGAAGTGAACTGTAAAATTTATCATCAATTTAACTTTTCAGCAGATGAGCAATTCCAAATGTCTCTTTCAACAGTGTAAATGAGGAAAAGGTATCTGCTTAAATAAGTCCCCAGCTATACACCTAAGTACCTGAAAATACCCTTATATAATTTAATATTCAGTTGAAACATATTGATCCATCACGAAATGTTAATTATAATTAATTGGTTCAGGCTTTTATTTGTGTTTATAGTGGTGTGTTTGAGTGTGTGTGTATAGGTGTGTATATAGTGTGTGTATATAGGTGTGTATTATCTGGAGCTAATATAATTAAACTTTGGCCTATCAATTCTCTTAAAATGAATTAAGAAACAGTACCAAGATTTCTGTGACCTAATTTTGTAGTGCCCTCTGATGTTGCTTGTAGGACAAATCTTGCAAAAAACATCAAAAGCCACCTTTTTGGCGCTCTTCAAATATGTGTCTTGAATAAGAAATATCCCTGGCTTTGTAGGAACTTTTGCATAAATCACATCATCACTGAATTTGAGACAGCTGTTAATATTTTCTAATTAAAAAGTGGCTTTAAAGAGACTATTTAAACTTGGGAACATCGTTCTCTGGAGGGGAAAAAAGGGCAGAAGGCACAGTTTTGATGGCTGAGGAATAAGTACTTGAAGAAAAGTACAAAAGAAAAGCTTTCATTTTCCTTCATTCACTTGTTTTTTCTTTTTTCCCTGTAGGTGTCTTTCATTCAAAATCTCGTGTTTTGCGTGGAAAGAGCATATCGTGTACCCGATTTTGGTGTCTGGGAAAGAGGGAGTAAATACAACAATGGCAGCCCAGAGCTGCATTCGAGGTGGGTGAACAAACGTAGCTCTTTCAGTCAAAGCAAGTTAATGTGATATGAATAAAAAGAATTCATGGGGTGACTTAAAAATAATAATGCATTAAAATACTGTTTGAACTAAATTAAGATACTCTAAAGACTGAAGGATGTATTTTGGGAAAATGTGAAGCATAATTTCATCATCATGTGCATGCTGAAATAAACACATAGATGGTTAGCTATTTGAGTATTCAAATTCCAATAATTATGTGCAGCTGCATGCATATAAGTCCAAAAATTGTGTTTATAACAGTTCAGACTCTTGAGGCGTGTGCAGCAGATTGGATTCACTAATAAGTTAAGGAATATCCTGATTTAAGAAGATGTTAAATGACGAGTCTGGATTTTCTCATCTCCACCATGCTGGGAGGAAGATGCTGGACTCTGTGAAGGAATAACCTGGTGCACAGGTTCTTTTCCATTTTTTTCAGATGCTACAAGTACCTGTACATTCTGATCCTTGTCCCATGAAACACTGAGGAATGTTCTTAAAATTTTCATATTAGAGTGATCTGGTTCACTTCAGTGGAATTGCTCCCATGCTGTCTGTCTTGAAGCATCAAATCTGTAATCTGACAACTTGCTTTTTTAAGCTTTATTATTGTTTTCTTCACTTTTTGACTTCTGAGATTTTATTAATCAGAAAAATGGCTACAGCTTGGATATTTTAGGATTTAAAAAATATCATCGATGCTGATAAATATCATGGGCTTGTGAATAATACATATGTTTCTTCCAGCCTTTGATATTGCCAAATGAATGGTTGTTCTCATTTCAGAATGAAATCATTTTTCTTAGCTCAAGTACAGACATGTATTTTAACCCATAGGTATAATTACATGCCATTGCCACGAAACACTTAATTTAGGTGTGTTTTTTTCAGGACTTTTGTAGAGCGTTAGTACCAGTATGAGAATGGAAGACTCCAAGTTGTTATTATATAATTTGCTGTAGTAGTTTAGGGGTTTTTTTTCCTCCTGTGTCTGTAAAGTTATCAAATGGCAGACTATGTGAGCATTCACTTAAAGAATCATATACTTCCTTCCACATTTCACTGTGTACCAATTTGCAAAAGGAGCACTGAAACTCCTGTGTCTCCTGTTCTTTGCAGCACTCTGGGTATTCAGTACATGAATTTCCTCCAGGGAAAACTGAACATCTTTTAACCAGATGGAAATGGGCATGTTGTCTTAATCCAGACTGACATTTATAGGTTGGTTTTTCTAAGGGTGAAGTTTTATGAGATGGACTGAGCCAATCTAATAGATCACTGAGCTGGCACAAAAAGAAGTACAGGGCTTGGTCCTAATTTAAAAAGTAGACTTTGGCCATCAGAAACAGGTATTGCCCCTATTTTTCTTTCCTTGTGTGCATGTTGATACTCTGCTCACTGTAGGAAACCAGTAGACAATTTCCCTCGTTCTCATATATCAGAAAAAATAGAAGAGGAACATGCATCAGAAGAAGTATATAGCTATTATTGAGGAAAGCCCTGGGTATGCTAAAATATTCTCTATACTTTGTTATGTTCCTATTTTAGCATATCTATCTGAGAGAGTTCTTAAAAAAACTAACCAAACAAAACAAAACCAAACCACTAAAATAAAGTTCAAGAAACAATTATAGTCAAACAGAGTTTGATTGATTATCATACATGATAATGTACATACATGAAAGATATATATGTCTTCAGTGATTATAGGCTCCAAAACAGTCACTTAAGTTTGAGTATGAAGTATGCTGTACTCCTGGCCCTTAAAACTTACACTGTAAACACACATGCAGCATGTGTTTGCTTTCAGAATTAGGTCTTTTATTGAAAGAAGCTTTCTTTTTATAGAAGATATTATGTAATATGAAGTCTATGAATAACTGGAAATTATGTCCCATGATAGAAGACGTAGATATTTTAAGTCTTTACACAGTCTCTGCACTCTGTCTTAGTGGGCTTCTAATACATGATAAATAGTGAAACACCCTGTGGACCAGGTCTTCAGTGATGAATGCAAATTGATGTCTTTTATTGGCTCAAAGGCAAGATTTGTAACAGCTTTTATTATAGTGCGATCCCTTTCTCATACAGCTGAACTTCTGAAAAATTAATTTGTCCTGTAAGCATTTGATCAAGCTGTTCTCCAGGCATCTGCTCAATACCTCTGCAAAATGCTTTTGACATCTCCCATCTGTACAGCCCAAATAATGAAGTTGCCAAAGAGCCGTATCTTCATATTCCAAATCTAAGACTCTAGAGCCTCGATCTTGCCCTTTCCTCTAGTGTAGGTGTTATATTGCTATAGTGCTGCCCTTCCCTGTTCTATTTTGTTTTGTCTAGTGATGAAACTATTATTGTTGTAGGATTGGTTTTTTTGGTTGGTGTTTATTTTTTGTTTCTAACATCCCTTGTGGTGTTTGATGTCCCATTTAAATGGTATGGTACTGGGTGCATGGAGGCAAGAAACTGAATGGGAAGAGGATTAAAGATGTGTATACTTTAAGGTGTGTTTTGATTAGCAGTTGCTAAGAAAATGCAAATTTTAGTGTTTGCCCTTAAGTATTTTACTAAGTGGGTAAATCTAACAATGAAATGTTGCTGGGAATTCTGAGTGATGTTTAAGTGAATTTACAAATGCTCTTTTAGCAAGCTGGAAGTATAATTTCTCAAGGTTAATCCCAGCTTCCCCTGCCCCAGATGTGGATCAAGGTCAAATGTTATCCATAGTATTTTGGTTGCAAGCCTGCTCTTGATAATCTGTGACAAATCACAATTTCACAAATCACAATTTCACAAATCACAATCACAGCTCCAGTAAGGCCTACGGCTTGCACCTGTGGTGGTCCATTATGGACATTAAGAGGAAACCTTTTCAGTGGAAGCACAGTGAAGCACCAGAGCAGGATACTCAAAACACGTTATGGAATCTCCATCCTTGGAGGTTTTTGAGACTTGTTTGGATGAGGCCGTGGTTTACTTAAATAAATCTTGGTTATCATGTCTAGCTACAAGTGAGATTTCATGTTGGACTAGTTGAGTTCCATATGTCCCTTCCAACCAATTACTTTATGAGCCTGTGAAATTTTCAGAGGAATATTTAAAGAGGGTTTGGTTAGATTTTGTTTAGGGGCCATCTCCAGGTAAGCATCTTTTTCTCTGGGCATAGAGGTCCAGCAGGTGAAGTCAACATGTTCATAGCGAGTTGCTGAGTGGAGGAAGGAACATATTTATTAAAGTATATTTTACTTTTAATTCATACTGTTTAAAAAATTCCATTTAAAACAGTCCATTTTATTAAATGGTAAGTGTGAAGAATGTGTTTTCTGTAGAAGGACATGAACATAATGTTTATTACAAAACCTCTTTTCTTATTTGGTCAACAAGAAGGCATGAAGTGTGATCATCGTGAAGTGTGTTATGTTGGGTCGTCGTTCAGTCTTTTGAAGACATTCTTGATACTACAGCTGCTCTCAGATTTTTATTTTTTTAAAGTGACTCGCTCCTATCTTACCCGTGAAACTTCTAGTAATCTAAGTAGTACTTGTGTGTGTGGTGAAGGGAATACTTGATATACCATTGTAATGTCAAGAAATATTATGTAATGGGGGAAAGAAATTTTTTAATGTTAGGACATTTATATTTTCATTTGCTAGTAATATTTATGAAAGCACTGAAGTCTCCAGGGGCTTTGAATAACTAGAGGTAGAAAAATTACTGATCAATTACAGTAAGTATTCTTATTGTGACATAATGAAAGGGAAATTATTTCAAAAAAAAGGAATCCATATTTGTTTTCAATTTTTTTTTTCAAGCAGGATCATCCTATTTTGTAGATAGGATGAGTAGTTTTACATCATCTGAATACCAGCGATTGTTGCTGTTCAAAAACTTCTTTTTTTGTCAGTAACTTTTTTCCTGCTTTGAAATTATCTGACTGTTGGTATTAAAAGTTGTTATTTGGAAGGGAGAAGAAAAATATAAGATTTTAATAGGTGATAGAGATTCAGTGTGTGGTATTTATCTGATTTTCATTTTCTATGTGTGCAATTTGATAATAATACTTAACTGCTATGAAAAGTTCTGTTCTGAGTCATCACAGCAATTTTTTTGTTCAATTGCTAGGTAATTGCTAGGATAATTAAAATAGAGTGATTGTTAGAACATTTACATTTTTGTTTAGGTATTGAAACAGAGCCAGAAAAATAATGATATTCAAAACACTTCTGAGCTCAGTTTATTCCTTCATTACATTCTCCACTACCAGAAGCTTTCAACAGCGAAGATACCAAAACTGAGGGATTTCACCACGGTTTGATGGCAGCTACTCAGAACAGAAGTTAGTTAACCTAATCAGCTTTCTCTTGTTGAACCAATTAGAATTAAATCCCATGAGTACTATTTCTGGCAATGTTTCAGCAAGAAGGATGGAGGGTTTGTAAACCTGTTGGTAATAGTTGAAAAGAATGATCAAGTCTGAAGTCGGTGTCTAAAATACTTCTAATATTAAAACCAAACCAGGTAAAACAGTACTTTAAATAAACAAATTCTATAACCCTGAATTGCATTTTTTTTCATTTATTTTCTGTGAAATCGTAATTAGCTCCCATCTTTAAAAGTTAGTAAACATGTAAATTTTATATGAATAGGTAGTACAAACCAGTTTTATTTACAGTAAGGTAAAAAGTTTGCTCTGATCCCAAAATGCAGCATGGAGTATAGAGGAATTAAAGCACAGTCCCTGTTTGTAGTTTCCTGGTACTTTGGTTGCTGTGTGTTTTTTGGCTGGAAAGTGCAGTTGTTTCTCAATACTATCACAACTCCTCTTACACACAAGTTTGGGGATTGTTAGTGATTATTTTCTGATTTATTTTTTTTTTCTAACTCAGTATTGCTTAATAATTATTTTTATAGACAAAATATCTAGGGCTGTCATGTTCGGAAAGTACGTATTTGTAACTGTTGTTAATTTTATTATTTCCCTGCAAGTGGAGAACAGCTCTCAGACTCTTAAGGATGCTTTACTTTTTCACAGCCGTGACTGCCACTGTGCCAGTGTTATCTTGTCATGTTATCTGGGTACACGGATCCTCTGACAAACTTTTTTTTTTTCCCCAATTCTTGTTTGGCAGTACTGCATAATTTTTATCCAAATAAAAGATGGTAAGAAAAAGAAAAGTCTGGTTGGCTGAGTGGATAATCAGTTTTAGATGAAAAATGGATATAAACTTTTAACTACTTTTTTTGTCCTTTTTTTAAAGAGAGTACTTCAAGGAATTACTGTGCTCATAAATAAACTTAAATTAATTAGCATATTCTCTTTTTTTCCCAGACTTTCCCAGTTCTTAAAAGTCTGAGTTTTCAAGCATCTATCTATAATAGCGCAGACGTTTGAGAGTTCGTTTTTTGTTTTATGTGTATGTGTGCTTGGGGTTTTTTTTCTCCAAATTTGTGTACTTTACCCAATTGGAAAAAGCACAGTAGCTGCATCTAAATGATTGTGAGCTGAAGAGAGTGTCAACAACAACTTTCTCTCTCTTATAAAGGAAGGCTTAGTGGAAAGATGAACCTTTCAATTCTTCTTTCCAATGATGTTTATCTTGCTGAGGTTGGAGGCTTCCTTCCTGCCGTGTTGATCTATGTCCTAGTACTATGTTCTGTCACTTTTGTTTACCCTCGTGGTCTTTTTTTAACTCTGAGTCTTTTGTCATGTCAGCCTGATTCATTCTGCTTGTTCTTTTTTCAATCTTTTGTTCTATGTCTGCAGATTGGTTCACTTTTATGGATAACAAGGTAGACATCTATACTTCCCTCTTAGTCTTCTGTCTTCCTTTTCTATTGTCTCATTTATTGTCTTATTTTGACTAAAAATCTTTCAAATTAGTTCTAATCTAGTTGGAAGGCAGAGCTGCTACCTAAAGGAATGGGCAGTTAGGGAGAAAAATGAAACTTGATCTGAAGGAGGAGCTTCAAAACCGGGATAGTCATTTAGGGATAGCACGTGGGGTGTTGGTGAAGGCAACAAATCACTGCTGTAGCTCATACAGAAACGAAGCAGAGACAGAGAACGGTGCCTTGGAGACAAAGGCATAATTCACAGTTGTGCTCGGGCTTTGATTTACTGGATGCTCTTAATCTGTTTTACCAGATCATCTGAGAGACTGTAAAGGTGATCGTTTTATTACCCAGACTCCTGTAGTCTTTCTGGTCCCTACCCTTTTGTGTCAGCACTTAGAGAGCGGCGCAAAGCCCTTTCTCTGCTTTGGATGCTTGTATTTGATAGTAGAACTATCAGAAGCCTGGGAGCGTTGTATATTACATTTTTAAATTCTAGCACTGTTGGGAACCAGCTCATTTAATGTTTTACTTTTTGATGCCCTGTGACCTTAACATCTAGAATTTTGGAGACAGCGTGCAAAAATTTAGCTCTGCTTTAGATCATTATTGTAGTTGAATGGATGCATGTGAAGTTGGCCTAGCTATAATTATGTATTCTTTAAAACAGTATTTCAAAACTCTGCCCTCCGTCATATTTCAAATTTGATATAAACCTGTCAAATTCAGGTTTAGAACGTAGAGTTCTATTGGTTTATCTTGAGCTTTTCTTTAAAAAACAAAAATAATCAAAAGTGTGTGTGGAATCGAGAGGAAATGTTGCTTCTCCCCCTTTGATTTTTAAATACTCACAGGGAAAACCCAAGACTAAAGTTTTTTAATTAAAAGGCCTTGCAAATGTCTTGTGTCTATATTTTTACATGTACTGTATCATTTTCATAACCAGTAATAAATTATATTTCAGTATATAATTTGTTTTTAAAATTATCATATATATCATTATATTGATAATATACATATGTTATTATGATGATTTTAGTAGATATAACTAGTGCTTAATGTCTCTAAACATGAATGTAAAAGCTTGTTGGTTGTATTTCTGGGTCTTGTTTTCTTTGTGATGAATACTAATTATGAAGTATGTGAAATAAAAGATGTTTTGCTGTATGGTTGACATCAGAAAAACCTCCTTTTTTGAGTTCAGATTGATGAGTTCTTTTACTACATGAGAAGTTAGTCAGAATCAGTCTTTCAAAGTTTAATGCTGGAGAACTGGGTTGAAAAATTGTGTGGAAGTGAATCCTTTGTTAATAGGCTCTTAGCAAGACCTTGAAATCCATTATGCCAGATGTCTGCAAGGTGAGACCAGAAGTGCTTTTGCCAGATGGTCTCTGACATTTGAAGACAAATAAAAATGCTGAAAAATATTTTCAAAAAAACCCCCCAAAACAACCCACCACCAAACAACCCCAAACTTGCTGCTTCATCATTTAGTTTACATCAGGGTTAAGCACAAAAATTCCAATTAAGAAAAGAGCATAGCTCTGAAATCTGTCAAACATGTTAAATTGTGGTCTGGGCTTGAATTCTGATACCTCTGGGTTTTTTTGTTTTATTTTCTCCCCAGCTCCGTGGGACTGGCAAAAGCAGCTTTAGAAGCAATTAATGGTTTCAATCTCTTTGGAAATCAGGTAATACAAATGTTTGCTTTCTCTCTACTTTTTTTTTTTTTTTTAAGCAGTAGTGATTTACGTTACGAATCAGAGGATATTTAGAAATATTTTGCACAGTTTGATAGATTGCGGCTTTTAGAAATGGCAGTTTGCAAACTCCTGTTTCAGATACAGAATTCATCTGATAAAATAATTACTTTTTTCTAAAAAAATATATATAATAACATAATCTGAAATGATTGCCGCGTATTCTGAAAAAGGATTTGATTGCCAAAAAGGTTTTTCTTACAGAATTTTATTTGTTGGTCATAATACAGTATAATTCTACCTACAAGTATTACCTTACTTCTGTTTTGTTTCTTCATGTGTCTTTTGATACAGACTTTAAACAAGCTACTTGTACGTAACCCAGCTGTTTTATTGGCTTTTAATTTCAATTTGTTGCATGGTGGTAAAATCTTTTGCCATCCTTTCGTATGGCTTAGATTGATGAAGAAAGCAAGTCTTTTCTTAGATTTTTATCTTTGGCTTGTATTCCTCTTCAATGTACATCTTTTTTTAGGTGTTACACCTACAGTAGTCTATAGGTAAAATCAAAGATTTTACCTATAGACTACCTATGAAAGAGTATTTTACATACTCTTTCAAATTAATGATCTAGAAAATTTACAAATGGAAGACGCAGGTTGTTGTCAAGCTACTGGTGTTATTAACGAGTGGAAATGAAGGGCAGGATTGCAGCTGAGAAGAAAGCTGAATGGCATCAAGCGTGTGTAGATAGAGTTATAAAACTTGCTGGTGACTTCTGTCTGTGAACTGTGTGGAATTGAGGACAGGTTGGTCACCAGTGGGTGAGCTCAGGTCACTGGCTAAAGCCTTCCCATTGCATTGTTTTCCTGGAATTGCATCTTTTTGGAGTTGTAACTGATGGACCTTGCTCATATGCCCAAATGTCTGTGTTTCACACAAAATAAACATTCATTGATGAAATGTACGTTACCTCTTCTTAGGGTTGAGTAACACTCAAACCACACATTTACCTGCATAGCTTGTTTTTATGTTTACGTATTTTTTTCCTGCAGTTAGGCTGTATGTCAGCTTTTTGAGTTTTAATAGTTTAGTAATTGTGACCTTGACTTGAAGGACTATTTGTGTATTTTTTGAGTAAAGTTTCTATATATATTTTCTGGCTTGAAGATGAGATTTTTATTTTTTTCTCTTTCTGTAATACCTGTGCTCTCCTATTTGTCTTATAAGTCTAATGGATCTGACTTTCACATTGTGATACTGGTCTGTTTCAAATATTCAACTTTAAGAAACTTGGTTAGATGCAGGGGTTTGCTGTAAAGAAACTAGTACAAAGAAGATACAAATGGTTAATGGTGAATAAGGGGAATTCTCAGGTGCTCTTTATGAACTAATGAGCATAAGCTAGGTCAGCTGTCAAAGTGTGACTGGGAGGCAGTCCAAATTAGGTTCCAAGTTCCTTTCTGTGCTGCTTGATTTATTAAAACATTCTTAGTTATTAGTGTCTCCATTTTTCTATTGGTAAAATGGAAGATACAGATCGGAACAGTCATACAATAATTATTAGCATTGTTAAGACAAAAAGTTCTTGCTTATAGTTTATTCATCTAAAAAACAACCATTAAACTAAAACTTAAAGCTATTCAGATATCTGTGATGAAAATTAAAAGGTAGAGTTTGTTTTAGATAGTCAGCAACTGATGTAGAAGTATGATCTATTAAACAATCTTATCTATTGATGGACAGCTGTACCACTAACTATTATTGGAACCTTCTTTGTCTTATGGCATAAAGCAGGAGATCTTCCTAAACTGACTCTGTAGACTTAGGCATCCATTGCAATATTTGTGGGTATCTCTTCACGGTGGGGTGTTTTGGTGTGTGTTATTTGGGCTGGTTTTTGCATCTCTGTATTTGTGTCAGTGTGTAATACAATGGCTTGTCCTGTTGAGAATCCACTCCTCAGGAGTTACTGATGGTGGTTTGCTAATGAGTGGAGTATGAAAGTGCTCTTTATAGGTACACAAATACACTGTTTCAAAAAGACTTAGCCATTTGGTCTAGCTTGGGCTTACATTATATACATTTTACAAGCTGATACTATGCATCAAGAACTAGGAGCTAGTAAGGACCTAAAATAATGATCAGACATTATACACACATTGTCAGTATTTCACAAAAAAATGTTTATCCACAATCTTTACCTTCCCAACAGCCTCAAGCACCAGTAAATCAGTCTGCTGGGTTGTTTTTTGGTTTGTTTCTGTTTTTTTTTTTTCTCAGATGATTCTTTTTAAACTAAATTCGAAAGGGATGAATAAATTGCTGAAGCAAAACCAGTTTTAAATGCTTCAAGAGTTTATTCCAAGATACTTAGCATAAAGAGAAACTGTTTTGACCTTCAGTCTGCAGCAGAGTTTGCCTTTGTGCTGAGCTCCAGCTGGGTTCCAATAGCTTTGAGAAATCCTGCTGAGCCCCTTAAGAGGAACTTGTTTGCACCTGCAACTCCACTCGTGCAACCTGCATAAATCAGTGCTGGGCACAGCAGCCTGCTCAGCCTTTCCATGCAGATTTTCCCCCTCACACTGGGGAAGCTGGAAGAGACTAATAAAGACAAATATGTAGGATTGAGGCTGCGCTCGCACACGTGCGTGTGTGTGATAGATCTTTGAGTAGATCATGATAAGGCAGTTTCCTTGTGCATTCATGGGTGCACCCAAAGAGACAAAATAAAGGTCACATTGTTGTTACTCACATTAAATTGTTCCTTTCCTCCATTCCCAAATTAGCATATATAGCTGCATGAAATCATACTTCTTTTGTTCTGTATCAAAGCACTGCTTAACTAATATTAAAAAAAATTTAATGCATCCTTTGCTATACTTTCTAGGTGCCAGATACAATAAAGAACAATTATAAATGGAATAAATTGTCTTTCTGTTTAATCTGAACTTGACATGCTTTAATGTTAAAAGGATTTCATTCATGGTTTTTAAATGCTGTTCGTTTTCATCTCCATCATACCAGAAGTATTTCATAAAATGTGGGAGTAATAACCATAAAAATACAGTCAAGCTGTAATCCTAACGTTCCCTCAGTAAAAGATTTATTTACACATTGAGAAGAAAATTTCCGGTATAACAGATAAATAAGTTACTTAGTTTGCCATTATTTTGCTTTATATCCTCTGCTAAATTTCTTAAAATCATTCCCAGTGTGTTATATATCTCTGAAACAATAGTTATAAATCTGTATGAAGTAGTTAATGTGTATGACATGGGCATAAGAATTCTGCTGTAATCCATAACTGTGCATTGATCATAGCCATATCCTGAAATCACTGTCTTCTCCTAAGTTCTCCTGAAGTTTTTATGGAAGAACTGTAAAAATGGGTCTGGTTGGTTGGTTTCTTTACTTATTTGTTGATTTTACATTTAGAATGCGGTGGGAACTGATTGCATTTCAGTTTATGTGTTTACTTAATCAAGTTGGAATCATCACCACTAAAATTACTGTAACTTATTTTCTCTTTCTGTGAGCTTGATAGGGTTAACCCAAACCTCTGGTTTCAGAGTATCACTGAGTATAATTAGGTTAAAAATTTATACCATTAATGTAAGAATTCCATTTTAGCTAAAATATCTTTTCAGAAAAATTCCATATCAGCAGAAAAACTACATAAGAGGACGTGCATTTACTGACAGTGTGAGTTAATGAACTAATGACTTAAGTGTGTGCATATTTGCACTAAAATGGGACTGCTGGTGATGAGATGAATGCTGCTTCACATCGGACCTAGTCACAGTATAATCAGTTGTTTGTGTGTGAGCTACATGTCCCGTATCAGTGTGTGGAAAAAAATATATTTTAAAAAAATATCAAGCCTTTGTGAAGTGTCCTTATTATAGAACGTTACAGTCTTTACAGAAATGAAAAATAGTTCCTTTGTAAAACAAGATGTAAATGCAGATTAGTCAGCTTTTGTAATCCCCAAAGAATCCTTTAGTGAAGCCCAGATTTTGGAAGTGCATGTTCACACGCATAGACAGATTGTGTTCAGAGTTTGTAGATTAATTTATAGATTCGTGAATAATCAGAATCTGGATTAAGAAGAAAGTAGGAGAATAATAAATCATCAAAACAAATGTGATTATTTATGTATGTTCTTATCTCAGCACTGCTCAGTATATCTTGCTAGAATGATTAGGAGAACAGGGAGATTATTTTCTATGAGGAGAGTGGAAAAAATGTTTTGTTTAGCCTAGAAAAGGAAAAGCTGAGTATTTGCATGATAGCTATTAGAGTATGTGTGAAGAGTAGGAAAATCCTCTGTTGTTTGGAAAGCCAAATGAATGGATGCTAGTACTGGCACAGAAAGATGGGTAGTTAGCTGGATGTGTAGAAACTCAGTTGGAAATTCAAGTTTTTAATACATAGAGTGTGTTCTGGAACAATCTTCCTAAGAGAACAGTATATAACGAAACTGCTCTTTAGGAGAAATTTGATGAGTTTATGAAAATTGATGGTGTTGTATGGTATTTATGACAGTTATGGAATGAATTCAGGGTTGAATGTCTTCCAGTGGGACAGTGATACTCAGATGCATTATCAGTGACAACATGTATGAAGACATCCATTCATTAACAAACTGCATTGAGTTTCCAAAAAATTGCCTACTGATAATCCTTTTAAATCCTGTTGATTCTGTTTAAACAGTATCTCAGCTATTGACTTTTTCTGACTTTTTCAGGAAGTATCAAAAAGCTGACAGATATAGTGTAAAAGTTACAGAATTTTACTAGGAAATGGGTTTTGCTAAGGAGGAGGTGTTGACAACATTGACCTTGCAATAGCTGAAAACCAGGTCATTTTTATTTGCTATGGAAGCCCTTTCCTAAAGTGGTATCTCGGGTAATATCCTGAGATATTTGTGTTATAACTGACTGAGAGTGCAATATTCACCATCACTGAGTGGAGCATTTCCTGCAGTCACAGGGAGGGACAACTGCATTTTTTCTTTGTCCTTAATACAGTCATTGTTTTTTGAGAATTAATGGAAGAGTTTACAGCTTGAATGAATCATGTAAGTCATGATCTTTAGGAGATAAAACCATCTGATTTTGGCTATATTTAAACACTTTTGAAAATTCAAATTTTTCAACTTGATATTGTGGTATGTTTTTAGATTAAAATTAACAGCTACCAGACTATTACAGTGTAACCTAAATTTAAAAAAGAACCAGTTTCACCAGGAGATGCTAACCTTTCTTCCCTTCCCCTTAAATAAATGTAATGTTCTGTTGACAGGGCTGCTCTTGGTCTGTTATATTTGTGGATTTTGATGCCCATAACCGTAATAGACAGACTCTCTGTTCATTGCTGCCCCGAGAGTCAAGGTCTCATGTAAGTAATTAAATGAAATTCACCTCAACAGAGTGTGGAGAAAATAAATGGATATGAATGTAATTCTTAGCTCTAGGATGGCCATTATGTTCTGCTTAATAAAATTAGGAATTTACTAGGAAGATGTTAAATTTTTGCTTCTTAGATGTCACTGTGATGCAATAGTTTTTCTGAAGTGAAATTATGATGGTGTTCTTTGTTTTCTGAATATTTAAGTTAAAATGGTAGCCTGTTTGCAGCTTTCTAAGCAATTTAAAAATAAAATTTAAAGTACTAATGATCTGCAGTAACTTCAGTAGAATTTACAGTCTTGATAATTGTTTTTCTTTTGGCTTACTTCCCACTATACACTCGGTGCCTGCAGATTTGAAACATTTTATTTTAGCTTTAATTCATTCTTCTATCTAGAAAAGAAGCCTTTAAGGTTGGCTTTTTATAAATTGCTGGATATGGAGGATTTCTTGTTATAAGCTACTGTTCCAAATAAATATTTCCTCAGTAAGTCTAAGTGACATATAGATTAAATTAAAAAAAAGAATCTAATTCAGTATTAGCATCAAAGGTAAATTTGCTTTGTGAAAATCAGTAACTTAAAATGAGTGATAATAGTTTTACTTCTTTTTTTGTTCATTCTGGGGTATAATAGCATTTTTGTTCATGAAACAGACTCTTAATCTTCAACATTAATATTCTACACAATAATAATCATTGTGTAGAAGAATTATAGCAGAGTTGTAGTACTGGATAATCAAAATAAAAGGCACCGTCAGCTACTTTTTAATAGTCTAATAGCCTTTTAGAACTCTTTTGCTGTTTATTATTTGGTGGAGACTTGAAATATTTTGACAGAAGCTGGTTTCATAAGTTCCTTATGCTACAGAAGCAATCTTCACATCCTTTATCTTTTTCCTTTTTGGGGTTCACATCAATGATATTGGCAAAAATACGGTATTTTAAGTGTTATTTCTTTCTGTTATTCAGCAGAAAGGAATAACAAAACAGTGCATGACATAAGAAGTAGAACTTAAAACTACACTTTTGTATTTCTGTAAGCTCACCTGTAGTCTTGGTTCAGTCGTTAGTAATTTTTCTTGTCTTTTAGATTCATTATAGTTGCACATGGTTCTTGAGAGATGCTACTCATATTTTTTCCTAAAATTATTCCCTTATCACGTTAATTGCAAATCAAATAGTCTTGTTTGTTACAGCACCTGAAGAATATTTGTGAGAAAAATCTTTTCAGAAACAATGATTTGATCATAATTACTTCTCAGCATTGCACCTTTATAAAATGTTTGTGATTCTTTTAGAGGATAGGATATCCAAATGTTTGTGTTTCCTCCAGGAATAACCTGGAGGATATTTTTTGTTTCTAAAACAGCAAAGAAGTTCTAGAATACATTCACTTATCCCTGCAGATTGTCAACTGTGAAGTAGGACAGATTTTGAGTCAAATGAGTGCTCTTTTAAATCATCTTGAATATTGGGTTTGTAATTTATCCTTGTGCATCTTTAGAAGCCTTATTTTGCACACTTTTTAAATATATTAGTACTATGATTTTGATGAAGATAAGATTATGTTCCAAATATATATATATTTCACTTAGGAAGTTAAACAGTCTTTGTGCATCAAATAATTGCCAGAGATCTAATTAAATTTGTAATGTGCTATTTCTCCCACTCCTACAGAATACTGATGCAGCTCTTTTGCCCTGTCTCAGTTATCCTGCATTTGCTTTGGATGATGAGGTTTTGTTCAATCAAACACTAGATAAAATTCTTAGAAAATTGAAAGGAAAATATGGGTTTAAAAGATTTCTGAGAGATGGGTACAGAACAGCGCTGGAGGACAAAACACGACGTTATTATAAACCAGCAGAAATTAAGGTAAAGGAATAACTGGCCTATATAAGGACAAACTTGGGTTTTCTGAAATGTTTAGGTAGTAATTAAGAAAAAAAAAAGGCAAAAAACTGGGAAAAAAAAAAAAACCAACAACAAAAACCCAAACAAAAGCCAAACAAAAAAAAAATCTCCAACAAGAAAACCCCACCAAAAGCAAAAGAAAAACCCCAAAACCCAAAACACAGTCCACCAAAAGAAAAGGAAATGGGGACCCCCCCAATCCCATTTGCAGTGTGAATTGGACAGTGATGGCCAATTGCTTCAAGTGAAGGAGATGCATTTTGTAATTTGGTGTGTGCAGTTTTGAGAGATTGCTAAGTCAGCAAGTTACTGATTGATTTGTTTTGTAATGAATGTGCTTCCATTTACATATAGGGTACAGCTGATTTCACATAACAAATAAGGAAGTTATTTATCATTTTATTTAATTTCACAGCTGACTACAGTCTGAGCGTATGGAAAACAATTTTCCTTTTAACCACAGTGTTTATCAGTAAAGGTTATCTAAATGAAAATTTACTTTTTTCCCCCCTCCCTAATAGTTTCTCTGTGGAAAATAAAACAGATTATATAAATATTATGCTTGAGAATGAGACACAGTATATGTAAAAGCACAGTTAAAGTGCCCATAGAATTAAAAAGCCATAAGGGAAATGAAAAACGGATCTACTAAAATGATTGTTGCAATCATGTTTGTCTTTTGTGGCTTTGAAATTATTCAATGGGATATTCAAATACATTTCCTTAAATCAAAATGATTAAACGTCTGGTGAATTTCTCTTTTTTTCAGCTTTTTGATGGCATTGAGTGTGAATTCCCTCTGTTTTTCATTTTCATGATAATTGATGGTAAGTACAGCTTTACATTCCTGTTCTTTAAAGGTATTAGAGAGATGAGCTCTCAGAGGAAGGATACAAAATGATGTTCCTGTCCTGCCAAAATAAACAATAACACATGATGCTAAATATCTCATTTAGAGTTCTGTCTCATGGGTTAAAAAACCCCAAGCACCCAACTCCTCTTTTTTCACCACTTTTAATGTGAACTGCTTTTAGAATATAACTCC
The DNA here is from genome assembly GCA_004320125.1 of Scolopax mira. Classification (NCBI taxonomy): domain Eukaryota; kingdom Metazoa; phylum Chordata; class Aves; order Charadriiformes; family Scolopacidae; genus Scolopax; species Scolopax mira. Next base: position 118,683 of record BJBW01000604.1, on the reverse strand, counting down.
ATGTAGGTTTTTTAAAAGCTTAAATCCGTGGCATTCAGTCCTGCATTGCCTTTTAAGCCTTAAACCTTTCACAGTGTAGCCCAACTTCACAGCAGCACATAGGAGAAAAGGAAGTAGAAGAGAGAACACATTGACAAACTGAATGTTGCAGCAGGTCTTTTCAAGTTGGATATTCTGTAGTAATTGAAACAGAGTTCAGAAGAAAAGAAAGCGAACCAGAAAAGGCCTAGTTTCTCTTTGAAATGCCTGTGCTTCCTGGCCGTGTTTTTCCAGGTAGCCAGTTAGTCTGACTTTAAAAAAAAATTAAATAATACCTAGGTAACTTATCAATGTAAACATTCCATCTAAAAATCTTTGGAGGGGAATTTTTCAATTTACTACTCCAAATTCCTTTTGTTTCTTGGGGTTTCTGGGCAACTCACTTCTAGATCAGTTTGCAACCCTGTCTCTAAAGATTTAGAAGTGCTTGTTTGTCTCCACACTGGCACACAAGCTCTGCTTCTTAATTCCTTTGTTGGAGCAGAAGGATCTCCAGCTCGTCTGTGTCTCTTGGTGTTCACAGCTTTACTGTCCTGCAGTTCAGTTTAATGCTAATAAGAAAGTGGCTGGTTCCTGATCCCTGTGAGATGTAGCTATAGCAGTAAGTGAGCACCTGCAGTTTAGTCTTTTACTTTTCATGAACTCTTTAGTGTGTAGGTTCTAACCCATTTAAAAACAAACACTAGATTTTTCTTCTTCTTCTATGAACATTGATCTCACGGAAAAGTTATTTCTTCCATTAAATCAATTACTGTTTGGTTATTTTTAGGAGTTTTTAGAGGAAATCCTGCACAAGTAAAGGAATATCAGGATCTTTTGGATCCTTTGCTTCAACATACATCTGAAGGTAATATCTGATAATCATTCTTTGAAGACACTGTTTTTTTAATGATCTGAATTTATTAAAATACTGCCATTCCTCTGAGTGGATATTGCAATCAGAGCAAAGCAGAAGTAATAGCATGACTGTGTTTCCTGGTGGCAAAATATGAATACAAAAATAATCTCTTTCATGTAGATACTTTGTCATAAACTTCATAATAGAAGCAATGTTGCCTGGAAAAATGCTGCACACATAAACGTAGGATTTACACTGTACCAGCTCATTCCTCCCCTCCTTCACCTGTGCTTTGTTATTTACAAAGTTTACTTTGATTCTGCAGGAAGAAATTAACTCCCAACACTCACGTTGTTTCAAGTGTTCCACCTGGATACAGTCGATAGTTCCTTGTGCCTTTCACTGTCACTTAACTTCACAAGATTTTAAAATAGAATTTGGTATATACACATGAAATTGGTTTTAGCTTAGAACAGTGAAAGTGGCAACATGTTAATTTTAATATAAATGTTCTCTTACTTAAATTGTGCACTCCAGAATGTCTGTGGAACTGCAGACAAGACTACCGATGGCCTACAGGCACATCCATCCAAAATTCAGTTGAAAGAAAAAAGAAAAAGACCATAAGTTTGAGTGGGAGGAAAAAAATGTCCTGAGAACAGAACAAGCTTCAATATAGTGACAATCCAATTTTAAAATGCAGCATCTTTAGTCACCTGTTCTTGACATCTGTGGGTATAGTTACACGAGTAGATGCAGAATATTTTAGTCTGGCCTGTTCTTTAAACTTAGAATAGTTGTTGAAGTGAACTAGTTTCTGCAAGAAATTCAAACAATTCCCATACCAATTTTCATTAGGTATCAAGTTTTCTGACCTCGCTGATCATTGCTTTTTTCTGGTTATTAATGATATTAATGATACTGATCTTTTGTTAAATGCAGGAAAAAACGCCCCAAGTGTTTTGCTCTGATGCAGCTTTCATTTCTTTTGATTATGGTTTGTTATCTCTACTGCATTTTGCTTTAGGTGAGAAATAGTTAATTTTGGGTTTTGTGCAGTAAGATGCGACACAGACAATGTGTGTGTTCTGGGGAAGAGTCTGTGGAACTGTTTGGTGAAGAATAACGTAGTTTAATATTGCCCTGGGTCTCCTGCACTGATTGTGGTTTTGAGAGATGAATGACAACAGTCTTTCAGTTCGGTTCAATTGTTGGTAGAGGTATAATTTTTCCTGTTTTGAATTCACTTCAGCTTCATTAAGGGACTACAGTGAAATGCTACAGGAAGGGGAATTTATTTACTGACTGTACTTATTTCAAAACTCCGTAGGGTGTCCTGTGATACCCAAGTATTACTATGTGCCAGCTGATTTTGTTGAACCAGAAAAGAAGAACCCTGGCAGCCAGAAACGGTTTCCCAGTAACAACGGACGCGATGGAAAGTTTTTCTTGTGGGGACAGGCAATTTACATCATTGCAAAACTCCTGGGTAAGAGACTGGGGAAATTCTGGCAGGTTTTGACTCAGCCTAAATGAAGGATTTTGTCTTGTTAATGTTTTTCTTGAATCTGAACAAACACATTTGTTTGAGTTTTGAGTGGACTGTGGGTGGCATGTGTATCCTCTGCTTTGGTACATACACCATAGCCAAAAATCGCTTTTTATTCTGTATTTTAAAATTCTGTCCTGCCTGAAGTTTATTGGAATATTTGATAGAATACTGAAAATCTTCTAAACACGATGGGCTTCTTTTTTACTTTTTCTTTTCCTTGCTTTCTATCTTAACTCCTTTTATTCATGACAAGATATATTAGCATGACACTTTCTGGATTCACTGTGTTGGCTGGACCTGTTTAGTGATGTTTGTACGTGATCTATAGCATTTAATTCAAATCATTTACTGCTTTAAGCAAGACAAGTTTAAACTTTAAAATAGTTGCAGTCCCAGATAAAGTGAGTGTTTTCTTCAGTCTGTGTTATTTTTACCCTTTAAAACAGAAGAGACCAGATAACATTTGAAAAGTGCCTTTCAAAGTTTGGCCGTTAAAGGTTGTTCTGGTGCATTTCAGTCACAATGAATTCTTGGTCTCACTTGAGATGATTCAAAGGAAAATGCAAAACCAATTGTTAAGCCAGAAAAGTCTTCACACTTAAGATTATTTTTTTTCTTAGAATTTCTTTTAGGAGAAGGATATATTACTTTATTTTAATGTGCTCAGCACTTACCTAGTAGTCAGTAGACTGAGTTCTAAAATCTTTTTTTTCTGTGAACACTGTAAAGGGAAACAGGCTGTTGGTAGTAAAAATGAGAAACATTGAAGGGGAGTTTAAAAATTCAAGACTTGGCAAGAGCAGTGGCTGTATCCTTAGGTACGGAAGCGCAGAGCCCGTCTGGTGCTCCACCTGTTCTCTTTCACTCTATTCCTTCCAAAATTCCTTTTTTAGCCAACATTGGAAAGTAAACGCAGGCAATCTCACCTTTTAATGAAAAAAATTGAATTTAACCTCTTAGTATTAGCCAAGTAACCCTCAGAAATGTGTGCAGGAACACTGTAGTAGTTCTGCTGGCATTCATCTGGTACTAATGTTTGTGTGTCTCTATACCTGCAGCATGCTGGTTAAAGAAATGATATTTAATGTTTGCTAAATACTGCTTGAGTAATATAACCTTTCATTTTATTTCAGTTCTTTTCTTTGCTGAACATTCTTACACACTGTTTCTTTTAATAATTGTGCTAAATCTCTTTTTGAAGTGTTAACATTAGTAACTGTTTCCTTTATTGTTTTGAAAATTTCTCTCCACTGTATTCATTGCTTTTCATTCCTTTCTGCCTATTTTAAAAATATTTTTTTTCCTTTTCTCTCATAGTCTTTTTAAATAGGGTCTGGAAATTTAATCACAAAGCGAAATATATTCACTGGTGATTGTTATATCAGGAGCTCCATGTATTCATAACAATTTCTAAATGGGTCATTTAATTTTGCTACTTTCAGGATGAAAACCTACCTGAATAACATTCTTGTCCTTGGTGAAAGTCTTTGTTTGTGCTACTTTGCTTGTTGGTGGTTGCTAATTAAGTGGAAGCCTGACTCATAGAATCATAGAGTGGTTTAAGTTGGAAGGGACCTTAAAGATCATGGAGTTCCAACCCCCCTGCCCTGGGCAGGGACACCTCCCACCAGAGCAGGTTGCTCAGAGCCCCATCCAGCCTGGCCTTGAACCCCTCCAGGGATGGGTCTCCAAACACTTTGAGTTCAGGGAAGGTACTGGATTCCCATTTTATCATCCATTCCAGAAATTGTTGTGTTGCCTCAAGAGTAGCCATTAATTTGCATTTGCTCAGCCTCTTTGTTTCTGTTGGTGTAGGCAGGATGTGATGTGACCTTCCTGCCTCTCTGGGCTTTGTGTCTGCCTGTTGCTCTCTGAATTGCTCTAAATGCAGCAATTCTTACACACCTCGCTGCCTCCCACGGAGGGGCAAACAGACACAGTGAATTTCTTCTTGAGATATTGTATTGAGAGATATCATGGATATCCCTTGCCTGTTTCAGCATTGTAGGGGGGTGATTGCCTGGAGAGAGAGGCTGCTGCTTCTCCTCAAAGCTCAATAATTTTTGATGGTAACCATTGAGTTAAAGCTCTGGAATAATTGCATGGTTGTGGATTGAGGGCTTTTTATGTGACTTGTGGAGTCTGTTGTCTGCATATATTCTTTTAACAAGTCTCTGTGAAAAAATAAAGGATTGGTTTTATATGCTACAGTATTATAATTAGCTGTGGCAAGAACGCTTGAGTCATTAGCTGTGAAGTTAATACAGTTTTGCAGAATGTCATTTTGATCTGTAAATCATCAATCTGTACCAAAGACCAATGTCAGCAGAACCGACCACATAAACCAGGTTTGCCTCCTTCACAAAAGCTGCAGAAATTACTCAAGTCATTCTGCATTTTTTATTGTTGTTTACTTTCAGCTGACAAATTAGTGAGCCCTAAAGATATCGACCCAATCGGACGTTACGTACCTCCCCAGGATCAGCGGAACGTTAGCATGAGATTTTCAAATCAGGTGAGCAGAAGCTTAGTATTAAAGTATTTTTACTGAAAAAATGTCACCTATGTGTTATATACAGTCTTCTAATATTACAGCTAAAGTGCTAGGAAAATATTAAATAAATAAAATACACATTTTCTTAGTTGATGAAGGATTGCTTTGAAGAGGAAGACGATACCACCTGTGGTTTTGGGGCCCTGGTGCACGTGTGCCTTCAACCTACGTGGTGCAATCAAAATGATATATAAAATGTATGTTTAAAGAGCTGCTAAAAGACAGATGTCATTCATTGAGGTATATGTTGTGAAGGCAAGAATGAGCCTGTGGTATTTTATTCCTTGAAGTTAATTACCACTTCAGTGTATTAGTACTTTTTTTTTTTATTTAGAGCTTCTCAGAGCTCCAAGGATGAGGTTCTTTATTGGTGTGCAGGGTGTACGCCTGTGCTCCTGTATTTGGCTTAGAATCACAGCAGGAATGAGTCAGTGTTGCTTGCACCCCATCCACATCTTTTATTCTTTGATCCTTGAAACCAATAACTTTGAATATGCCACAGATGAACACTTTGAAGAAGTTGATGGTTTCTTCTAAAGATGCTGCGTGACTCATCAGGAAATGTTTTAGTAGAAAAGCATTATTACTGTTTTTCAGGGTCTTTAGAGACAAATAGCCTCTACCAAAAGAGATAATAAACAACACAACAATAATTTATTTTCTCATAATTTACTCCCTAGTGGTCACTTTGTGGGTCAATGAAGAACTTACTTAGTAAAATGCAGTTACTTGGTAAAATTCAGCAATATAGCAGGGACTCTGAAAGCTCAACAGCGTTGAGAGAATTGAAAAACACTTAAAAAGTTAGATTTTGATACTTTGCTTCATCTGCAAACAATGAAAAAAGGAAAGCAGCTTTGTCACCGTTAAAGGGACAGCAGACCAGAAGGTCTGTCACCCTCAAGTGCTTCTAGAGTCCTCCTGTCCTTTTGGCATCAGCAGTTGTCTACACCAGGATTATTTGAAAGACCAATTGTGCTTTTCTAGGACAACTTGCTGGAGCTGATGCTTGGTAACCTTCCCCTTTAAAGGCTCTCTTCAGCTGCTTAAATTTGCTAAAACTTTGGCAGAAATGAATTAATTAGTCTGAATTACGCCATTTTATCTAATTGAGCTAATCTATGCAAAATCAGTATTTAGTATTTGCCTTAGAGTGCTAGGAAAATGACTAACAATAAAATACAAAATGAGAACGCAACACATCTTAATCATGTCTTCAGAAAGGAAAAGCAGTTTCTTCTCTTTAGTGTGTTATCCTTTTTCCATGTATTTAAAGAACCATTCAGTGAAATTGAACAAAAAAGTATTTGCGCTTTTTATTAGATTTCATTCCTGGAAGGAATAAACGAGGATATGTAAATATTTCACATGCCTGTTTATATCAATTTTGTTGCTGTACGGTTTTGTACCAAAAAAAGGGACGTACCCAGAAAAGCTTTTTAAATTTTTATTTGAAGCCATGTGCTGAGGAAATAGTTCTTGGAAAAATGCATTTTCCACGTAGGCATAGTTTGATGGCATTGACTGTCATTTCTGTAAACACTTGTCATTGAAAAATGTAGTTAATTTAGTTTATTTGTGGCTTTGTTGCCACTGCAAAGACATGTCTGTTGCCCACATAATTGTGTAGATTTAAGCAGGTAACAAAAAGCGCTTGAAATATTCCAACCTTACAGTTTTGAAGAACCAATGAGTTCAAGGGGAGTAAGGTAATACAGACATACAAAGGCAAAATTGCTATAAAAACTATATATATGTAACTACAATTTTAAATGCATTGCTCAGTCAAGAAAACCTGTTATAAGAGGACAATTCCATTTGCTGTAGAAAACTGTGGAATCAAACGAGCAGTAAAAACTTAATGGCCACTAATACTAAAATATTCATTTCATCTGTTTATAGTTAAAGGAAATGTTTTCTCTCCTAATTTAATGCCCCCAAAATGTTGTTTTTTGCCTTCAGGAAGAGGTCTGTGTATTTCCCTGGGGGAAAGGCCAGGGAGGTGCTGGGGCAGGGCTCTCTGCTGGTGTGTGTTAAACCAGAGTGAAGTCTGAGAGCGGTCAGAGCTTCTCCTGACGGTGCCTTTGTGTTGCTGGATGGTCCCTTGTGTTTCAGGTTAAATCCCAGGAACCATCTGCACTCCCTTTACTTTATTGAAAGAAGAAAATGGAGAAGGCTTGAGAACTGCATTCCTTAGAAGTGATTATTATTCTTTCTACTGTCTCTGTATCCAGGAGAGATAATATTCTCACACAGTTTCGGTTGTTGCATCCTGTTTTGGGAGAATTAAGTGTATAAGGGGCCTGTGTGGTAACAACCACATTTGAGATTTTCTGGGGCTTTTCTGGTTTTGTTTTGTATTTTACTGGAGTTTATGAAAGCTGATTTATTGCTGTCTTATATTTAATTTGGTATTTAACAAAAAAAGTTCTAATACTAAATTTTCAAAGTAAGACTAATTCATATTCTGTGTTAACTTTAAATACGTGTATAGGGTTGCAATTAATTAATTAAATTCTCTGACTGCATGTGATGGCTATTGTTTTAAATGTTTTGCTTTGTAGACCTAGTAATCATTTATTAGGACTTTGTTTATGTCACTGGAAATCACGGTTAACGCCCGTTGAGGATGTTGGGAAGAGAATAGTCAAAATGAGAGACTGCTTCTCTTTTTTGTTTTCAGGGAAGTAGATAACATGTAAAGGAGGAACTAAAATGACTAAGTGTAGGTAGGCTGAGATACATTCATGTTTTTCAGCCCCCTGCTCTGCTGCCCCCCCCGGGGTGTATTTATCACTTGCACAGCGGGCAGAATGGAGCTGAAAGGGATCCCTCTGTTCCATGGGATGACACGAGGCAGAAGGGGGGGCTGGGGGGGGGGGAGAGGTGGGGGCTCTTGCAGCATCTTGGGCAGAGGGTGGTTGCTGTTGTGTGAACAACACCTCAGCTTGCCCTTTAGACAAACATGAAATCAAACACGTGAAAAGGGAACTTTTAATAACACGGTTTAGTTAGTGGAGTATTTAGGAGTTTAATGCTTTTACACGTTTTTTTTTTCAAGTGCATAGTAAAAGCATTGTATCATGGTCATTACTGAAAACAGCAACATTCATTTTCGTGAATGCTACCGCTCTTATTTTGATCTGTGCTTTTCTAGAGCACTCTTTTTGATCTTCAGGCCTTGACCTGTTAAATGACAATGAAAGTAACTTTGTGTTTAATGTGACAGCAATCCTGTAGTGGTACAGCAATTACAGGCTTCCACCCTATAGTTGTAGTTTTAGTTTTTTATAGTTTTCCCCAATACTAGCTATTTTTCACAAAGCTTTTGTGTTGTGCCAGTTGTGCTGCAGAAGCATTTGCTTAGTTATGGCCCATGGTAGAACCATCACGTCCTGGCATCACAGGAGGACGCACCCAGTGGAGATGCAGAATGCACAGATTTATGTACAGCTTCAGCCTCTGCTTACACAGCCCCACAGTGTGTCATTAATAAAGTAATAATTAAGTGGAGGCCTCTCCCCATGTACAGTCTTAGAGGGAGCTCTCTCATTTTTGGGTGGGCAAGGTCTTTACTTCCTGTTTTATTAACCAATGCTCCGATTACGGTAGGGAATTGGTTTGAGTTTTCTTACTGCTGTATAAATGCAGTTGGTAGGATGATAAACTTACTTTGAGGAAGACAATCTTTTAATGTTACTTGAACTTAATCTGGTTTCTTTGTGCATGTGCTTTCATCGCAAACTTATTTCATGTGGCAAAAACACCAACGTTTTTAGCAGAAATGTTGTGCTGATAGACGTTGGAAAAATGTTATGATGAATTTCTTCTGCAAATCCCAAAGATCTGACTTGATATCAAGGCTCACTGATGCCTGAACGAGCAAGCGTTCACCCTGAGCTTGTTCTTCTAAATCCCTATGTCTGTCCATCTGCCTCCACAGAAAATGCTATATTCCTGTACAATCCACAGAAGATGTATTTAACTTTTGTCATTCATGTTCTGGTATTTTATAGACAAAAAGCATTTTAGGACTGAAAATGTGTGTGGCTTTTAGGTTTGTTGGTTTTACAGTCATTGAACACCAGAAAATAAATAAGAAATAATTGAGACCTCTCCGTTTTTAGCTACTAATCCCTGCTGCCAGGGAACAGACAGGGGGTGAATCACCTTTTTAAGTCCCAGGGAGTCAGGTCAATGATTTCACCCAACATGTCCAATTCGTTCCTATTTGCACAGTTTCCTTGGGTAAAATACTAGTATTTGGTTCAAACATGACGTATCTGTTTTATAAAGAATGCAAGGAAATGCTGTTATTGGCTGTAAAACATAATGTATCTTTCCTATAAATGCAAAGAGTAGCCCCTGATCAAAATATTTCAGAGTAAAGGGTTGATATTATCGGTTCTCCAAATAGCCGAGTTATTTCACTCTTTACAAAAATGTGTATCAAAACATCATGTCAGATCAGGGGTAAAGAAAATATATTGATTATGTACATTACAGAATTTTATATGAAGCAAAATTTTTTTCCTACATGTTTTTTTGGTTTTAAAATTAAAAAACCCAAACAAACAAACAAACAAAAACCTGAGAAAGATACGCTGACACAGGACCGGCCTCGTTAGAGCTCTCAGTGGAAAACTGGAGCCCAGATGCTCTGCATTGTCTGCTGAGGCTTATTACCTGAACAAACCAGTGGAAATTATTCCCAGAAACCTACTTATTATTAATTCTCCAAAATGCATCTTGCACAGCACTATTGTAGGGCAGGCTTCCCGTGGCTCTGAGAGTTACAGGTCTCAGTCCTGTGCTGTTCTTTCTAGTTCCCACAGTAAGGAAAAGCAACAGAGACAGCGATGGCTGTTGGACTAGTGAATTGTTTAGACACTGTCCCTATTCATACTATATCTAACTAATTATTTGGTTAGTAAATGCTAATAAATATTTTGTCATTATTTTCTAGGGTCCTTTAGAAAATGACTTGGTTGTACACGTGGCCCTGATAGCAGAAAGTCAGCGGTATGTATTTATTTTAGTTAAGAATGTATGTGTTAGGGAAGTGTTGAACAATAGACATCTTAACTTTGCCAAAGGTATTTAAGGAAGCGTAGGATATAACACTGCTACTCGTGGATCTGCTGCCAAGATAATCATTAAAACTAAGGCTCTTCTGTAATTTGTCGTTAAATTTCTCACTATTTCCTTTGTAGCCTACAAGTTTTTCTGAACACGTATGGAATCCAAACTCAGACCCCCCAGCAGGTGGAACCAATTCAGATATGGGCTCAAAAAGAACTCGTCAAAGTAAGGAATTTTGCATTTAAAATTATTTACCTTCCTATGTATTTCTTTTTTAACTGCTGGATAATTTATATCAAGCTGTTAGACTTGTATCTTCTTGTCATCGTTTAGGCCGATTGGCCGATGGTAGTGACAGATGCTCTCACTCCACTTCCTCGCTCCAGGAGAAAAAGGGGGAGAGAGAAAGAGATTCACGAGTTCAGAATGAACTAAAGTAATTTAATGAAATATTAACATTAAAAAGGAAATAATGAAATTGATACAATATATAAAAAAACTGTACTGTTACGTACCTTTTTCGTGTTATTCTAATTCAATTGGAAGATACATTGACACAGGTACCTGCCTCGTTAGAGCTCTCAGTGGAACACTGGAGCCCAGATGCTCTGCATTGTCTGCTGAGGCTTATTACCTGAGCTGCTTTCGAAGAACAATGACTCAATCATAAAAAGTGAATAATAGCACGGTAGACTAAGTGAAACTTGATTGAGAAACAAGCAAATGAACAATTATCAAAGAAATGGATTAAGGCAGTAGGCATAAACCATCACATCATTTCAGAGTGTAGCCCATCTAACAGGCATTATACAGTCTTCTCTGTTTTTCGCAGAAGTCCCTTGAGTTGACAATGTGCAGGAAGTTTGGTGTTCAACCCCTTTTTGGTTTACCCCTTTACTCAGCACATTGGAAAATCCATGGTTAAAAAACTACTGGTGTGAAGGACATCTCCAGGATCCCCTTCATCCTCTGTGAAGGCTTCAGATTTTCCTTTTTCTGTAGAGGCAAGCAGTCTCTGAAGAGGGTACCCGCTCCAAGGCTGGTCCTTGTGGTCCTGACCTGTACTGAGCCTCTCTGATGATGCCAGCTCAGGTGCTGTCAACCCCACGTGAAGCCGGCAGTCGAAGATGGATGGCATCTACAGGCTGCTCCAGACCACGTCAGCATCTCTTACCACCACCATGGCCTCTTTTTGTTCCGTCACTTTTAGTACTTTGGCTACATGGAATATGGGCTTCAAGCTACACAGGGCATGAAACTGTACTTTGGTTGCCACGCTCTGGTGCTGAACCTGAGCTGAGGGATTGATTGTGGCGGGTCAGAAGATGGCAATGACTGTAGAACAACAGGAGGCCTCAAGCTAAAGAAAGAGGCTTCAAGGAGGGAGACTATATTGCAATACTACTGGAGTTCTGGTTTTGTTAAGAAAACGTTTAATGCTTTGTGTTCTAGCAAAATGAAGGTCCTTTTAGTGTTAAATTATCACGTCTACTGCCATTCTTTCTGTTATTTACTACACAAAGGGGCTCAACAATCTTTTGGTTTTCTTATGTCTAGAGGGGTTATTTAAAGCTGTTAGTGATTTGATTTCTTTCTTACTTGAGTCTGAATGAACAGGCAATGTAGGTATTTTGTTTATTTTCTTTTTTAAGTAGTTTTTGGTATTAATGCAGGAACACAGGCAGTAGCTGGAAGGCCCCAAGCTGCAGCAGTAAAAAGCTATTGAGTGTAATGTTTGTTAAATGCTTTCATTTGCTCCTGTGTTATCTTCCTATGACTTAAAGAAAGATGAGGAAAATGTTCTGAAGTTTTAGGGCTTGTAGGTTCCTTGCCTAAACCAACCCAAGTAAAGAAAAAATTACAGCTTTCAGTCTGGTTCAACTAATGTGTTTATACTGTCTCGCTCACAGCTTGCTTGGGTTTGGTTTTTTAGGTTTTTATTCTGAACATTATTTCTTTAATATGCAAGTCTTGCAAAATTATATCAGTTGAAGTAATTCTATGCAGACATAATTTAGCTCAAATAAGAATCAAGCAATGAATAATGAGATGATTCCCTCTTGCTTGTGTTGTTGATGCATTCATTTTACAGGCCTTTACTAAAATTAGACTAAAGGTCTTTAAAGAGAGTTCTTATATAACCTTTCAACCTTTGTATCCACACTGGAAAAGCTTTACAGATGGCAAAACTGACCCAAAATTACTATTAGGAGGAGGGAGGGGAATGGTTACAGCATACCTGGAGCGGAGTGCTGGTCTGCACTGGGAGGAAGGGCTGACTGCTGGGGAGCAGCCCACTGCCTTCTTGGGTTTCTTGCTTCAGTTACATATTTCATGTCTCTGCTGTAAAGATACCTGCTGTTATCAGAACAGTTAAAATTGGTCTTTGAACTGTAAATTTACCAAATCTAATCATTCTCTCAATTAATAGTTGTTATATATAAGTATGTATATAAGTATATTTAAAGAAAAAAGGAAAAACCCAGTAGAAATAACCACCTTATGTTATGAATCTTGCTTTTACTTAAGAATGCACGCAGCTTTCTACAAGAGATCTGGTGGGAGCATGAAAAAGGCTTTTATCTGTATTTCCCTCAGTTTTGGTGATTCTTTCTCACAGGCTTACTTCCATTTGGGAGTCAATGACAAATTGGGATTATCTGGAAGACCGGACAGGCCAATAGGATGCCTTGGAACATCAAAGGTTGTTGCAAAAAATGTTTGTTATTGTTATTAATGTATATTTCAGATGAACATTGGATTAGTCTCTGAATTATTTTAAATAGAATTGAAATGTGTTTTATCCAATACATCCAATTACAGCAACACTTAGCCAAGCCAGGCTGAGTGGTGTGAACTGCTTTCACTGACATGGAATTTAGAGCTGTATCCTAAGAAAAACAGAGTACCTAAAATTTGATATATAGGTTTTATCTTGAATTAAAAAAAATATTTAACTGTTCTACATTCACTATTACCTCAATAGTTTCAAGATACCCTTTTCCCCCCTTCACCTACTTCAGTCCTTCAAATATTTAAAAAAAATGATTAATGGAAGCTTTTTCTCTCAACAGATTTATCGAATACTGGGAAAGACTGTAGTTTGCTACTCGATCATTTTTGATCTAAGTGATTTCTACATGTCTCAGGACGTTATGATGTTGATTGATGACATTAAGGTATTTATCTGTAACTTTTCCTTTGGGAAACTGGTAAAATGAGAGTCTGTAAAAGAACAAACTGTGAAGTTTGATAAAACAGAAGATTGAAAGGGAACACTTTATAGTGTGTATTGTTCTAATATAAAAATAAACTTGCAGTGTACAGTGGACATTTATTAAGATGAATAGAATCTCCTGTCAGCCCAGTACAAGCTCTAGTGACTGTTTCTGACAACCCCCCCACCAGTGACCGGGAATGCAGCAAGCAAATCATGATGTTTCTTGGGAAAAAAAGTGTTCTTGGCTGAAAAGAATGAGGAGACTAGTCTGTTTAAAGGAAATGCGAAAGCCTCACCTGGAGAAAACAGTACCCAACTTTGCACAAAATTAAGATTTTCCTTCCTTACCCAAGGCAGGTGGCAGAGCAAAGCTCACCTGGGAAGTCCTCTGGGCTTCAGTGCCTGGAAGGTGGTGGTGGCTGTTCCACGCCTGGGGCTGTGAAAGGGCAGGGCCTGAGAGCAGCTTGTAGTCGTTGAAGGAATCTTTTAGTGATTTATTAGCTAAGGCTTTTTAAATCTGTTGGGTTTTTCAGAGCTGTTATATTAAGACGGCTCTTCTCACGCCTTGTACTGTGTATTCTGGTTTGTTGTGCTTGTTTGTTTTATTTGTTTGTGACTAACACATTATTTCTCACCTAGAATGCACTGCAGTTCATTAAGCAGTACTGGAAAATGCACGGTCGTCCACTGTTTGTTGTACTTATCCGTGAAGACAATATAAGGTAGAGAGAAATACAAGCATCAGTTGCAGTGAGCTGTTTACCTAATTGCAAGATTAATGGAGCTCTGTTTCAAATTTCAGAGGGAGCAGATTCAATCCGATACTGGACATGTTGGCAGCCTTTAGAAAGGGAATTGTTGGCGGAGTGAAAGTTCATGTTGACAGAGTACAGGTATGAGCTTCTCCCCTCCTCGTACTGGTACAGGTATTCTTACTGCTTTTGCTTTTCTTGTGACTTCTAAGTATTTCATTTTGCATTGTAAAATTAAGGAATCAAGACCTAAGATATGGTAGTTTTTGTTTTATCTCAAAGGAAGCAAGGGTTTATTCTAATCCTTTTTGATGAGTCTTTTGAAAGTGATAATCTTCATAGAGGATTTTCAAAAGGGAGATTTTAATTTTTTTTTTCCTGTTCAGCAATCTTGTGAAACTACCACCAAAGGGTAAATCCATGATGTCAAGCGTTGAGGGATTTCTTTTGATTAGATAATCAATGGGGGGGGAAAGGTGATTTACATACATTAAAATTCTTACAAGAACTAAGATCCAGTTTTAACATCTTTGCTGTTTGAATTAAAGCAGGAACGTTGCTTCATTAAAATGTGAAAAGTACTGAGTCAGGTGCTGGCTTTAGATACGTGGGCTGTTAATCTTAGCTCACACCTTTTGAAGAACCCTTCTTCTTGTAAGAGAGAAGACCAAAGACACAGTTGTGGTTTCTTATTCCCCAGAAAATCATGAATTTGTAGAAGAGCTGGGTCATCTGTAAATTAAATAATTATAGCTATAATGGTTTAAGATATCCTTGTCATTTTTTGAGTATTTATGTATTTTTACTGATCAGATGTAGGTCATGGAATCTCCTGTTAACTTTGACTCTTCCTATAGAAAATGCCATTAGTCCTTGGAAAAACTTTTGTTTGTTGACAGTGGTTATTGTTTTGGTGGTTTTCTGTTTCTGCATCTTTTTTAATTGCTTTGTTTTTTCATTTCAGACATTAATATCTGGAGCAGTTGTTGAACAACTTGACTTCCTAAGAATTGCTGATACAGAAGAGTAAGGCTATGTGTAAATAATGATGAAATATTTGATAATTAAAATATTTTCTGAACTATGAAAGAATGAAATATTTTCTTTCAGGGCTCCTGTATTTAAGAGTTTGGAGGAGTTGGATCTTCCAAAGCATTCAAAAGTCAAGAGACAGTCTAGTACTCCAAATGCTTCTGAACTCGAGCAGCAACCAGATGTAAACATTAATGACTGGAAGAATAAGTCAACGTATGAGATCCTGCAGAAACTTAATGTAAGAAAACTTGATGAAAATCCAGTGCAACTTTCTGCTCATGAACAATGTTGTGCTGCTATTCTTTTTAGCAGTAGCCTCCTTAGATCAACAGGATTAGTGTCATGGTTCTGTGTTAATAATACAGCTGGTAACATAAAATGTGTGACTCAATGATCTTAAGTCTTTTCCAACCTAAACGAGTCTATGGTCTATGAGTTCTTTTTCATACTCAAGGATTCTTTTTGACATCTTAACATCACAGAACTTAGTGGCTCTTCATGCTGTAACTGTTTGCTTTGGTAATAAATGACCATCTAAAAGTAGGGTTAGATATTTTATTGCTAGACTAAAATTCAAAAGACTTCACCAGTTGGTATTCACTGCGATAGATTGGTAGCTTCTTAATGATACCAAGAGAAACTTCCAATCTGGCGCGTGTCCTGTATCTAGAAAAAAATTCTGGTGGCTGTTTCTAGATCAGTAGGAAAACACAAAGTATTCTGTTTGGTTCCCTGTGCCATTATAAGTGTTTCTGCTGTAAATGACAGGACCCAAGAGCAGAAAAATCAGGAAATATTTTTAAGGCCAAGTTAGTACAACAGAATTTGAATCATGGAGAAGACTGGAAGCTTATAGTGACAAGGAGTGATAATGATACAGCATACATAGGGCATGAAATGGTTGGGAAGTCCCCTTAAAAACAAGATTTCTAGATATTCTTTTTTTTTTATTAACTAAAAAAGAGTTCCTTTGGTTTCACTTAAAATTTTTAATAGCTCTTCTGGTTTTGCTTCACTGCAAGTCTGAAGGCTGTTTGTGGTCATGTTGTTGCTGGTTTGTTGTTTTTTTTAAGGACTGCAATTGCCTGGCAAGTCAAGCGTTGCTCTCAGGTATATTGCTTAAAAGGGAAGGACCGAATTTTATCACCAAGGAAGGTAAGAGCTTCTTTCATCTGACTGTTCTGAGTATTTCAGGAAGCAGCTGTATGTTAAATTGTAATGAAGATGAATAACAGCCATGCATGCGAGCAGTTGTGTAGCTATTTTCTTTTCCATTTAAAGCAATTTCTGCATTAAATGGGACATGCAAATTCATAGCGTGATGGGGAATGAGCTGCTAAATATATGAACTCTTTTAGATTGTCTGTAGGGCTGGTGCTGGATCTGGTTGTAATTTTGAACAGAGATATAAAAAATGGGATTTGACCTTGTACAGAAAACAAACTAAAGGCAAGTTTGTGTGTCTGTAACATCTAGTATGAAATGTGTTTTATACTGATTTTTTTATTTTACTTTTTACATAATTAGACTAGTTAAATGTATCAGTGAATCTTACTTTAATTTTCTATAGTGGGTTTGTATTAGAGCACAGGATTTAAATTCATATGAAGTAATTCAAAGAGGCTACCAAGAGTTTTGTGCTGCGAGGTTTGGTGGGTTTTTTTACCCCCAGAAACTGCTTATTGGATATATGAATATTACTCAGAAAAAAAGAGGAACATTAAGATGAAATAATATTCTCTTAATTATTCATCAAGCAGTGTAACCTCTGCATCAAGCAGGGCTCTCTAACCTCATGTTAGAGATATAGGACAGCTGGTTCTTGTGATGAAGAGTTGTCGTTTGGCAGAAATAGATCAGTTTTGCTGTATGAAGGTGTCATGGGAAGGAATGTAAAGCGGAGTTCATTGGCTGATGAGACACGGTGTGCTGCTGAAATACCTGCCTCATACCTCAACTCTGGTTGGGCTTTGAGATCCTCAGGAGCTTTCCTGAGTCCTTTGTAGGTTGCGTCCTTTGCTCTGGAAACAACTTGAGGCAGCTTTCCTAACCTCTGTAAGCAACCAGCAAAACCACTTTGGTCCATTAGATGATGAACTTAAAAATTCTCTTGAAACTATTTATGTCAAAAAGAGTACTATTCTGCCTCTGACTCTTCAGAGGTAACTTGAATAGACTTTTTTGTGCCATCCAGTATGAAATAGTAGATAATTATAACCTTTCTAATATGCACCTTGCATTAAAGGGACTGAGTCAATGACAAAAGTTCCTGTCCTCCTGCGACTGGAGATTACTGAGACTGACATTAAATAATCACACAGTCAACAAAACATAGATCTAAAAATAAAAGCTGAAGAACCTTGGGTGTTTCAGCTGCCAGGCATGGGCTATGACTTTGTGATGTTGTTACAGGTGAACTTACTGTTCACCAGCAAGTGCCTGGCATGAACAACACTGCCATTCCATCTGAGAATTTAAAATCTGGAAACTAAATGAAGTCTAAATAATGGAATGTTTGTCACCATTTTTACCTGTAATATAATAGTCCCCACTTGACCCCTGCACAGTTGAAGAGATGTCACTATAGCAAGTTCAACTTGTAACTGTGATCAACTATGGGCTGACAAAAGAATGGTATCTATAGTTCTGATTAATGTAATTAATGTACTTCATGCCTTCCCTGAATCCTGGACTACCTCCTTTGGCTTAGAATCGGTGCTCTTCCCATTTCCCGCCCTCTTAATTTTAGGTCATGTCTGTACAGCAGGATGCTATTGGAGAAGGAGAGTAGCAAATCAGTAACATAATGTCTTATCTGTCCAATATCCTTTGTTGTACTTTGCATCAGTGTTAATTAGCTGACCGGAGCAGTGCTGTAATGCACCCCAGTACCAAAGGGAGTGCACACAGGCATTGGGGGCACCTTAGGGCACCTCGTTGTGGTTAGTGTGGGCAGAGCCATGAAGCTGTGAAAGATCCTCTCCTTCACACTCACCCAACTTCCTGTACAATGTAAGTCTCACATCCCATGGGATTAAGCAGGTGATCCTTTATAGGCTAAATCTGTACATAGATTAATTTTCCCCAGTTAATGCAAGAAGAGGTGGTACGTAGGTCTCCTGAGAGCATGAGCAGCAAATTAAACTGAAATCTGGTTTGGCTTCTTGCATAACAACACGTGACTAGATGATAGGGCACTTGATTGCATCTACATTTTAGATGTTAAGCACAACAGGTAAGTGCTTTATTAAAGCTGATTCAGAATTAACTGATCTCATCAAATTTACCGTATTAGTATTAAATGAAAACCTATGTATCTTTTTTTCCTTCTGTTTTTCTTGTGGTTTTTTTTTTTTTATTTTTAAATGCATTTAGGTACTGTTGCTGAGCATATTGAAAGAATCTATAGACGAGCTGGCAGCAAAAAGCTCTGGTTTGTACACTTGTATCATGTTCCTTTTGGTTTACATCATTTTTTTTCCCCTAATGTGTTTATAGAGAGTAAAGCTAGATTCTTACATAATTAAAGGGGGGAAAAAAGGGACAGCTTTACTGACAAAACTGTATTTGTTCATTGCAGCTGAAGATCTGGTCTACAATGCTTTAAAAATATTCAGAAGTATTTTCTAACTGTCACCTTTTAAAATACAAAAGAGTAATAAGCTGGTTTTGCTATGAGTGCTACTGCCAACGTTCAGTCCTGTTAAATTCAAAGAATGAGAAAAGAATGCTAATATTCTTATTTCTTACAGGGCATAATAAAATACTATCGGTAGCTTTCTGTAGCAGGACTGGTGATCAAATACAAACCATTTGATACACAATTTATAGCCCCAAAATAATTTGCTTTGAGCCTGACTTGGTCACAATAACTTTAAAAGGTTCAGCAAGTGAATTGGTATTTACAAGTTGTCTATTAATTTCTTTGCCCTGAAGCTCAGTAGAAATTTCATTCCTTTTTATCAAATAAATGAGTTGAGCCTGTCCTGAATTCTGTTCTCTCACTCTGTAACTATTCCTAACAGATCAGGCTGCAAATATAAAAACTGATTTTCATTTTAGTCCATTGATACAGTTAAATGGGCCTTTACCAATAATAAGGTAGAACCAAAATACCTTGGTGGTATTTTTTGTAAAGATTAAAAATCAAAAGAGTTTTTAGGAACAAGATATGTAAACTGTTTTTCATTTCTCTTCCATGATTGCCATGTGACATACATATAGGTTGGTGTTGCGCTACAGTGCTGCATTTGCACAGAAATTTTCTTCTTCTATTACCCCACATATTACTACTTTACTGGTACATGGGAAACAGGTAAAGTGCCCAGAAATCTGAAATAGAGCTCCGTGAGATTTAATTTTTTTTATTTATTTGTGTTTTGATAGTATCAGCTATGCATTTTTGAAATGCTTTGCTCTTGATCTGAACAAGTGTGTAGCAGTTTTCACAGGAATCAACATCAACTGTTTGACCTTTTTACTAACACTATAGAATATTACAACTTATTAATTATCTTTGTGGATAAATGATTCTCAGTAGCCTCAGAGCCTGTGCTAGAAAAGCTCAAATATGGGACTATAAAGTCGGTATTTTGTCAGGAAATTATTAATGAAAGTATTTTTATCTTTAACCATCAACTGGTTATATGAAGACATGTTTTTCTTAGAAGTTACAGCTAGTTTTGAACCTAGCAGTTTATACAAATCTCTTCTTTTCATGCTGCGTGTGCGAAATACTACCTCAGCATGGAAAACAAAACAAAGCCTTGGTGTTACGTGTTGTACTTTCTCTTGCAGAAATCTTTTTAACTCTTCTTTAAATAGACTAAAAAATTGCCAAGGTTATCTTGCAAGATGACAAAAATGTCCCAAAAGAGAAGCTGGCACTTCTTACCTGTCTGTTTTCAAGATTATGCTGAGAAAAGAACAACAAGCTTTTTATGGAGCTGGTAGTTTAATGAGTTCTAATTAGATTGATTTTTGATCCATTAACCTATATCTAGACTAAAAAATGAAAATTCGTGGAAGATTACATAAAATCTGATCCAAATTTAACATCTTTAATATTGGATGTATTTACTTGAGTTAGTTTTGAGATCTCTGCCGTGGCAGACTTCAAATTTGTATCTGAATTCATTAAACTAGCTTTTGATATGCAGTGGGATTGCTCTGTTTTCTGCCCTCAGGTCTGTTGTGCGCTTCGCAGCAAGTCTTTTAGGTAAACTAGTGGACAGCCTTGCACCATCTATTACTAATGTTTTAGTTCAGGGCAAGCAGGTAAGTCTTTACTCCTCAGAAATGTATTAAGGAATAATAACAGAGAAAATAAATACACTAGCTTTTTAATTTTGAAGCCCTCTGCTTCTTTTAGAAGTACCCTATGGCTTGAATCCTTACTGACAAGAAAAATACAGAGAAAAAAAAGAGATGTATTTAATACTTGCGTAACTATGAACTAACGAACTTATTTGATGCCAGAACAATACTGACAAGACAGCTCAGTGTCTAGAGAAGTAGGGAAGAGGCACGATTTACATAACCCCTTAGATTTTATATATATGCCATCTCATTTCACAAAAGCAGACGGAGTTAAGTAATAAAGCTGCTTTTAAGACTGACTTAATGAGGATGTAGCCACTATCCCTGTAAGTGAGCGTGAGACAACAGATGGGTGGCAGCTGAGCAAAAAGTCTTTCAGTATTTTAATTTTCTGTTCCAAAAACAGTTTAATCATCAGTGTTTCTTCCTTTCCTAAGGAGGACCTTTTTTTTTCCCCTCCCACAATAATTTTAATTAAGTTAATGAAGATCTGTTTCCAAATAATAGTAATTAAATATTACTTACCTTTGCATTAAAATATGTTATGTGCATACTTACCTACATGCAGTGCTATTATGACAATTTGTTTCCATTTTACTCCAGACTGAGGGATGTGTAGGTGTTTTTGGTGCTATGTAGCCAGAGAGGAAGCTGCACCTGTGGCATGATTTGGAGCTCTTTATTTTCAGCTTTTTAACCTAACTTGCCTTCACTGATCCATTTATAATACTGATCTTTGTTACAGAAGAAAAACTACCATTGCCATGTTTTACTAACAGTAGATTAAAAGCAAATCATAATTTTAACAAAATTCCGGATTTTGTGTGATTAAACAATCCAGTAACTGCAATAGATTTTCTTAAAATGAAAGCTATAACTTTTAGGATGCTATTAGAACTAAGTTTTGAAACCAGACCTGTGGTCTTATATTTTTATTTTCGTTTGGTAAAAAATATATTTCACTGAGTTTCACTGAATTTTTAGAGTTGGAAGGGACCATAGAGATCATCTAGTCCAAGTCCCCTGCTGGAGCAGGATTGCCCAGAGCATATGTTAGAGCATGTCACTCAGGACGGCATCCAGCTGGGTCTTGAAAATCTCCAGAGAAGGGGACGCCACGACCTCCCTGGGCAGCCTGTTCCAGGGCTCCCTCACCCTCACTGGGAAGCAGTTTTTTCTCATATTTGAGTGGAATCTCCCATGTTCCAACTTGTGCCCGTTGCCCCTCGTCCTCTCCCTGGCAACCTCTGAAAAGAGTCTGGCTCCCTCCTCCTTCAACCCACCCTTTAGATACTTACAGGTGTTAATAAGGTCTCCCCTCAGCCTTCTCTTCTATTTACTGTAGCCTTTAGTGAATTTTGGTTTTTTTAATAGCATCCAACTATAACAGTATTAACAAGCATCAGTCATTGACATAAAATTATCTTTGTACTGTGAAGTATTAACAAGAAAAGCAGAGTTTGTGCAGTTTCACTTATAAATTGTTTCTACAGTGCTTTCATCTTGTCTACACCTTCTGAATTATTTTCAATCTACCACAGGTGACACTTGGAGCTTTTGGGCAAGAGGAAGAAGTTATTTCTAATCCCTTGTCCCCAGCAGTGATTAAGAACATCATCTACGAGAAATGTCATTTACAAGATGAAAGAGAAGCCGTAGTTCAGCAGGAACTTGTCATACATATTGGCTGGATCATCTCGAACTCACCTGAGCTTTTCAGTGGCATGTTGAAGATACGGATTGGGTCAGTAAAGCATCTTGTGTTGTTCTTACTGTTAGCATTGCAGGAGAGCAGGCCTAACTTTTGTTCTGTTTGCAGCAGATTTTTGCTCTATGTTCTTACATAAACCATTTTTGCAATGCAGCAACACTTACTTACCTCAATTTTACATTTCTAGGAAGCCTACTGTAATTTAGCGTGCCCAAAATTGATCCACAACTGGTCAGTCAGCAGCATAAAGTGAAGGGCAGCAGCCCATGAGAAGCTTTTTCAAGGCTTGATCCCGCCGTTTGTTCTCTGTGTGTGGGCAGCAAGGGAATCTCCACAGGAATCGTTTATCCTGTCTGGAGGTACAGGTCTGACACACGTGCTTCAGGCTGGGAACTAGCATGGCTTTCACTACTGGTGAGCGTGTCATGTGCACATACAGTCCCAGAAGCTTAGTGGGTCACTCCAAACCAAGTGCCTCCAAGGCAATGGAGCTGCACACGCGTGTGCTGGGCCAGACCACCCATCCGGCAGGTTAGAGGGACACGGCTGGAAAGGAGGGATGTTCTCTGCTGCCAGCGAGACAGCAGAGAGGACAGTAAGAGGTAGAGAGGACAGTAAGAGTTTTCTTTTACTGTCAGAGACTCTCAGGACTTGAGGAAAAAGAGGGAAAAGTGCAGTTTAGGATTAAGACTCCTGGATGAGGCCTTTAAAAGCTTTTTGCTCACTTGAGCAGTCACTTCTGTCATCCAGTTTTGGGGCAAATAGGTAAAGGATAAATAAATGCATTATTGCAATAATCTAGGAAGGATGCACCATGAATTTGATTTCCTTCTGAAACCACACAATTTCTCTCCAGGTCAACATATACTTCTAGTTGCATTCTGTAGTTTCTAGTTAATGTTGAGCTCATAATACAGCCTTGTCTAAATCAGTCTTAAAAGTCTGGCAACCCAGAGCAACAAATCTCTTGGAAACAGTGTTTCAAGGTACTTAAACTATTTCTTGTCAGAGTTTCATCACAATAATCTACCTAAAAAGGTAGCTTGTTCTTTCAGACTGTTGTCTGAAATGGAGACTTCATGTAATAAGAGCCTTCTGCACTTCAAATGTATTTACCATTACAGCTTTTCCTAACATATATTGAGGTAGCAAGGTTACTTCTTATACTTGGTGAATGTGAGCATCTGGTATCTGGCATAACCAAGACATTGTTCAATAGCAGTTCTTTATACAAAAATACTTAACTGTCACAGTAAAGAAAAACTTGATTTTTCCTATAAGGTTCCTAAAAATGTCTTTTTGTTCTTCAAAAAAACCCCCAGACATCCCCCCTCCACTCAACAGTATCCCTTTCACAGATGCACACACACCACTTCTTGACTGTTCATCAGCCACAGAGTTGTCCAAACCGGTACTAACTAGGTTAGGCCAAGCTGTACGGAGCTTAGGAGCCACAACCCTGAATCAAGTTTAAAATGTCATTTACCTACTGGACTGTTATATTTAGTTTTTTGATAAGGTGACCTACAAATAGTCTGTGCTAGAGTGTTATCATATTCCATGGTATCTGCATTTATTTTGCTGTCTACAAAAAATAACTTTTTTTTCAAGTTTAGGAAGAGACAGATGCATTTGAATAAGCACTTCTTTGAAGAGGCCAGGTGCTACTGACTGAGATTTACAGAATTAGTGAGCATGCTTTAAAATTAGAACTTGAAGTGCTCCATCTTCGTATTTTTTTTTTCATAGAGAAAATATAGCATTTCATCACTGGAGGTAGATACCCAGCAGGCTTTTCTCCTAGCACACAAGATTCATATTTCACTTTAGCAGTACATTCCAGTCATCATAAAACCAAAATCTTTACAAATCACCTGTATTTAACGTCAAGTACATCTATACTTCTGCACTTAAATACGTTTTTTGTATCCCCTACAAGTCCATGTTGCTCCTGTTTCCTCTCCTTCCTCATTCTCTGTAGTTCATCCTTTTGCAAATTTTTTTTTTCTGTCTTCTATGGTTAATGCTAGAGATTCAATTTACTTTATTTCAGTGTTATCATCCACTCCAGTGAGCCAAATTAACCTTCTCACAGAAACACCATTCCAGTTTGATAATGATTTGATTTAGTGTCTTTTTTCAGGGTTTCATGTTAAAATAGATCAAGTTCCTGACAGCACTACTACTGTAAAAATCTCCAACCAACTCACTTCTACTCACCTCTTATCAGTGATGAGTTCAGCAGAAGGTCCACCCTTGCCTTTGCTGTTTTGTAGGCCACTGCAAAAAGAAAATCCCAGTGAATGACTTCCACACGGATGCATCTTAGTCACCAGTGAAAAAAGAACTGTTTCCTAAGGCAGTTGTGATCATTAATCTTAGTAATAAGAGAATGATACTATTCACCCACTGAAATAAATAAAAGTAGCGTGTTCTGGATAATGTACTGTGTCCACATTGCCCAATATTCTCTTGTATCTTGCACCTTCAATGACTGGTCCTACAAACCTCAAATTTAAAGCAGCGTTGAATCAGTTGGCCTGACATCTCAGAATCCTGTGTAGTTACTAAGGATCCTGCAGGAATGATGGTGACATGACTTATATAAACAAATCCATTCTGTACCTCGGGGGCTATGTAATAAAATGCCTGTGGCACGTGGCTGTGCTGATGACAAGGTAACTCTCTAAGGAATAGTCTGCTTTTTCTGATAGAGTAAGACTCTTCGATCTAACCCAGGCTTCATTAGGTGTTATACGATGGACTGTTTGAAGAAAAGCGAGTTTCTTTCCCCTTTTTGTAGTAATACCCACTTGAACTGAAGCGATGGAGATGGTAAGAGACTGAGCTCCATGCTGTTATCTTGCTTCAGATATATCTATACATTATTTCATCTTTGATAATATGTTAGAGGGCTCTAGCACTGTTTTTATATTGCATGAAGAATAAAATTCAGCATTTTCCTTCAATAATTTGCAAAGTTCTGCCTCTGTGATACCTAAGGCTGAAAAATCTTCACTCTTGCCATATATTTTTATTTAATCAAATCTTTTCAAAAGGGAGTAGCAACAGAGAGAAAAGTGTGATAGACTGCAAAAACGAATTTCAAAGGCTAAAGCTATAAAGCTATAAATAAGCCCTTGAAGTCCTTTTAAATGTAAAATCATTTAAGTTTTATGATTATTTTTTTAAACTCCTTAGCAAAATGCATATGCTGTCAGAATATAATTTTGAGTAGGAATTTTAAGATCAAAAGGCAGGTAAATGTTTGTGGCAATGAAAATGGGATGTAGGGGAATATGAGGTCAAATACATCTTCCCTAGGAGAAGCATTCACAACCCATTTCTTAAAATCTATGTTATCCCTTTCAGTTTGTGTCATATTGCAAACAAACACAGAATCTGAGTAAATGCCACAATACAATAAGAGTAGTAGAGTATTTGTGTGATATTTTATGCACACCCTGACAGCCAAATAGGAGGATCATGTGGAATTCTTAGGAGCTATTTTATTAGACTAATTTTTCATCTTTGGTAATTTTGCATTTAATTAATAAATGTATTCCTCCATTTACTTCAGATGGATTATCCATGCTATGAAGTATGAATTGAAAATCCGTGCTGGGGACTTGCCAGCCAAGGACTTATACCAGATGTCCCCTAGTGAAGTGAAGCAGCTTCTGCTGGATATTCTTCAACCACAGCAGCAGGGGAGGTAATGAGATGTGTGAGTGTGTGGCACCTGGTTTTATTCATAATAGGCTGTTCAAGTAATTTGCATTTCTCAACTGCTTTGTATACATCTGAAATCACCAGGCATTTGCAATCACTAATATGCTTATTTAAGGAAAGGTAGCAAAAATGCACTTTTTCACTCTTTCACATGTGTCCAAGTTCTACAACGGTTTCTTATTTTATTGCATCTTCCTCTCTTAGCTTTATCGTTGGGGAAATCTTACTTTGTAATAGTAATCTCTATACTTTGGCAGTAATGTAAAGCATTACATTCTTTAAGGTGGGGAAAGGAGCCAAAAAGTATTCACTACTGTCTACTCAAGTACCTTATAAGAACAGTTTGTCTGCTGGTCAGTGCCCTCCTCCTTCTAGTTTACCAAATGAATTAACAACAGATATTTCTAGAATTCTCAAGAGAGAGCTGTGAAACTTGCTGTCTTTCTCCAAGCTGTAACTAGCTGCCAGAAAGAGCATTCATTGTGATACAAAGTGTGCAAGACAAAAGTTAAAATGGAAACATTTCCACTTAACTATGCTGGTAAGAGTAAAGTCAAAAGCCATTCTGTAGTTTTTATTTCTAGTTAAACTGGATTAAACTCTGGCCCATAATACTGCTGATAATTTCCACAGTCCCTGACTGACTGGATGATGGCCTTTTCTCTCAACAAAGAAATACACCACACTATACAACTTATGTTCCTGCTTAATTCAGAATACATTGTTTTTACCCCTAATCTGTAATGCCTGAGAAACAAGCTCCTTAAATCAGTGTCTGCTCTCTCTTACCTCATTTGTTTGATGTATAATCTTTCAATCCAGCTGACTTTGTACTCTGCATCTCCCGCGTGCTTCTCAGTGTCTCAGTTGTGGTTATTAATGCTTGCTGTTTAGTTGCTGTCTCTGCTCAGGCTGATGTTGACATTATTCCTCTCAAACCTTAACAGAACAACCCTAGGTTTCTCTTTGCAGCGTTTTCCATTAAATATTACACTATTTAGGAAAGAAGTTGGTAAATCACAATAAGCAATTCAAGAACCTTCTTTCTTACAGGGTTGTCACAGTGCCTTTTGCTTTTAATTCTTTTAACACACAATAGCTGGGTCAGCAAAGAGCACTCTGTTGATTTTCTGAGGATGAAAATTCTTTTTTGGGGATTATTCAAATATAAAAGCTAGCCAGCATATCCTTCAAAACTTCCTATCTTTAACTTTGTCCTGTACAGTATTGCTGTATTATAGTATTATTATTTCCTTAACCATTAGTGACTTGCTTTTAAAAGTTCTCTTCCTGCCAGGAAATACAGAATAATTTCTCCTTGCATTTTCTTTCTGTCACGGTTTTTCCTACTGTTGTGGTTCTTAGAAAAGACCTTTAGTACTGTGATGCCACGTATCACTGACAATTAATCTCTTGTACATGAAGGGGGTAGTGGTATATTTACCACCCTAACAGGCTCTCACAACTTGCCTCTCTCCAAGTTTCCACGAAGGGTAAAATTTTTGCTACTTTTCTACCTCTTACACTGAGCTCCAGGATATACCATATAGACAAACATAAATATATATATCTCACCAACAGAGACTTCCACAGATACTCTTTTTGACCTATGTATGTAGGTCACAAGATTGCAGGTTGTTTTTTTATAGTTAGGCATTGCTCTTTTAATGGTCCAAACAGCTATAAGGCTTGTTTTGCTCATACAGTTTGCAGGACTCTTCCTTACCATAGTCATTTGCTTGGGTCAGAGTATTTTGGACATCGTCATATGCTTCTTTCTTTGTACTAAGAAAGCAACCTTTTATTTCTGTCTTCAACTTCTCTTTTGGGGATTTTTCAATGTGTATAAATTTGGCCGTCATAGGTACCACACAGTGAGTTCTGGTTTATTTATGTTCTAGTTTGTGGTGGCTGAAATTGATTAGAGACCATTAACTCAAGCCTACTGCTGTTACTGTACTGCAGATTTCACAATTAATTCTTTTCCTGCAGTTATATAAAGCACCAACACACATAAGAATAACATTCTAACCTGTATATGCTGAGCATCTTGTGTTTGCATGCTTTAGAGGGTAACTTAACAGAAAGCACAACATATGCTGCAAATGCATCATTAATATGTATTTGTCATCACTTACCTTACTGGCTTATACCACAGAACTTGGTTCTTGCTTGGTTCTGCATCTGTAACAGTTTTTTACTTCAAGTTCCCAATTTCATTTGCCCACAGGAGCTGGTTAAACAGAAGACAGATAGATGGTTCTCTCAATCGAACTCCTGCTGGATTCTATGACCGGGTGTGGCAGATCTTGGAGAGAACCCCTAATGGGTTAATAGTGGCAGGGAAATTTTTACCACAGGTAAAACGAGCAAAGATGTTCAGTTATTTTTGCTCTACTTTTCTATTAATGGTTAGTTATTTTATCATAAATGTCTATTTTATGCCATAATGTATTATTTGGGGTAATTTGTTCCTGTTACAATTTTTTTTTTTAAAAAAAAAAGTATTTTCAAGTTTCCTTTTTGGTACTGAGCAAAATACAATTAGAATAGAATGGAAGTCAGTTATTTCTGAAAACACATTTGTAAAAGCCTAAGTCTAGAAGACCCTTTCCAAGTGATGGTGCCTGAAATATGCCCCCTTATCCATCCTAGAGTGGTCATATTTCTCAGCTGAGTATTATTTATTCAACAAGCAAATAGGCTCTGCCTGGGGGGTGGTTTTGATTTAATGCAAAGGGCCTTTGAGTAAAAGCATTATTTGTTTTTCAGCAACCAACCTTATCGGATATGACGATGTATGAAATGAACTTTTCCCTTCTGGTTGAAGATATGCTGCAAAATATCGACCAGCCGGAATACAGGCAAATTATCGTGGAGGTCAGTGGCCTACAATAAATGAAATTTTATAATGTACACAAGGATGTTACAGCTTAAAAGAAAAACAGTAACCAAGGCTCCAATATTTGAAGAAACAGCATTTTAAATATAAACACATGATTCAGTGTTTTTTTCTATAGATTTTGTATGATTCCTAGTTAATTGTTAAGGTTGCTGTTAACATGTTGAGAATATACTAAGTTCTTCCCCTTTTAGCAAATTTTCTTCCCCTTTAGCAAATAGGTAAGTATTAATGATTGTACCAATACAATTAGGTCAAAGGATGTGAATAGTAGTAGGAAGAACAATCCCAAAGTAGCTTTCCTTCACGTCCTAGCCTATGCTTTTTCCTAACAATTTTCTAGCCCTGGGGAAAAACTGCTCCAAGATATCAGTTTGCCCTGTGACAGATTCTTCTTTCTCATTTTTCTGAAGCTGGCTTGTAAGTTGCTTTATGCTACTGAATCAACAAACTTCCAGTTTCCATATGTTCCCATACCTAACAGTAAGCAAGAGGCTCTTGAAGCTCCTTCCCTACCACTGCACATAATGTGTAGTTTCTGAACAGATCAAGAGCATCTGTACCCCCGGTACCTGACATCTGTGCTGTCAGCAGCGTTCTTTGTTTGTTCCCAAGTGTTTGCCTCTGGTGCTCGAGAGTATTCCTCCACAGAGAAATCAAATCCATCTCCATGCTGGCTAACAGCTAACTGTCCTGCTGCTTGCTGGAACATCCCCAAGTTTTGCTAAAAGATAACACAATTATCAAAACCCAAGATGACCAATACAGACACTACTGCCCTCTTGTAGTTTTATGACACATCACTCATCCTGTTCGCTTTCCCATTTTAAACCTTTTAGATAAAAGGAATGTAAACTCCCTTGAACCAAGAGGTTTTTATTGGTGTCAATTGACTTTGGTTTTTATCAACTTTGTCACACTGCGATTATACTGTATGTGATTATGCTTCAAAACATCAAATGCTGAGGTTCAGTGTTTGCCACTTTTCACCGCTTCACTGGGTGAGCACCAGCATTTGTGCAGCCACACAGTGAACTGAATGAACTGGAAAATAACTTCCCTGGCTCCCAGCAAAGTTAGATGTTGATGTCAGCGCAGTGCCCTGAACTAGGTAGTCACCAGAAATTGTAACCTTTCATAAAAGCCTGCTTTTACAGTGATTCTTTTATCAAAGTCAGAAATTCTATTATCTGAGCACTATTGCCTGTGCCATTATTAAATGGCTTCCTGCTTGAAAGAGGGATATGCAATTATTAACCCTGCTTGTACGTAACCTGAATTTAAAAAAAAAAAAATTCTTACAGTCTTTTTCTGTCTTCTAGTTGTTGATGGTTATATCTGTTATTTTGGAGAGAAATCCTGAGCTAGAGTTCCAGGACAAAGTGGACTTGGACAAAGTGGTGCAAGAAGCATTTCATGACTTTCAGAAAGATCACAGCAGTCCAGGAGCTGAAAAACAAGTGAGTAAATGTTACCGTCTTATAGAATTTACCATTCTTATTGAAGTTAGTTATCCATGTTAATTCTGTGTGGTTCAGAATGGAACACCAACAAGAAATTAATATACCCAGGTGCTGCGTAAGTCTGCAAAGAGCCTATGAGCAGAGATAAAAAACATGTGCTTATTTTATTGCTGAATTGTGAATTCAAGCCAGTACAGTAAGGAGTACACTCACTACGTTACAGAGCTCTGAAAGGAGAGTCTGGGTGAAGCTGAAATAATTATAATATTCATTAAAGGGGAAAGAACTAATTAAGGGACACACTAGAACAGAGAAGGAGTTAATAACAGAAAAAAACCAGAAAAAACTAAAGCTCAGCAAGGAAGTGTGAACTTGGGATCTTATGTACACAGATACTAGAAAGATTTAGTAACCAAAGAACTCATGTTGACAATACTCGTGTAAGAGCTTAATATGCAAAACTGTCCTTAGCTGGTGATTTTTGTGCTGGAGTTGCATTCATGACCTTTTAATCTCTAGGGCGTAAAATCCAAATAAGTGAAACCCGATCATTAAGTAGCTTTTAAGATTTACTTCACTAGGATTTTAGGTTTTACGCTTTAAAGACCTCTAAATATTCTTGTGACAAGTTTTGATACCTCAAAGCTCTGAAATTCTGTAATAAAGCCAGGTTCATTGAACTGGTTGAAGGAGGAAATACGAGAAAAGCAGTGGGACAAGTCCCTGTGCTACTGAGGAGGATCTTCCTCACTCCATCTGGCATTTTACTGTGCACAATATATTCAGAAATATCTGTGCTAGCTCTGAATATCCATTGATTCATAACGTATTGATATGCCACAGCACTTCCTGTTGCTGAATTTAGCTCCTTTAAAAAAGATGAGGAAGGATGTGCTCCTTAAGAATTCTTTCCAAAGCTTCAAGGTTCACTTTTTTTGCCACTGCTTTTTTTGTGCTAAGATTTAAAAGCAAACCAGATATCCAGCCTTAGCAACACAACGCCTTCCGTAATGCCTTTGTTCTTAAAAGGACATGGTTTTCTTGAAATTATGATTCTTTTGGTCTGCTCGTTTTGGAGGGTGATGATTCAGTGGTTGCAGCCATAGCAAAGGCAGACTTACCCACACAAACAGCTATTAAGTGCCAGCTCTCCATGATACCTTGAATATGCTGCTGACTTTGTGACAGGCTGGAAATCCCAATAGCTATAAACAGAAAAATCCCTTGCAAACCCCAGTTTTTTTTACTGGTGCTGCCCTAGCCTCCATTAAAATGATGGATTTTCTTCTAAGCCCAGGTCTACTTAGAATTATACCTTTTTGTCTCTTCAAAAAAATAAATTTATAGTTGTGAATAGCAACTTTAAGATTGTTGTTGAAAATTCCAACTCCTTACAATGAAATTTTCAGGAACCTGACTCTCCCATATTCCCAGGTACTTTTGGTGTCAGTCGACTGTAGCCTATTTAGAATTGTTCTGATTATATTCCATCTCAAGTTTTCCTAACAAACACTGCTAAAAACTCCCAAGTTGTCTGAACTATGCTTTTCCATTAAACTGACTTGGAAATATTTTTAACTTTTAAATCCCTTTCAACATGTAATAAACATCAGAAGTATTTGCTCCAGTAATTGCAAATGCATCCTAAAACTACAGAAGTCTAATATTTTCACCACACAATCTGTGCCCTTGATTTAATATAAGTAACCAATTTCCTGAATTAAAGCATTGAACCTGTATTATATGTTGTGGTTCAGGCCAGACTGGCCACTGAAATGAACAACAGATGCTCTCCCAAGGAGCCACCTCTCTCTCCAAGGAGCCAATATATAATTTGAGAATAAGCAGATGTTTTATCATCATTAACTGTGCAAAACAGGCGTTCAGTGAAAGAAACCTGTTTTGTTGATCTGATTAATGAATTAGTTCATGTGCTACCTGTGGTTCGGTTCTTGGATTTTAAAACTTTTCAATATATATTGAATATACAATATACATCTTTAGTCAGTACACATCTTTAGACGTACACCTAAGGACCTGGCTCACACTCACACTGTGGTAGCACAGTAAGTTACCACACAGTAATCATCCAGCAGCACCTTGTAAGAGAGAAGTTGTTCTCTGACACCTATTGCATTTAAAAAAACCCGTTTTGGTGGTGTTGTCTGCACAGGACTGGAAAGAAATACATGCAATGCATTTTAGTAACTGGTTTCCACATAATCAGGTGAGTGTATGTTGGAGATATCTGAAAATTGAGCAGAATTATACTATAGCTTTAGTGTGAAAAACACGCATTTCTAACCTCTTTGTGACATTCCTCTTGTTGGCCTGGGTTTGGCTGCTTCCCACAACCAACACTAATGGAAGCATTTTTTCCCTTTCCTGCAGGACAACATAACTGCGTTCTACAACACTCACCCACTCGGGAAAAAGG
Organism: Scolopax mira; assembly: GCA_004320125.1. NCBI lineage: Eukaryota > Metazoa > Chordata > Aves > Charadriiformes > Scolopacidae > Scolopax > Scolopax mira. The sequence continues at coordinate 86,047 of BJBW01000604.1, read as the reverse complement.
GAACATGCAGCTACTTGAGTAAGGCTGTGATCACTTTATTGCTGGAAGGGGAGATGAAACCCAGCAACGATGATCCTTGTACCATTAGCTAAAGCCTGAAACACAACACAGGAATCACTGCTTTATTTAGTCTTCTGTGTAGTTTTCTTGCATATATTACAATACAGTTTTGAAGAGCAACCCTCGCTAGTAACACCAATGCATACTATCCTTTGCTGAAAGAAGTGCCATTAAAGACACTAAGTGCCACTTAATTTTTTTTCCTTTCTCAACTATGCAGCACCAAACTATGAGCACATGAACTTAGTCCTATGATAAGTTGAATGGGATTGTATTTACCATCTTAAATTATGCATTTAACATAGTTGGTAACTTCAAGAAAAATGTAGTATGAGATTTTGTCTTTATACTTCTATTTATTTATTATTACAAACAAGTTTATTGTAAATCCTAATGAAATTCAGCAAATACCAGAAATAACATGCATACCAATCTGAAATATGAAAATTGGATTATTTTTTTATTATTCTACACACAAATTGGAGGTGAAGGTTAAAAACTGTTTGTTATTTAAAGTTTTTCTGTATCTGTTTGATTAACAACATACGTTTAGGATTGTTTTTTAATTTACTAGTTGATAGCTAATATACAGGTTTCATCTTAGTAGAGCAGCTTTTTGTCTCTAGCAATAAATATCACTGCAGTTTCCCAATTGTTTTTAAAACAAGTTAACAAGGGAAACATGGTAATAAGATAAAAATTCATTTTTAAAAAGGGCAAACAAGCTGTACTTAAACTTAACAAAATTAAGAAAAAACTTTATTTACAAAGCTATCAATGCATTAAAGAACTCAAGATAAGTTAACTTATCTCCTAAATGTGTGAAAACATTGTATGCTATATGCTTTATTTTGGTGAAAGTAATAAAAAGCAAATGCTTGTAAAAATTCCTGTCAATAAAAATACTTTAAGTTACATGCAGAGACTGTTGTTGACTTTAGTAGTAACTTTTAATGTGCTCCTGGAACATTGAGTGGATCATTAAATTGCCTCTTTTAGCAGCACAAAATATACTAATATGATGCTCAAATGTTTGATAATTAAAATAATAGTGACCAGCTACAACTCAGCTGTCAATAAATTGTTGCCATGTTGACAGAAAAGGCAGGTCGGGCAACTTACTCAGAGGGCAAAACTGATGGCAAAAGGAATGGAGTGAATCTGGGCACAAGAGTAGTATTTAATTGAACACACTTAGGCAGTGGTTAGTACTTCCTGGATTTGCAGAACTTCCCCAGAAATCACAGAATCAATCCTTTCCAAATCAAAATAGCAGAAGAATTTGTTAGTGAAGGAGGACACTAAACTATTAGCAGATCTCTTGTCAGATGATGTGGTTGTAAAAACTAATATGGGGCTAATAGATTTGTGGTCCTATTGCTCTTCCTTGCTGTAATACATTTATCATTCAAAGAATAGTGAAAAGGCAACAGTGGGGACAGAGAAGGAAAAATCCAGAAGAAACACACACTAATTACTCTTCTTGTGTACATCATTCTTGTGTGTTAGTACACGTAATATGGAATGTTGTCTGAGGGGCTGCAGCGTTGCTCTAACTCCAGCGAGAAGGCTACAATTAAACAGCAGCCTCAGTTGGCAGCAGTTCTAAATACTGAACGGGCCACTACTTCACACACCCATCCAACACATCTGCCAATTTTTAACTTTGTTACTGCCTTAGGAGTTACCAACTGCAATATTTTAGACTTGGTTTTGGTTTTTTTTCAATAAGTAGTGCTTGTATAAGTAGTGCAAGATGCTTGCAGATCTACAGCTGGCCATGGATCAGTGATTACACAGGTACCAAGCATGTCTATTTGTAGTGTTTTTTAGAATTCTCCTCAAAATTCATGTATCTCTTGCCAAACAAACAGAAAACATAACTCATCTACAAACTAAACCTTACTGAAAGAAAACAATCCTTTAAATACAAAATCTACAGGCTACATCAGGAGCAATGGCATTTGCTACACATTTTGGTTGTGATTTGAAATTTCAAATAGCAGGATTGTATTTTTTACATCACTTACCACTTCCTACTGCTTCTCTTCTGCTCTTTCTCCTTTAGTACCTCCAGTTCCCAGTAAGCCTCAGGTTGGCTGATCTTCGTCTGAGCAGTGTAACTGCAAATGAAAGAAAACCCCAGTCACCACTTCTTACACAAACTTGGAATGAAAATCCATGCAAACTGTTTCTGTTTTTCTTTATAATCTTGAACACATGGTTTATGAAATTATGATTGTGTCAACTTTTCACCATCTACAAAATAAGATAAGTACATCTTCTAGATTAGAAGATGACAAAATCCAGCAGAATCCACGCTCTCTGAAAAACATTTTCATGTCTGGAAATACACCACCATTAATTTTTCTCTTCTCTTCCTGAAGTAGGGAACAAGAAAAGAGCTTGATGCAAATGGCTCTCACATAGAATGGGTACTAAATTACAGTTTTAAAAGACAACACAAGACAATTGGAAAAGAAACTAAAATTTCTACTAGACTAAACATTTTTCCTACATTATAAAATGTTTGAAATCACAGAGAAAAGAGGAACCTTGGTGCGAATAAAGAGTAGCAGAAAATAAATGATAAACCAGACAGCTTTTAAACAGCCATAGCTCAATTACTGGGTGGTTAATATTTAACAAAGTTGGTCCTAATTTCTTCAAAAACATTCTGCCTCATGAGGACAAGGGAAAAGATGTATTTGGGGTTGCAGACTAATAACTGGAGGTGCAACAATCAGTACAGTCCCCTGTGTACTTACAGCCATTAAAGAAATAAGTCCCAAAGGCTTTAACATTGGTTCACATAATTTGGATCCTTTATTATGCACCTTCGCAGTGCTCCAAAACTTGAAAAACCAATCAACTTACCAGGGGAAGTAGGATCCATTCAAACAATGGGAAAACAATAGTTGAAGCAATTTAAAATAAAACTATTGAATAAAAGCAGGTTGTTAATAAACACCATTCTTTTTTTCCAGATTCCTTTATCAGATACCTTTGAGAGTAAGATCAAATAAATTCAGTAAAGCAAACCACAGGAAAAAAAAATACCAATTTTCCTCTGCTATTAGAAAGAGGGGAAACACCAACTTGCAGTGGCAATTCCTGATGTAAATACACATAATTCACCCCTTTCTCCAACCCCAAACTCAATCACCTTCGATTTTACCAAAGCCATTGTTTTCACACTGTGGATTACTGTGACAGTTAATAAGTGTCATGTTCACAGTACATCAGACATTTCAAAGTGCTCTATTCCTCCAGAGAATTCAAACAGTAAGAAGTTGATGCAATTCAAAGCTGACTTTCTTTTTGCTGTTACATTTGTTGCTTTCCTCCATCTGAATTTTCGGGTTTCTTCTACCTACATATCAGTTTGTGCAACTGATACTGAACCGATACAGAAAAATAGACAATTAATAATTAATAAGAAATCAATGTCTGAGATATCCTCTTCATTACTTGCTAATCCACCACAGCACAAAATGTATCAAGAGATCCTGAAAGGGCCTTTGTTGGAGCAATCCTGGCACTGATTAACACTAATGTGATGCTATCAAAGCTCTGACAGTTGGGGCATTTTTCTGAATAATGTTTTATCATTGAGGTCTGTCAGCATTCAGTGCATGGGATAACAGCAGGTTTAGGATTAGTATGATAATACCACTAGATAGCTCCATTCTGCTTTTGTAATTTAGGTCTCACATAGTTTTTGTTTGAAAAAAATATGCCATTTAAAATGCTTTCTTAAACCTTATACATAGAGTATATGCCATGAAAATTCCTTAAGAACTTGCCAGTGTTCATGATCGGTGTCATTTTATATTTATGTACCTCTTACAATTTTCAAGGAAGTTTACCTGCTTTACTAATAGTATTTTTTGAGACTTAAAATTATCCTTCTGTAAAAATGCTTTTCAGCTGCATGGGTATTACAGTACTAATAACACTGGAAGACATAAATTTAACAAACAAACAAAATCAATATTATCGCAGCTTATACATAGAAAAGTCTCTGTATGATAGTTTATAAGAATCAAAAATAAATGTACCAAAACTGGGAGTGGTGGCGCAGTCAGATGCCTAAAATATAAATTAAGAAAATACAGAGGTGCAATTAACTCCACTGAAGCCTATCTCATCCCAAAATCAATCAAGAAAACAGCTTGATTGGATTTTCAGATAATTCTGATCCACAAACCCCTTGCTGAATACATTCTCTTCTCCAGAACTGTGACAATCTTTTAAAATAATGAACTAAGCCTTGCAGCATGGGAAGAGAAAATTAAATAAGAAAGGCAGTCTATGCTCTGCCATAAACACAAAATGCAGCAGCACTGTGAAACACTGCCGAGAGCTCAAAGGAAACCTGTGGGACTCATACCTACGTCTGCTCCTTTCACACTCAAATAGGGGAGAAGTCCTGGGTCGTGTGTGTGATTATCAGGAGGAGGTAAGAGGGAAACACAGCTGGGGTCTTCACTAGAGAGAACAGAAAATTTGTTTTGTGGGAGTGGAATAAGGAAGCTGTATACCTGTCATTTACTTATGTAGCACTCTGGCATCAGGAACTAGGAATGACAGGTATTTTTTACTATGTAAGCTTTTCCCTTTGTACATTAGCAAGAGCTGAAACAAAAACAAATTTAGAAACACCAGATAAAATGAATGTAAAAATCTACTTGTGGTCGGTCTTTTTCCTGAATCAGAAAGACTCTTGTAAAATGTTTGCAAGAGTTCTTTATGTAAGCACACTAAAAACACATGCTTTTCACAAGGGAAGGTGAAGAGGGACATAACAACTTCCCTTGTCTTCACCCAAATATACACAGGATAATTTTTGACCTGATTCTGGCAAAAAAGCAGCAATTAAGTCTCTTATTTCATAAAATAGCAACTCCTGTCTTTTGTCCTTAAGACAAAGAGATGCTATTTGGAGTAATGTTTCCTGGTAGCTCCAGACAGTAAGGACTGAACTCACCTCAGCCTGAGCCCTGTCACCAAGCTGGCATGAAGCTTAGACAACCTTTTCGGGATGCCATTAGCTGGTGGCTTTAGTGATGAAGTGGGGCCAAACATAGGGAAAGAAGGATGACATCACACATAGGAAAAGAGAATAAAATATGTAGGAACCACTTCTTACTCAACTAGTAAAACAATCAGAAAAAAGAGGCCCGGAGGCTCCATGCCTCAGCACATCAAGAAATGACCTCAGGTGCAAGTGTGTACAGGAAGAGAGGCCATCATACTGCTTTACAGCTGGACAAGACCACACCACCACTAAACCTTGCATATCACTCCAAAGGAACTCCCAAGAACATTACTGATAAAAACATCCCCAAAATCCACTTTCTACTACATCAGTAACAACTGATGAATAATGCATGTGTGTCCACTCAGGGTTATATTCCACGAACTAAACCATATTATCTAATTCCACTTTGAACTGGAATGGGAGCATATATTGAACTATATACTTTTTGACTTTGTTGCCCAAGGTGAACACAAGCTTCTCGAGCTCCTGGTTTGCTTATTGAAGGTTCCTGTATCACTAAGTGGTCTCCGCAATAGGGTTGTCAGTCAGCCATGGCAGCAGAACCTGAAATTACTGGTATTGCTTGTGTGTGAGTCATCTGGCTGCACTTCACTCTCACAGGAGATGACTAATCTGACTCGCAGGCAAGCAAACCCAACAATTTTCTGTGTTCCAGTGATAGGCAGTATGTATTTAGTTAGGTATGCTACACAGCTAAACTTGCATTTCCTGAAGATAAATCATGCTGCAAAATTTATAAAGAAAACCTTAATAACATTAAGTTTAGAGAAGCTTAGAGAAGATTTTAGCACATTCTTTTCACCTACAGTGTTTATATGCATTTGTTCTATAATCTATGATAATTAATAAAAACAAACCACAAAGAAAATATTAACAGAAATTCTCATATACTTGGAAGGTACCTAACATTGCTGGCTGGAACAGAAAAGCACAGAGTAAGAAAGCAAAAGTAAGAAACAAAACTGTCTTTCAACAATGCACAAAAAAGGATCCTTTAAGTCTTGCAATGCTTCCAGAGTGACCCAGCTAACTAATCCAAACTGCTCTTCTTTGTCAACAAATGTCTTCCCCCACTACATTGTTTTCAGTTCCAGGGATCTCAGGGATTTAAATACAAGTGAAACAATTAATTACGTGCTGTGATTTAGTCCTACTTTTGGCAATTCCCATTTCTCAAAAGGTGTGCAAGATCAGAGTGTAAAGAGATGGATAGAGTGAGCCAGGCAAAGGAACACAGGACAGGTATATTGTTATGTGGCTGAGTGTGACTGCTCTAATCCCTGCAAGCACACAGGAAAATCAATTTTAAAAACTGCTTCCTGGCCTCCTTACTATCTCAGAGCACATCTAGAAGATATGATGGTAAAAACATCAATGAGCAGCCTCACCTCATCATCATTTGTGCTCCCACAACTGTTATCAGCCAGCACTGGAGGTCTTTGGCTGACAAAGGCCTAAATGGGTAGCAGCAACATCTCAAACATAACAGAAAGATCTTCTAATGTTGGAGCCTGGAAGATAATATAGGCCTGTCTTTTTATCTTAATAGTATTATGACAAACGACTGGTGTGCTTCTGGGAACAAATGGCCTTTTATCTCCACAGTCCTTTGTCTTTTTTCTTTTTTTTTTTTTTTTAGCTTACTAAATTTAAGGTTTTTATTTTATAAAGAGTTCAGCCTTATGCCTGTTCCTTTTGCTGTCGTTACTGCAGCTTCTGGTGAAATCAATTACAGCACAGTACAAGTTCTGTGGGATTTACTCAGATTCCCAGAGCCACATCTAAGAACAATGTTAAATTTAACCAATCTAATGAGAGCCATACAAAACATCAGTAATGAGGATTCACACTGGGCAGACAGAATGAAGGTTTCCTAGCAAAAAGTCAATGAATCACTAACAGAACAATTGGCTCTCTGTATTGTAGAGACAGACAAAATAAGGGATTTACTAAAACTAGTTATTTTCATCTCAAAGGGCTCATCACAAAACTAATGAAACCACAGCTGTTAAAAAAACTGTTCTAAAAATCAACATGTTTCAAGAGGATGAAAACAAACCTTTAATTCTACCTGTAAATTCTCTACAATAAATGCTTGAGTTTTGGTTCATAAATCCTTAATCTCAGCATCACTGTGGTCATCCAAGAAGATGAATTATGCATTATTTGTTTATGAAGTGTTAAAAACACATACCAAATAGCTGTTAAAGCTTCTCTTAGCTCAACTCGCCTTGTAAAACCTCAGACACTTGGTGGAAAGATTAAATTAGAGATATGGTTGGCATGGGAAAGTAAGGAATTGCCTAGAGTTTCCCCAGGGTAAGTACTCATCTTTTCTGTGACTTAATTTCTTCCATAGTGGAAGTAGAGATACATTATTACATTAGACTGTGTAAGTAGCCTAAACTCAAATTTTATTTTTAAAAGTGTATTTATAATTTGATGATGTTCACTGGTCTGCTTGCTGTTCTATTTCAGATTTGCTTTGGAATAGTGATTGTTTTCCAGCACTGGAAATGTCAACACAACTGATGTTTTGCTTGTCACTACACTCCACAATCCCTTGCACTATACATGCACTATACATTTCTATATCAATGCTAAATGAAGCAAATGCTCAGAAATGGGAATAACAAAAATTAAAGTTAGTAGTGAATGTGTTATTTTTGCTTTTTTGATGTCTCTCTTGGAAGGGAAGGCATGTATAAAATGATCAAAATAATCTACTTTGCATTGGACTTACTATTATTGAAACCCACCTTAAGTTCCATGTGCCTCCTGCACATTGAAAATTAGAGTATTTCTAGGAATACTTGTAATATCACTTTCACATGCTCTCAATGCTATTCATGGGAATTATCCAAATTTTAAGGCTTTTATATGAGGTATTGAAGTTAGAATCATAGAAAATGATGTTTCACAATGTTGATGTTTCTCCATGCTCTTCTGTATCTAAGTTTGTTTCGCCCCAAAATTTCAGCTGAGTAGTTTCAGAGTTTAAAGGTATTTTACATTCATGAATTCATTTTTTCATTCTACATGCGGACGGGAGGCAGAGCCATCATAATTATAGACAAGATTGACTATTAAAAGAAAGCCCCCTAGAGCAATTGGATAGCACACTACTCTCTAAATCAAATGAGGAGCTATTAACATGAGTTGTATACAGTTTATAATGTGGTGTTACTGCTGCCTTGCCAAATACCCTTGGAGTTAGATAAGAATTTCAATTTACCTTATTAACTGATTTTAAAAAGGCAAATGTTCTTAAAATATGAGGCCTTTAGTCACAATGCAGTGAAAAAAAAAAGGAAAGATAAATTTAGGGGAGAACAAGATATAAGTGGCAGCCTTTTTGTCATGCAAAACAAATGTCAATACCTAAAGAAAAAACAATCATTCAAAATACTTGACTTTAAAACTATATTTAGGTGGAAGTTTGGCTATGAAAAACAAAAGATTACAAGAAGATGAAAAATATGTCTTTGGCTTGACTTAATGTAGTCAATCCTAGATAAGTACATGCTTATATACATTGAAGTTTTCTAGCTTCATTTGGCATTTAAGAGAGGAACGAGTCAACACAAAGAAAGAACACGTGTGTCTTCCCACAAAGGAGCAAGCATAAACTTACAAGCACATATAGCATGTACAATAATCAGTGACTACTACTGCTGCTACCTGAATCGTTTCGTGTTTTCATTCAGAAGCAGACGTTAACAACAAAAGATTTTGCATTAGACATTCACTGCAAACAGAATCAGCTCAATAAAACATACAGAATTCCAGCTTCACATACTCAGAGATCTAATCTAAGTGATGCCATTTCAATACAAAGTAGAAAAAAAGGGCTATAAGTATTTAGAGGACTGTAATCTCAATCTCCATTACCTCTCAGAGGACCACACTGAATTTCTAGGACCCTCAAACTGTTAGATCACATCTAGCACACAACGTGCAATGGTACTATTTTTCTATTTTTGTCTTTGGAAGCAGAAGGATAGTAGTGGCAAATTCTATTTCTTGACACCATTTGATATCTATCAAATGAAAGTAGTGAATTGTTCAGATTTCATACTTGAAGGAAGACAAAGCTATAGGCAAAGATGAAATAAACTAGATAGAAAAGTTACTAGTTTAGTACCTATGGAGTAGTATCCTCCTTCAATAAGCTGAAACTCTTGTCTTTACACATTGTCCTATCTGTCCTCAATATTCCTAATTTTTCTGTTCCCTGTTTCCTGTTGTTTAATTCTTGTGGTTCCATGATTCAGATACCAGGCCTGTAAACCACTGATTAATTACCAACAAGTTTAATATTCACCAATGAAGTTTAATTTGGGTCAAGCCTATGTATACTATTTATATTTTATGGGCCACAGAACACACTACAAAGCATTTACATTCCCTGTAGAACAAGAGTTAACATGTAATCTGACATAAAGTGACATAGGAAGTACTTCATATAATATGGAGGACACAAGAACAAAGTAAACATACTACAAATACACAAAGCACAAAAAGTTGGAAGTAGTAGGACAAGTTTTAGACATTAAGTCTTTTTGTGATGTTGGTGTTACACTTCTGACACCATCTAAGATGCTCTCAGATCACTAAACGTGGCCTTATTTCAAGCACTTGCAAACTTCTTGTTTCCAACAGTTATCTATACTTTACATAATTGAATGGCTTTTTTTTTTTTTTTTTAAATCTCATAGTTCCTTTGCTCTGCTCCTGATATCAGCCTTGATCACCAGGTTCTCCTCTCCTCTGCCAAATGTTTTCTCATTTCCTACTGTACTGCTTTTTAAAAGTGTGAAAGCTCTTACTCAAAGCAGAAAGCCACCTGGAAAAAGTGAGATCCCATTTAAAAATAGCACATCTTCCAACAAATTGCATTTGGTACTGAAAAACACATTCACAATAATTTCCACCCCTTATTTTCACGTCCTATGTTCCAGTAGTCTCCTGCTCCCAGCATTCTCTTTCAGATCATTAGGTATTGTGGATAATTAGTAATTTCCTGCATAATTATAAAAGGTTTGGGTTTTTTTAATGCTTTATATGATACTTTGTTTGGCATCTTAACACTAATGCAAGATAAACACTAACAGTTACAAACAGAGGAACAGGGATATTATCTAGGGCTATTTTTATGTTATTTTACTCACAGTGATGTTATGCTTCAGTCCTGCTACTTGGTATAGTCTCAGAGCACAATCACTTATGGAGCACTTCTAATAAGTCATAAGACTGATACTCTTTGCACTGTTTTCAGATTTATTTTTCCTCCAACATGCCTGAAGATGGGATGAAAAAATAATTTGGAGTTGATCTAAAAAAAAAAAAAATCCTAAAAAAATCCCTGAAGACTCCTGAATTAGACAAGTACATATCCCATTCTACTTTCAAGCTATGGCATAATTACTTCAAAAAATCATCAACCTTCCAGGTCAGCAAGACATATTTTATTCTGAACTATGACAGCTGTTAGCAACACAGTGTGGATTACTCTCAGCAGATAGATACAGAGCTTTGGCAACAAACTTTGTGGCCACTACTGGCCCTGTCTAAACCTGTGATGCCAGATGCTGATTTCCTCAAATTCCCACAAAAATGTTTTTTCAAAAGAACCACATCAGATAAAAATCCTGAAGACTAGCATACTTGTTCTGTAGTAAGCAATTTATCTGCAATTTAAAAAGTAAGCAGAAAGAAAGACCTGGTTTGTGTCAACTATTAAATCCAAATCTTATATAGCATGATATAACACACACTTGAGAAAAGGTTGATTTGTTTCCCACATGGTTAGCACTCAAGGTTAAACCAAGCAAAAATACCCTGTACCATCATGAGCAAAACAACCCCAATAATTCTTCCAAATAGAAAATCCTCAACAGTGTGTGAGAAACTAGAGTAATTGTAGCCAATCTTATTCTCATACGTTGCAAATCCTGTTCTTCAAACACTTCATCACTTATTACTAAATTACTAGTTAATCTCAAAACTGAACATACACACTTATATAAAAGAACTGCTTAATGTGGAGAATTATTTTTGCTTCAATTCATTTTTCAGATGCAACCTCCTCCTCCCTCAGCTGTAACCAGCACTACAGCAAGCACTTACTGTGTGGCCATTCTACAGTTTACAAATAGTGGTTGTGACAACTACTGCATAGATGGAACCTGCAACTGCATAGGTGCTGAATGGCACTCATCGACTCTGCCGTGCTGTCTCTCCCTTCAAGAGAGATTTAACATCAGCCATGTGTCCCATTGATGCTTCCTGTTGGTTTCTAGGCCAAAAGATTTATGTCAGAATCAGAAGATACTTTGTAAGCTGTTACTGTATACACAGTCTGCAGAGGCTACCACTAAATAGCCTTATTATGGCCTTGTTCCCATGGCTGGTTTTACTCCAGCCAAGGCAGCAACATCAAAAATATCCCCAAAAGACCGTACACAAATCACTGATACGATGCTGGGAAGGATAAATTATTGTATTCAGAAGAATCCTTCAAAATTATAATAAAATGGCAAGTCTCATTTGGCCACCGGATTTTTTGATCTCTGCTGGAGAGAACCTGATATATGGCTAGAATTTTTTCTTCTCCCCACAAGAAGCAATTGACAAGTAGCTACACCCACAGCACCTAGTAAAAGAAGTTGTATTTCTATATTTCTAGCTGTAAGAAATAATCTCTCTCTTCAAAGTGCAGCTATTTTACAGAACAGATGCAAGAGGCTTTTGCTCCACAACGTTGGTAGGTTACTGTGACTCTTGTTAATGAGCAGGAAGACATCTGTTTAACTAGCATGCTAGGAAGACTAGAATCCCTCCTAATGTATATTTTCCATTTAAATTTACCATGCTACATAAAACATTAATGGAATAATTTTTTTTTTATATATGTATCTGCATTTTTGAAAAATGTATAATGTGAGACCTTAGCCTTGAAAGTTGTTTTTTCCAGAAAACTTTACTTATATTAAAAATTGAGAATGAGATACAGAACATCAAAACACGTAATTGTATTTGGATCTCATGTCTCTTTAAAATTGTTTCTGAAACCCTGTTATTATGCACTTTGTCATGCTGACCTTCCCATCTTTTGATAGTATTGGGCAAGACAAAGGAAGAAAGCTCACTAACTCTTGTAAAATTAACCTTTCTTCAAATGCAGATTTTCAGATTCAGTCCTCTGTCCCAATTCGATGATTCACATGAGCTTCGGGTCAAGCCTCAAGTGACAGAATGAATTTACTGCTTCTGGATACTTTTTTTTTTCCTCCTTGTCACTACCTGCCCCCAGTACTGGAGCATTCATTACCTTAGATCAGGTTAATAGCATCTTTGTGAGAACTCATTTTGTATCTTGAAGCCTTTATATTAAACACCCCATTACGTAAATTGGCTAAAAAAATTACGTACCTGATTACAATTCCAAGTCCTGTACTGGGGCTGACTCTCTAATTTCCTTTAAATGCTTTTAACACAGAACGCTTTACTTGTCATGCAAAAATACATTGTATATTACTGAATATAAATGATGGAGGTTAAGAGACAGCTTGCATTGATACATCCCCTCTCATAAAAAGCACAATGTCACTGCCCTAACTACAGTGCAATTTGCATACAGAAATGGATAAAGCTTAAAAGACAGCAGCAGTTTATTAATTTTAGCATAACATATCCAAAAATGCATATAGCATAGGTAAATATTTATAAGGGGCATCAGCTGTCTCTTTCAGTCCATCATGATGCATTATTATTTCCTCTGTATCTAAATGATGTGTCAGACTGGAATACAGTTCTGAACCAAGCTTCAATAATGGAAATTACAGCTTTAGAAGATATTTTGCAGTTCCTCATCATGTGAGGATGCAAGATGCTAATATGTTACATAAGGGATAAGATGGAGGACAAGGACAAACAAAGGATTAGTTGCCCAACTTCACTATTGTACAGACAATGGTGGTTCTGCCTCACAAATTATTTTAAGGTTTTTGCTGTTGTCATTGCTTTGAAATAAAACAGATATGCCTTAACTGACAACTAAACAACCACTAAATGATTGAAATCAATGTCAAGAGACTGAAAAGCAGCCTAAATCTAATTTAGTCACAAAACCCAGGAAACACTTGATCTGTATTCCTGCATACCCTCAAGTTGATTTTGAGATATTTCAGATAGGTTTTCAGCTCGCAAATTCCATACACAGAATTTCTGCATGACAATACATAAGTCTAATATCCAGACACTTGGCTTTCTACAGAGACAGGCACAGACAAAACCTAAATGCTTGCATCTCACATTAGTGGCAACCCTGTTACATGAACCTGAGCTGGCACGAGCCCTTGTCTAGCCCAGCCTCAAAGCTGTATCTTTATTAAACTGTATTATTTCACCAAATTGTCACAACATCACATTACAGACATAAGAAACCCACATAGTTGGCCTCAGACTTATGCACTGATCCCATTTTCACACTACTGACCACTGCACCTTCATCTTATGCATGTGCATTGCACACAGTGGAGCAGGACAGGCTGGAGGACGAAGCCTGAACAAGGCATCATACTTATGATTTGTCTAGGGATCACATGCTGATTTTATCTACTGGCTGAAAAGAAAGTCTAAGGCTGTCAAAAGTTATACCTATAGCTAGCTTTTACTATGCATAGGCCACGTTAACTTGTGCCTTTATCTTGTAAAGGCTTTTCCACCAAACCCCAGTGTTAAAAAGAAACCTACTGGTTTTGTGTCACACACTCCCATGTAACATGCTATCTGACATCTGAGCAGGGTCTAGGCCAGTACAGACACAGGCTAATGCAGGGCTTATTGCAAAATCAGGCTGTGCCTGAGGAGACTGCCATCTTAAGGCACATAGTATGCCCACATTAGTTTTAGAAGGTATCTCAATGTACAGCCTTTAAATTGAGTTGAACAATGCAAAAAGAAAAAAAAAAACTCACAAAGCAGGACATACATCCCTCATTTGACAATTTATGAAATAAAATAGAAATCTGAAACCCATACCATAATCATGGCCATACTAATAGCCACAATAACATTATCATCAAATGAGTCTGAGAGACTTTAGAGAACTTCCGCCAGTGCCTCAGTGTGTCAATTTTTATTTCAAAGCTCACAGAAGCAATATGAACTACAATTTAACATTTTAACATTCATTCAGAAGATATTTTCAGTCTACGTGGAGAACAGTATGCTCACTGCATGTCTACTTTTATTTCTGTGCCACTAGTTTCCAAACCAACACTTTATAATAATTGATGATGCTCTCACAGAAAATGGAATGCCACCTCCATGATGGCATAATATAAGAAATCTTCTCCTCTTCATTGCACTCATAAACAAGTTATACTGTAGATACACGACAGGTGAGACCTACAGAGCATAGGCTGCAAACCCTGCTGTAGGCTTCAGCCAAAAGCCAGAACTCTATCCCCAGCCTTCTCCTGAAAAAAGCTTTTGCAGTGGCTATTGCAAAAGGCTCCACTGAAGACAGGCTCAGTGGAAGACAGAGAAGCAAAAAAACCCACAAAGACATTATTGAAAGGACTTTAGTCTTCTTTCATTTGTTCAACACCCCACACTTACTGTATATGAAGTTATTTGTATCGTATGCGTACAGTAATTTTATAATTCCAGAATCAGCACTTCAAATTCTACCACAATTTTAGAAAAACAATTCCTCTGTTCATTTAACTGACAAGATGTGGTACATTTCATTTGCATCTCAGTCAGGGATCTATTAAGGCATTAAGATTCTTTTTTTCAGGAATTTTAATCAATTTTAGATTGCTGAAAAACAGCCTTGTCTTCACAACGTTACTAACAAACCACTTTCAATGTAAAATTTCAAGAAGCAACACACTCCATTAAAAACTTCCACCAAAATCAACAGTAGTTTTGATCAGTCAACGAGTCAAATAACCAATACAAATCTTACAAAGTTTGCCCCTCAGAACACACACACTTTTAAGATGGAAAAAGGTTGCTGTTAATGCACCGGAGATAGCTCTATTTTAGATCCTTGCTGTATAAGAGCCCTATGCATGCAGTTCGTGTGAGGTTGGGAACTCAGACTTAATTAGGACTCTCATGAATAAAGCCATGCCTGTATTAAAGTACAAGCACGATCCAGACCTTCCTAGAGGAACCGGTTTTTAATGCAGAAGTCACGGTTTACCTATTTCTGTTAGAAAACTGGCATGAAGTTACAATCAATACATGAGCTTTTTCTACAGAGCTACTAAACTAAGTTTTATTAAAAATGCATGCTGGTGCTATGCCAGCAAGTAACAATATTTGTGCTCAAGATTTTAAAATATATTCAGTTGAATTGCTTGATGCTGCTCTCTGTTATACCAGCTTCTGTGTGAATAGCAGGGAACAATTCCCCAAGCGTTACCTTATTTTTTTTTTCCTGGGGCTGCAACTGCCCCTCTCCTGTGATACAAGTCACTTCTCCCTGTACCTTGCTCTATTCACTGTTAAAAGGGTTATAGAATTACGCGTTTGAGGCTGTTGGCTCAATCGTGCAGTTTGTTAAATAATAGTCTACAGGAAGATATAAAATTACTTTCGAAGATTTACCATGTTTTTTACATAATCTTACAGAAGATCTCAAATACCCGAGCCCACAGACTGGGAAATGGCCTGTGAAGTTCTATACTGACAAAGCCAGATAAAATTGTTGAAGAGAAAATTCTAACAACTCTGCAGCTGTCTGGCATTACCCCTCCAGTTTCCATGGATACAACCATTAGATCAGTACAAACAAAGCAGCTGAAATTTTGAAATGAGTATTATTTTAAATCACTCTCTATCAGAAAAATCCTGGTGACAATAGACGTCAATAGACGAAATATTTAAATTCTGTGGTTGAAAGCCCACCCACATTTACAACATTGCCAAAATAAAGGTTATAAAAGGCAAGAAAATAAATCCAACAATTTACCTTTTTGTTTTAGATAAGAAAGACTACAAGCAGGAAAAAAGATTAGTAGTATTTACAGGAAAGAAATGTTACATATTACATATTATCAACAACATTTAGAAAGAAGCTAGCCTTTTTAAGAGAGAAAAAACCCCAACCCAACAACCAAAACCAAACCCATAAAACCAACAGCAAAGATATATTTGCTTTTAGGACAACTAGAAAAGGTGCTTTGCCCATATACACAAGTTTGCTTTTGTGGTGATCCCAAAATATGACACTCCCAGACAGAAATTCTGATTCAAGCTGGAACATTTTATTAAACAGAGAATATTGGGGGAAAAAGAGGGGGCGGATGTGTGTGTGTTCTGGCCTTTACCAGGGGGCAAAGGTTCTAATGCAGATGACTACATGAGTCACTGGGAATACTTAATACGCTGACACGAGTAACAGGAATAAGCAAAAATGACTGCAAGCAGGTAACCTTTAAAGACAGAAGGCTGAATTAAAATCTCAAAAGGGGAGTACTCTTGGGTTATCAAGATTTTATTACAAGCTTTGTTAGCTTTTACTTGTTTTGATGTATACTAGGAAGTCTCATCTTAAACATTTCATTATGCTTTCTGTATCATTGTGTAAGAAAATCTAATATCTTCTCTATCTGATGAGGAAACAAGCTATGTAGTTCAGCCATCTCAAAGATGTGGGAAAAAAAAATATCACTAAATGCAAGGAAGAAAAGCTTGGATTCCCTTCTCATCAAACACTATTTTTACAGAGATTAAATAAATGCTGCAACATTTGCTAGGAGAAATTTCTGTGCTAATTTCTTCTATAATTTATTTTGAACCACTTACAGATTTTATACTAATTATTAACTTCTCTGAGAAGAGCTGATAGGCTAGGATCCTTTATGATAAGGGTGTTATTTATTGTTTCATGATTTTAAAAAGTTTATAGCTCTGAAATTCAAAATCTGTATTCAGTAACCAGCCAAAACCAAGGTTCTAATAATTGCTTTAAATGAAAGGTGCAATATACTCTGAATCTTAAAATCGTTATTAAATTTTGTTCTTAAAACATTAAATGATGAATTTTTTATACTAGTGGTTTCAGATTTCTCTGACTTTTCTCAGTTGAATAATTAGAAACACAAACTAATCAACATTGTTGCATGTTCTATCCTCAAACACTTTGTAAGAATTCCACAAAACACTCTCTTGATGCTTTGATGGACAATCAGGCAACACATAGTGCACTAGAGAGCACACAGTAGACTGAGTGCCAGAACTGACTTTTAATTTCCATTAAATGAAAATAATCCCACACTTCAAAGTAAACCACAAAAATAGAGTTGGAAGAACTGATACATAAAACGTAACAATTAGAAAGGAAGCAGGGAAATGTGAAACCCTAATTCTGTAATGCCAAAATAGCTCAAACATAATTTGTTTTTAGAGAAAAAGGGCTGTTCTGGTTTCCCTCCAAAATGGCTTTCTCTATATTCATGGTTAATGACAGTCAACACCAGCAAAAGGAGAAAAGGCATAGAGGACTATGGTAAACTGAAAAGGAAAAACCCTAGAGAAAATGACATAGCTTCATTAGCACAGATGTATTTTCTTTTCCTGACAATGCAGTTTAACCAGAAGTATACATCTCTGCTTTTCTTTTTATAAAGGAGGAGAGAGATAGGCCATAGAAAGAAGACAAATCTATATCACGTACTACAAAAATTCATCTAATAACACAACTACTTAATTTTAAAGCTTTTCTTACAGCTTACTGCTAGTTTCCTAGTGTCTCACCACATAGCCAGAGGGAGAGGGATATATATATATATACATATTCATTAGAAGTCCGCATGGCAAGGTTTAGAAAAAACCAAGACTTTAATGTGGAGAGTATCAGCAATTCAAGACAGGAACTATTTAAGTTAAATGATTTAAAGACTGAAATAGAATCAAGCTATTCTGGGGAAGCAGAATTTATTTCTGTAACCCAGATACCTTTCCCTGTATAATCCTGCCACACACTAAGTACTAGCTTGCTGTCACTATAAAGTTTACTATTATAGATTGCTGGGAATACCTAAAAGCACATAAGGATAATTTATCTATCATGGCATGCTGTATCAGTAAATATCCAGGCTACATCACTCAGATAAATGGGGGATTCAAAGCTTATGTCATGAAAAATTTGCTTGTTTACTAGTTCTTCCAGAGAGGTTTTTTCATATTGCATAAAAGTCATAGGAAGAAAAGGAAAGCTAGGCAGCAACTGCATTTCTTTACAGAACACATTGCATGTGAACAGACATGGTGCTTCTCCAAGGCAATGTAACCCAGAAGTGAAAGTTTCCACTACTTTCAAAAAATTAGCTTGACAGCATGCATCTGTTCTTTTTTCAGTGCCTAAACAGGCAAGAATTTTTTTAATACTTTATATGAGTTGTATTAGCTGTTTTATGTTTTCTATATAAAGTACAAATTTTTTTAAGACTAATGATTGTAAATCATATGTGAAAGAGGCCAAATTTAACCTTCATTCTGCAATCACATCTGAAAGAAGTCCCAACATGTATTTCAGAATCATTGCTCATCAATGGCATCCCATTCTCATATAATTATTTGTAAGACCTAACAAAAACCAAGCCTTTCACATTAAACAACCAAGTTTAATTAAACACTCACGGGCACGATGGTAGATAAGGTGTAATTACCCTGAAAATATGTTCTTGATCTAAGATATTTAAGGAATTTGAGTCCATTTAGCTTGCCTTTAGTAAGCTCTTCCCCTTATATCTCATGTCAAAATGTTGCTCTTAGATACACATTAAAAAGGAATGGTTCTCAAAACCACACACCTCTTCCAAAAGCTTTATATCATAGCTGGCAAACTGTCAAGACTTCAGAACAGAAAAAATGATACTGATACAAAAACCTAGTGTTTTTGTACTACTGACTAGTATGAAGTTCTGCTACCCTTCAAGAACAACAACAAAAAGCCCACTACCAACACCTTTAGCAACGGGAATATGAGGTAGCTTGAATAAGCTGATTGGTTACCTATCCATTCTTCTGTGTTAATTAATGAAAATTAAGAGATCTGAAACATAGAGACTGCAAACACACCAGGTTCTGTATCATTACAGAGGAAGAAATACTGGAGAATGAAATAGTATTATCACAACATATGGAGGCATAGAAGTATTTTTCACTAGCAACTGGGCATAACAATGAGTGAAAAGGTACGTATCGTGAGGAAATACATAAGGAAAAACCTGCCACACTGAACCAAACAAACTTAAGAAACAAACCACCATAAACAAGGGCTATCATTCACTCACTGGAGTTATTTCTAGCTTTGAGAAGAAAACCATCAGGAAGCCCCTTCCATTATTAAACTTCTATTTTCTCTGTTATTTGCTATACACAGTTGATAAAATCAAGTGAAGACTGGAGACCAGAGTAACAGGTTAATTCTCCAAAGTGGAAAAAAAAAAAGAGTGAGCAGCGGGAAGCACCATGTAACAGCAAAGAGCAAACAATAAATGGGAAGAAAAAATGGCCCAAGTGATGCATTGCATACAGACAGCACTCTCCAATTCTTTGTTACATAGTCAACTTTCTATTCTTTTAAGCAGACATATTTAATTGCTCGGGAGGGTGACAGGGTGAAAGAAATTTCCTGAAGACTGACAGAGACAATATCAATACTAAAAACAATCACACTAAAAAGGAATAATTCAAATCTATAAATACGTGGGTTTGATCTCTCAAAGACCAAACAATTTAAAAAATTTCTTCAGCATATAGTGAAAGAACATCTGGAAACTGCAGTTTAATTATAGTAATGTGGATTAAAGCAAAATATAACACATTAACATGCTGCAGCAGCAAACTATGTCTCAACCTCCAAATCTGCCCACACGTGATGGCAGTGGTTGAAAATGGCCCAAACTGTAGCACCTGTTATGCTGCATATTAAATCATAACTGCCAAGTTATGATTTTTAAACATAGAAAGAATATATTTTCAAAAGCAACCTCATTTTGTAATCTGCAATTTGCAGTATCCACTATTACCAAGTCAACTTGTTACATGCTGCAACCACCCTTATGTGGCTTACACTGAAATGATGTCTTCACAAAAAGGCATTATATTATTGTGACAAAACGCAGAACAAAAGTCCCAAGCGGCCAAAGTGTTTAACACTTGAGGAAAGGAAAAAAAGTAGGAAAAGGGAGCTGCCATGACAGGCACATACACATGTTCCTGCTTACTCTAAAACCTAATAGAAGTGCCATATTTGCAATATTCCCAAAGATTTCCAATTAACACAGAGCTTTAAGCAAATGTAGACTGGGAACAGTTTTCTTGCAGTTGCACCTTTGCAGGCCTTTGGAGACTAATTATGACATCACTGGAACTACCTCATGCCCCAGCTGGTCTGTCTTACACTATGTCTAGAATTAAGCTTGAAAGGAGACTGGCATCTTACCTCCAGGAAAGAATTCCACATAAAGGAGAATCAGAGAGATCAATTAAATATTCAAAGAAGAAAGAGAGGTAAGAAAAAACAAGTGCCCTCCTAAGGTAAATGAAAATGTCACCCAGAAGGACAGGAAAATTGTACAACACTCCTTTTAGGATATACCAAGTCAGGTAATCCACATGCAAGGACCCAGCATTCATTAGAAAACAAGGTGGACCAAATAAGAATTTCTCCTGCTGACAAAGAATTGTTTTAGTACACAACACACCAGTAGTGTAGGACAACCTCAGTTCATGACTGCAATGAAAAGGTATAGCCTACATTAAACTTTAATATAATGTATTTCTAGGGTATATGGAATATCTACAGGAGTGATTCTGGGGAAAAAAAAGTGTCTCAATAGATTTAGAACTGACAACATAAAAGACAGACAACACAATAAGATTTAAAAGATTTGTGTTACATTAAAACATTAATGTTTCAAAAATCTTCATTGAACAAAACCTAAGAAATGTGGTATTTGACATGCCAGAGACTGAATGGCTAATGGGATGTACACAGGAACAAAAAAGAACTGAGATATTAAAGGACAAAGAGCAAAATGAGCAACAAAATTGTTTCTATGGCTGCATTTTTTATTGCAAAACCACCTTGGAAGGAAAATGAAATTGTAGCACGGGAAAATAAAAGAACATTATGAGAATTATCTAAGCACAAAGTAAAGATGTCTGGTTTTGAATAATAGTAAGAATGGAAAAGATAATTATGAGTAAGTTTTCAGAAGTGACGTGCTGGTAGAGATGCTATATCCAGCGTCATCTCCAGATATACCATCTGAAAAAACTGTGCCACTTGGAGGATGTATTATGTAATATAAAAAACAGAACCATAGTAATTTGTTTTGGTTTTAAATCTATTTCTAGACAAAATATGTCTAATGAAAAGGCCACCTTAAAGAGATAAATAAGAGGCAAAAAGAAACTCTGTGGAAAGTACCACTGGAGCAGAATTATTTGCATTGAGTAGTACTTGATATACAGAGCCGAAAAACAGTTCCAAGGACATCAGCAGAGTTACTTCTGTTTAAGAGTCTTCTCTGCATGAAGAAGAGTACCAGGAGAATTTGTATTCCTTCTATTCCAGGTAGTTCCATTCCACTCTATTCCACAGAGTATGGACAGTTTGTATCACACGTGTCCTTTTCTGTAACACAGTGGGACTGACAGAATCCAACCCAACCTGACCAAACCTGAGCTGTCATTTCTGAAATCTGAAAAAGCAATTTTCTAATGCTGCAACGTCAAATTCTTTTTAATATCACCTTATTTTAAATATTTAAGGCAAAACTCCCCTATCAGATAAAATACTTCCTTGGCTCCTGAATTCTCTAAATGGTGCAATCACCTTACCATCACAGTCATTCTTGTGCACAGAGGTACATAAATTTTCTTCCAGTTTAGTTGACATTTTTGTTCCATGTGTTAGTTCATGCATAATCCAGGGCTGAATATCTATGAATACACATCACCAACAGCATCAATCACAGATGTAAAGGTTAGTTAAGAAATTATTTCCACCCTTTTTACTCTATCGAGACCAAGTATTTAGACATCATCACTGTCATGCTAAACAGAATATAAAAAGCTTATTAAAGCAAAGCAAACCAATATTTACTCCCAAGACTTGTGTATCTGCATTTCTAGCTAATGTGATTACAGTCATAAAACTCATACAGATGAAACTAAAACCTTACTCAAGATACAAAGCATACAAAATGTGACATGAAACAGCATTGGTACTGAAGACAAAGTGCCAAATGATTTCAGTTATAAAAATAAGAAGATTCAGCAAGATATTTCTTCATAGATACATTACATTTCATTAAGATTCGGGGGGGGGGGGAATATAATGAGTTAAATTACGTCCTGATGAAGAGTGCTATATCCAATCCATGTAGGAGGTAGTACTATTCTTCTTGGTAGCAAACCACTATTAAAATACTATTTTCAAAACTTTGAAAGTTAACGAGACAGAGATCCTTGAGGAAAAAAATCCAATAGGAATTATGTGTAGAAGTACTATTTCCAACAGTGATGCAGACTTCTGTAACCCGGATCCTTACACATATCTAGTCTCACACACTAAGAGATTTTGAAAACTTTATACATTATCACAGTCTTCTAAATGTCTGCAAAAGCAGTAAAGAATGTTATATTTTTGGCAGCATCCAAAATGACTTTGTAGGAGATGCATGTAGTAGCAGAGTGACAAGTGAATGGGTAAAAAGTGGCCTGATATATTCTGCTTCTCCTGAAAGTATGTTATTAATAGAGAATGGAAAAACATTGCAAGAAAGGACTAGTTAGTGAAGGCTAGCATTACTAACCTGTGCAATAGGGACCTTTCCTGAAGTTATTTTTCTCCCTAGGGATAGGCACAATCCCAAAGCATATGGTATTCATGTTTCACAAGAATGGGAAATTTTATACAGTCCAACTATGCTCCTATAAATGTTTTTAATCACAGACATACAAGATGAACAGAACTGATACCGATGTACTTAGCTGGTAAAATAACAATCCCATTGGATTCCTGACCCCACCATATCATCACACAACACTAGTATTGGCTAGGAAGATACAAGTTTAGCAAGTAGTAACATACTAAAAACCTTACCACATCCAGTGTCCTTGCCTGTCACCAATGCACTGAGTCTTAGAACAATGAGAACTCCTTTATGCTCATTCCATTTCTCGGTAGGTGGAGCTTTTAAGTGCTACTTTACTGACATACTATGTTACAAAATATTGCATATATATTACAGACCGGTAAAGTTGCAAAAGAAACAATGTGTAATACTGCTCTAGATCCACAAGTCATGTCTTCCAACATCAAATAGATTTCTGTTTACAATTCCTTTTCACACACCTCTGCATTTTGGTATTTATCAGTTGCCATATTTACAGGCCAAAATAAGAGGGAGCTGTCAAACAACTTAAATGTATATTTTCCCTTAACAACACCTAGTTTGGCAAGCTCAAGAGCTCCAACAGCATCAGCTATTGACCAAAATTCTTCTGGTCAATTTAAGAACTTTTTAAAGTGTACTCATTGCAGCAATTTTGTGATGTCTTCATCTTATTGTCTCAGCTTGACACACAATCCTCATTTGACAAATAAAACTCATGGAGGTGCTAAGGGACAGTATACCAACATGACACTATTAAGGATAGAATTTAAGTGCATGACACAGATCAGAAAAGCTAAAGATCAAACAAACAATACAGATTATAGCGCAGTAATGTTTAAATGATGCAAGGTTGCTTCTCAGAACACAATCATTTTCTCAGACATTCTTTCCAGAATTTTATGTTTGTATTCCTAATATTATTACTACAAAGTAACAAAATAATTTTTTAGCCTGTTTTGCAAACAAACAAAAAAAATCCAAAATAACAGCATTGGATTTTAATATACAATTAAAATTTACACTATACACATTAGGATAACTTACTGGCATCTCGATATATCACTTCAGCTACTCTACTACTGACATTAGCATTAAATTTGACTAATGTTATACACCCGTGGGTTTATCAGTAAACTTCAGAATTAATGGGATGGTTTTTCCTGATCAAAATGGGCTTTGAATCACATCCACTATTTCTTAGCAAGTGGTGTACATGTATCTCATCTGAATGTAAAGAATTCGGAGGGACGTCCTAAAAATAATAGATTTCTCTTGTAAATGTGGCACAATATAAGAAATTTAAAATATCCCTTTAAAAGATGCTACTTTACTTCCTCCCTTATTTTTGCAACTTAAAAGGACAAGATGAACAGTCAAATAACCTACTGGGTGAATGGAAATACCACAGTTGAAATCCAAAGCAGCATCAGTAACATCCTTAAAGTTGAAAGAAAATAATTTTCAAAGAGTAATTTGATCTTCATTTTACTGCACCACATTGAGCCTTCACTTTAAAAAATTCTTATATCAGGATATTTATTACCAAGTAATATCTTTCTCATAAGAAAACTAGTTTTCCTCTGTATGCACACGTGCATGCAAAGGAAAATGGACATTTTCTGCCCACAATATGGAAGCTGTGGATTTCGTTTGAAATCATCTAAAAAGAACTCATTACAGAGAGGCTTCTAGAGCCAGCACACAAATCTCAAAACCTATCTGAAGGGAAAGGTTTCATCTTTAATATTAATATGTTTCCAGACAGCCAAACAGATTTAGGTTTTTTTAGTATAGGTTTATTCCCTTGCAAAAGCTTAAATTATTCAAAGTAAGTTTGTTCATACTTCCAGATTTTTTTTGGTTGGTTGGTTTTGGAAGGATAACACATAATGTCAACTGTTTAACAGCTTATTGATCTCCAATACTTCATATATTAACATTTCTACTATACCAATTTGCAGAAAATTGAATGTTTCATGGATTCTGTACACGAAGAAGAGTTCAAAAGCACACCAGATAGATTTTGAAAGCTTTAGTTAGAATTCAAAGGGGTCAAATGCCTTTGACATAATGACTGGGAGGTGGTATCACAGACTTGCACATAATTTTCATTTAAAAAAGGAGGCTCATTATTAGCCATTGTTCCTTAAATTCTTGTAATTCTGGTATTACATAGCCAGAGGAGACACAAGTTTAGAAACTGCTTCTTATGCAGTTCTCTGGCTAGCAATTGTCCAAATATGACAGGATAGAAGCATTATTTAAATTTCTGGACTAGAAAAAATACAGGTTACATAAATATCAGAAGGGCAACTCCAGACAGAAGGCGTTATAACTAAAGGTAAGAGAATGCAGAGTTGGAACAAATGTGTATCACATTTGTCTCAGCTTGGAGTACAAACAAAACAGTGAGTGACAGTATGCAAGAGAAACAGAACTCAACTAAGATCACTGACATAATTTCAGACAGCTGCATTTGGATGTATATTTAGGCCTAAGAAACTAAAAGGGAAGAGGAAGTCAACCTGTTCAAAATTACTTCGACTATTTCACTTCCTAACAGCAAAGATGCTGTGAAAATGTGTACTGACATTTACAACGCGTACAAGATTAATTAAAGCATCAGGAAATAAAATTCAAAAATTAGCCCTGGAAAATCTGCATGTGCCAAACTGCTATTTACAGGCTGAAGGGATGTAATATTTTAAAATTAAAGACTGCCATGCATCATCTACAAGGACATAAGAGGAGAAATATACAGGTAACTCAAAGAAAATAATACTTAAATACCAGAAAAAAGATAACTACAACCTAGATTATGATAGTTCTCTTAACATTTTCATGGCATTTCAATAGAGGTAACATACCATTTACAGAAGCCACCAAACCTAGGGAGCTAAAAGCTTTTGTGAAGCTATTATGGTCTCTCTCCTGTTTTATTTCCTCAATTTTGTCTACAACATTACTTCTAGCCATTTCTTAAAAGTCTGTGCACTATTTTAGAACAACATCTCCACCTCTATTGGTCCAAAGGATAGAAGAAATGTCAGCCAAAGAAACACCTGTAGTGTGCTTATTTTGTTTCTTTCCTCTCTCTGCATTCACCTGGAAAGCTACGGACTGGACTCTGAGCAGCAACCTTGACGAAAACGTAGAGCTATTATTTAGGAAGTGACAGCAATGTACATCTTATGAAATCCAGAGGACAATCTCCCAACAGCATGCTTTCAATACAACTTTATTTGGTTTAAAGAGATCAACCCAAGCCTCCTGTGCAAAACTGCAAAGTAGATGCAAACTTTATGTAATCTTACATAAGCCAAACATTCTCTTAAGATTTAGATATTTGGTGTTTGGGTGGCTCTTAGGGTTCTGGGGTTTTTTTGTTTGTCTGTGTTTTAAACTAGGATTTCCACAGAGCAATCTGAGGAACCAAGTGAAACCAAATTGAAATTTAAAAATTCATCTGACAGTGGAGGCCTGATCTTTTTGCCCTTTCCACAAATGGTGTGTACAAAATTTAATGTAAGATGCCTCTGCTGTCTTTGAATAAGAGTGCTTCTGGGTTTTGTGCACAAACTACTCCTGCTGGCATGACTGTAGTGTGCTCCAACACTTACTCATCACGTATGTTAGAGTTAGGTAGAGAAACAGCTAGTTTAAGGATATTTATCAATCTCAGGAGTGAGATAAACACATACACAGAAGCAGAGCTTTGAGTTGCACACCAAACTTCAGACCTACTCTGACATTACTCAGCTCATTTTCTATTTGCATCTCTTCTTTGTGTCTCTAAGTCAAGCACTTACCACTTATGGTTGTAAAAACTAATGCTCATCACAGAAATACAGATAAGAAAAACAATGGAATTAAGAGAAATGGAAAAGCATTCTGTCTTGGAGAAAGAACAAAATATTCCCTCAAAAACGGAACATGTGTGGTGAATGGATTTGTAATTTTAGAAGTTGTATTAACTTGCTATGTTCTACATAATGGTTCTAGAGCCATTACAGCCTTGTTTAGCACTCCATTTTCTTATTTTTTATCTGTGTTACTCAGTATTTTTGCTATTTATACAATTTATATTGTCGAGTGCTCTATTTAATATATATAAAAATCTTGACTAACAAGATGGCAAAGGAGAGTAGGGGAACTTAATATCCCTATCAAATAAAATTCTTTAGGATGTCAGCTAGTGCTGTCAGTCATTTATTTAGGACACATTTATTTGTCCATGTTCTGGAAAAAATCTTATTACTTTCTTTTCAGGTCGTATTGAATTTCCATGCCTAATTCTTAAAATTAATTAGTTAAGATCACTTAAATGGAAAAATAAACTGTTTACAAGTAAGTAAAATAGTTCATACCTCAATTAGCTCACAGATGAGCTAATTGCTCAAGTGCAATACCTTTTGCACAAGTATTTTCATTACAGCTCTTACAACATTCCTTGTTTGTCTGTTCTAAAGAACGCTCATATTTCTCTCTAAAAATATTTCAGTTACAACAACTGCTGTATCACTCATTTGTATATCAAACAGGAAATCTCTCCAACAGTTAAAAAAGCTAAACATTTCAGTCAGTCTCTTCAAAACACCATTTCACAATTTTATACAAATTAATTATTCCTGGGTTATTTGGTGAGCACTGTCAAATTATTATATAGTTATTATTAAATATTAAATAATTATTAAATTTTTTTGCTTTCACCATTCACAAATTCTTGATTTGAGAACAATATGAACTTTATAGCCTGAAATAACTTTCACAACTTTGAATTGCTAATTATTTAAATGGAATTTGTCTGGAACAGGTTGGTTTCATTATCTTAAGTTGAGACATGCATCACAGGCTGTGAGTGGTAGGTCTTGAATTTTAAACCTCTTTCTAAATTGAAGAGTTTCTCCATTGCAATTTGAAGCACAGCATGCATACTTTTTATCCAAAAGACTAGAATCACCATGGGAAAATGTAATGAGGGCTTCCTCAGATGAATTAGAGATTTGAAGTTTAGTGAAATCAAAACAAGCACTCCTCGATTTTCTAGCCTTGAGAGACAGTAGCATTCTCTACTACTACAACTGCTCACATAAGCAAAAGCCAGATTCACAACCCACTCTTTTGAACTCATTCAATTCCTCTCTGTACAAAAGCATTCATCCAAGAATTGTCAGAAAAAGCCTTATGCCTTTTTAAAATACGAGATTTCACAATAAAAAAAAAGGGACAGCACAGAAGATAAGGAGTCCAGAACAGCAACTTGGTAACAATAAATCAAATTGCAAGGAAAAGGTAAGAACCTGCAAATGGAAGACAGAGAAGATACTCAATTTTTCCCCTGAAAGTACTTTGGACAAAGAAATAAATTACTAATACTGTAGAAAGAAAAGCTATTTACTTTGAAGAGTCTTCTTTTTTAAGGTTTGCATCTTATCAGTAATTAATCAAGGTATCTGCTTATTTTTAGCAGATAGCTAATATTTGGGCTATTGCAATAGCCCAAATTTATTTCTACTGAATTAAAGAGACTAGATGAAGAAAAGTAGTATTCATAAACAAGGGAATTAGACTTTCTCCTTTTATTTAGGGGCAAGTCAATAGATTCAATAGTTCCAAATTCTAGACTTCCATTTACAGTTTACCTCACGTTCTCAGTAATAATTGGGACCTCCAAACACTACTATTAGGAGGATTTAAGAATAAAATCTAGAATATTCTGTGTATTTTTCCTTACTGCATGAATAAAGATTATATAAAATATAATTTGAGAAAAGTATAGTTTTCCATAATGGCTATTCTATACTGGATTTGCTAAAGCTTACTTAATTTCTTGTAACAGGAAACAAACAAACAAAAACCTCATGAAGATATCATCCACTTTAAAAAGCAATCAACTTCTAATCAGAGGGCTCCCATACACAAACTCACTTGAAAAGAACTTAGATATTGCACTACCTGGTTTATCTGAACTGTTGAAAAAGAACTACCACTGTTCTTTACACAACTTTAGCTCCTTTCAGTCTCATGACTAGTAGTTGTAGCATTTTTCAGTTAAGGTTCAGCCCTCTTGCAAAACCTGCTGGTTTGTGAGGAAGGGGATTGCAGAGTCTCCAACTTTTTCCTTCTGCTCTTCAAAGACAACTATGTCTTTCACCTTTCCCTTTCTGTGGGCAATAGATGCACACCCTGACCACAAACTGTTATTGCATAAAGATTTTCAGGTTATGATGGGCCATATCTGACCAGAATTCAGCTCCTCATCTACAACATGAAAAGTCAAGGGCGTAAGAACAGTACTTTCAGGAGCCATCAGGCTAAGCAGATGTCTCCTACGTGAGCCAGTGCTGCTAGTGTAGTCAATATAGTTATGTTTGTATAATTGCAGACAATTACATAATTATGAGACATGCATGCTATGCTATTTAATGGTTACTTGTGAATCTGCATGCTCTCAATGGCAAGCACACATAGCAGTGATGTTCCATGTTTCTTTCTAACCAGTCTCTTAGAAGGAGTAACTTAAGAAGCGAAAGAATATTAAAAATTAAGTCACTTTGCTACAGCTCCTAGTTCCTAGTGGAGCTGTAGGTTAGGTTTTGCCTATTAAGTGATTCTATAGGACTGTGAAGTGCATATGAAAGCATTGTTTCTAGTCTTTTTCTGATAGAAGGAAAGCACATTCAGAAGATTTTTATCTGAACAAACAAAAAGTAAATTTAAACATTTGTATCATGTTACTTTTGTCTACAGTTATGACCTTTTCAGCCCAGAAATTTTGCTCAACATATAAAAAGAGGGGAAAGTCAAGATTTTGAACTAATCAGGAGACTATGTGGTTGACAGAATCACTGACTGAACTGAGATGGGGCAGGGCAGGAGTTACTGCAATACAAAAAAACCCAAAACCAAACAAGCCAAACAAAACCAAAACCTCTTCCTTTCTACTAGCTGGAATAATTTTTATTTTATTGCATGTAAAATATTACTACCAACATTTACAGCTTTCTATATAGCATCTTATGCAAACCATCTGCTGGGATTTTCATATTTATGCATATTATCACCAGGACAGTAAAATACCAAGTGTGCCTGTACAGTAATGAGAATGCAAGAACTGTACCTAGGGAATCTCAGCAACTCAAGCAGAAGCTGGGCTCTTCCTGGTCTTAGGGAAGATGAAGGTGCTTGGAGATGCAGGATATTGGCTCAGACAAGCAGTGACTCAGTCTGCATGCAGGACTGGCCATGTGCATGGGCAGCAGGAGGCTGACAGGGCTGGAGCAACTACTTGAAGCCTAAGAAACTGTGAAGTAACTTGTTGAAGATCGTCCTAGTGCAGCAGGCTGCAGGGGAGACTGGTGACAGGGCTGTGGCCTCACCACGGGCATGGCGTGGGCCCAACAGCCACCCCCTCAGGGAAGGCAGGGCTCTGGTGGGTGAAAGCCAACTGCACCTCCTGCCCCATGTTCAGGAGCAGGCAAGCTGCAGGCAAACAGCCTTTGGCAGCCCTGCTAAAACCGGTGCAGATTTATTCAGGAGGTTCAAATCCATTTTTCTGCTACATCAGTTTTCAGCTTTTGTCTTTCCCATCCCTAACTATCCCAACATACAATCAAATACTCCATTTGCACACAAACCCTTTTCAATTAAAACACTAACAGACATAATTGGTCATTTCTGCATTGAGCTATTTCACTAACATCAGACACACAACAGGACACTGCTCATGGATCCCCTAAGATATTTCTTTAAGGACGCTCTTTCCAAAGTCAGTACAATTGCTTCAGGGGGGCAAGCAGAAACACCTGCCACAGCACCGCATAAACATGGCTTAACTCCAGCTCACCTTTTCAAACAACAGAAGACCAGAACGCAACCAGGAAGAAGAAAAGACTCACCAGACGTATCACTGTGCTCGTTTTTGAAGAATTGGAGCGGTAAGACAGGATCCTTTCGAGGACGGACCAACCGACTAAGGGAAGCAGGTGTGTCCCTCCCGGGGTGTCGCCCACAGGGCCCCGCCCGAGAAGGGCGGGAAAGTTTGAGGAGCGGCTGGGTCTCGCGCTGGCCGTCCTCCATTTTGTGGCTTCGGCGAGCCCAAGAATGGTACCTCGAAGAGCGAAGTCCCTTCAGCTGGCGCCGGGCTGTACCGACGCTCTGTACGGTTCTCTCGAAAAAACACTTTCCGGTCGCGGTGAAGGGGAAAGGCCGCCACCGTCCCCGGCTGAGGTGAAGAGCGCCCTCACGGCTCCTCTCGGCTGAGGGGAGAGGGAGGGGCTGGCGTCGCACTTCGCGCGCGTCCGCCCACCTGAAGAGGGGGTGAAGGGTAGCCCTCCCGCCCGCTCCTGCACCCCTCAGTGGGGAGGAGGTAAGCAGGGCCTCCGGCTGTCCTGAGGGAGCACTATGATGAACTCCCCCTTTCTTACGGGGGTCCCTTTCCGATGGCTGCCGTATATTCACGCTTTTTTTTTTTTTTTTTTTTTTCTTCGGGGCTGCAGTCCCTCTTCAGGCGTTGCTTTGGGAAAAGTTTGAGGGAAGGACATACTTTACCTCAGCGAGTATGAGATGAGGGGGTAGGAACAGCCCTGTGGCTTGGGGTGGCCTTACTTCAATCTCCTTGTTTGTTTTTTTTAGAAACTCCTTTTCTAGAAGAGCATGAGGAATCACTGAAGGTCTTCTGAGGAGGAATTCCTGTTCCTCCCCTCTCAGCTGAGGAAGGACCCTGAAGAGAGGAAAGGCAGAGGATGGAGGTGAGTGCTGAGCAGACAATGAAGGGGATGGAGGATAGGCTGAGGGAGGAGAAGGAAGAAAGCATCACAGAGTTGTAAGGCCCCACATGACCTTCTCAGGAGTGTAAGGATTGGGGACTTGTGACAATCACATGGTGGGGAAAGTGGAAATTTCAAAAGATGAAATATACGTATATGACTTATATGGAGAAAAATAACTAGAGCAAATGAAAAAAGTGTAGGAACACTGATGGTTTATAACAGATACTGTAATTCCACAAAAAGAGTTAATATTCATGTACTAAAAGAGTATTTGAGTTATTCAACTTAAATATCAGTTTCAGTGATGTTCTTCATCAGCATAACTTTTTTCAGAACCTGTTGTTACATCTTCAGATTATATTGTGAACGCCTACAACAGATTTTACTAAACCAAACCTGTCTTTATAGTTCTTTAATGTCAGTCGCCATGTATATAACATTCGTTATTGCAACAGATAAAATAATGTGGAGATTGCAAATTGCAAGGTAGTTCAAGAGAGCAAATTGGAAACAATTACATCAGATTATTTGAGACTGTATCCAACCTATAGTAAGGGTGACTATGTGTGTTGTAATTTTGGGTTGAGAACGGGCTAGCTAGATCTCTTTAATAGTTTTAATCATCTATAAAAGTCTATAATTTAAACCACTTAAACTTACTTGAACATGTTATCATTCAACAGCAGAGAAATTATGCTAATAGCATTATTGTTATATTTTAAATGGTGCTAATTTGAGGCTTCTAATAATACAGATGTACAGCTCAAATGTGTTAGTTATGCAGTAGAACATGACATAAAATAGGTATTTGTCATTGTTAGAAACAAAATGGCTTGGGTGAACAACAATTGCACATCTTTTCATTAGGGGAGGGGACATGCTTGTCAGCAAAACAAAGTGGCTCATAGGAAAGCATTAGTGAATAAAAGTAATAAGGAAAAGCTGTTGCCCGTGGAAGGAAAAGGGACAAATGTGACTCTTGTCTGTATTGTTATTTGCTGGAAACAAAACCCATAATGCTACCTCCTATATTAAAAAAATCTTGATTTTAATGGGTTACATCCACTAGTGCAGAAATAATGCAAGCTGACTCTTTGTCATCTCAAAGGTGAATTGAGATTCCAACTCAAAAAAACCAGTATGATTGTGTTTGAAGGAATACAAAAGAAACTGCAGCTATTAGGTCTCTAGTGAAAAAGGCTTTGGAGATCTGCTGCAGAAACCAGTAACTCAAAATGAGATGACTGCATTTGTTTATCTGCAAATATATCAGGAATATACCAGGGTACCTGGAAAATAGCTTATTCGTTTTGGGGTCCTTTAAAAAAATTCTTTTGCTTTGTGGGGAATATTTTAGTATCAAGAAATGAGCCACAAAGTAATGTTCATTTTATGTTCATAAGTATTCTAGCAGAGCCTTTCATAAATCTGTTTTGATTTATAAAGCAATAGAACAGTTTGAGAAATGTATATGCACTAAATATTTTCACAAAATTGTAACCAAGCTAAGCAGATTTCACATTAGTTCTGTTCCAGGCTACTGATACTTAGTGTTTATCCTTGAATAAGCAATGTATTTTAATGAATTCTTACAGCACCAATATTAGCTTTGTTTTTCAAGAATGCATTGAAGGGTATGTCTTGTGTATCTACTACATCCTGTCCTCATGTGTACTGTAACTGGGCAAACTTGCCTCAGAATTGGGGTAGCCACAGGGTTGATTTGGTGTGTCAGTTTTTAAGACTATCAAGTGTTACTTTTAACACTGAATAGCTAGGTTATATTTGAGGAAATAAGTAAAGGAACAGGAAAATATAAGTATCCCTTATTCATGGATGAGTTGTCTGTTTAATTTTCTTAGTATTCTTTCCTCAATAAAACTTTTTTCCTTGTGATGAATTTTCATATGGAAAAATGCTTAATGACTGGAAAAAGGATACTATAATGTTTTGTATTCTAATTTAGCCATGGATAAGTTTTTAATATTTCTGCAGTAAGATGCATTGAGAAAATATACAATATGATTTAAAAGTACAGAACTGCTTTTGAACCTCTGAAAAAGAGGAAGCATGCTTTTAGTTAGGGTTCATTTTCTATATGTGCACAGTGAAGGCCTGGATGAAAGTATCATTTGTCATTTTGAAAGCAAATGAGTAATGGAGTACTCTTTGGAAACACTTGATGCATCTGCAGTGCTAAATGATAGATTTTTGCTGTATGGGTACAGCTGCGTTAACTTGCATTTCTTAATGACTCTGCATTTTGGTAGGATGCTGCTGGCCATTAATCCTTGAGTTGTGGGTTTTTTATTTCTATTTCTCTTCCTTCAGGCAGAATTAGTATTCTGGTGGACATCTGAGGATATCACGTTCTGTAAAAATTCAGATCTGAATTTCCTTGCTTGAAGAGGCTGTTGAGATAAATGTGTTAGTATCCTATGTGAACTATGTGGCCTTCCAAAGCCCTCCATTAGCTGTCAGCTTCCCTGGATGGAAAATAGTTTAGAAGGGGAAGCCCTTGCTCATGGTACTACGCTGTTGGGTTTTTTATTATTCTTGATTCTAAGAATAAGTTGTGTCTCTGTTACTCATGAGACATCAGGTTTAAATAAGAAAAATGAGGGCAAACCGAAAACAGCAGATGAAATATACTTTGCCCTCTTTATTTTGATACCAAATCTCTTTTTAAATTGGTGTTTCCAGACTGTTCTCTGTTCCTTTGGCTGCCATTTTAGATGAATAATCTAGCAGTTGTTGCACTGACAAAAATCAGTTTATCATAATTATCTCAGCTCTTTTATGTATTTTACCAAGCCGGGTGCTGCTCCTGGATAGTCTTGAAAGAAACAGAGTATACTTTGTATGTTATTCTAGGAAGGATATTTTTATAATTTAATTCAGTACAGTCATTCTTTCATATTTGTTATCTGGACATCATAAACTTGATATTTTCTCCAAACTTTGTCATACTTAATGACCAGTATTATGGTTAATGACCTTTAAGTTTATTTGAGGTGTTAGTCTGAACAGATGTCACCTCTTAGCCTCCATTTAGAATCATTATGGTGCTGGAAATTATTATTTCACTTGTGAATATTGATGGCTTTCTCCCTGACAGTTGGGATGGATAAGATCTCCTTCACTTAAATAGGAGAATGGGGAAAGGCTGAGGGACTTGCTTCATTTTAGTCTGGAGAAGACTGAAGGGGGAATCTGGTCAATGCCTATAAATACTGAAGAGTGTGGATCAGGAGGATGGGGCTAGTCTTTTTTTCAGTGGTGACAAGAGGACAAGAGGAAATGGGCACAAACTTCAACATAGGAAGTTCCATCTAAACATGAAGAGGAACTTCTTTCCTTTGAGGATGGCAGAGCCCTGGAACAGGCTGCCCAGAGAGGTAATGGAGTCTCTGAATCTGGAGATGTTCAAAACCTACCTGGACACATTTCTGTGCAACATTCACTCTGCTTTGGCAGAGGGGTTGGACTAGATATTTGTAAAATAAAAATAAGATCTGGGCATCCAGTTTTGCCATGGGAGGTAGGCATGGAGTCATAGCTAATGTCTGCATGAAATCGGAATTTAAAACTGTTATTCGTGCAGAAGGCTATTTTGGATTCTGTGAATGGAAAACAATTCACTGAAAAGCAAATCTTAGTGTCACATGAGCAATTTCTCATTGATATAATTTCAAGTACAGTTCAGAGAGTAAGGGCTCCAAACTGAGATTATTCTCAGTCTCTATTGAATCCTGTGATGAAGCTTGAGTCTTCAGACAGTGGGTAATTTGACAAGCTCTGAAAAGTCTAGTATCTAGGGTGGATAGAATGAATTGAAAGCGTCAACCTTAATTGTGAATTTTCTTGCTTTTGTGAATGTTATTTTTATAGTTTAATGTGATCACTGCTGCTCTTACATCTGCAATGATAACTGTATAGATTAGATAGAGATGTAAGTGCTGAGGAAAAGGACATTTAGCACAATTTATAATTGCGTTATTCAAGTTCTTTTTTTGAAGGCATTCTGTCAGAACAGCTAGAAAGCGGAACAAAGAATGCATCTGAGCTGAATTGATGTAGTGTGCATGTTGATTACAATTAGAAAATTTTGTGGCTAGCATATATTAATTGGAACTACTGCTGAAAATGATTTTATGTGAAGCATTTTTGTCAGTAAAAATATACTTGAATTCTGTTGAGCTCTTTTCTTGGTTTGTGAAGACTGACATTCTTATCGTTACCCATATAGAGCACATTATGGTAAGAAGATAAAATGCTTTTAGTGTGTTTCTTTTGTATTGGCTTTTTGTGAGATGTTTTTGTTAGGTTCTTTGGGTGGAAGTAGACCTTCCTATCTCTTCGTTGCAACTACTTTTTCATTTATGACCTTTATTGTTGGAATTTGCACGGGGAGTTAATGGAATAGCCTGTTTAATGCCTGGCAGTAAAGATGAAGTCTGAATTATCAAAGATGAAGCTTTTAATGTCAGGGTGACTGCCAAAACAGGATTACTGAGAAGCTGGATGGTCTGGCTTGGTGTCCAAAACAAGCCTCTACAAACACAGCTATGGCATCTGAGGTATAATTTGTGCCTAACATAACGGTGCTGGCAAAAGCTGCTTGCTCTACATTTGTACTACCAAAAATAAGTGTTGTGATGATGTTGCTAATTACAGCTCTCTTATATCTGTGATAGATGATCATCATACAGATCAAGATGAGATGTCATGAGCAGGGCCTAAAAATTTGACTACCAGAAACCATATTGTCTTATGT
The DNA here is from genome assembly GCA_004320125.1 of Scolopax mira. NCBI lineage: Eukaryota > Metazoa > Chordata > Aves > Charadriiformes > Scolopacidae > Scolopax > Scolopax mira. The sequence continues at coordinate 49,438 of BJBW01000604.1, read as the reverse complement.
TGGTAGCTTTGAAATACATTTTTAGCTTTATTGGTACTGAGGTATATGTAGTTTAGGTATTTCTATTATTCTATGTGTAGTAATAGTACTGCAATAATAAAAAGGGAAGAAAAAATTGTAAGTGGGATTAGATTCCATCTGGTTTGGCTTGATATTGATCATGGATAGTGATGCAAATTCTGTTTAACTCTTGATGCTCTGTGAAAAGTTGGATTAAGACGATGTTATGGTTACCATTCTATCTTTAGCTTTCATTAGAATTAGGTTTTTTCAGATAGTTTTAAATAATGTAAAGTGCATTAGAGAGAGTTTGGGAACTCAATTTTACCCTTCTAACCCAGTGCTGGTCAAATTAGATGTAAATTGCAGATGCAGTAGTATTCTAGCTCCTTATACTTGAAGTGTCAGAGAAAATAAATCCTGGTTCTTTCCTTAACTATTATGCCTGAGCCTTAGGGTTTCCATGTTGTGGAGGAGACATGTATAATTTATAATTGTTTATTTTATGCCTCCTCTCACCTCTGTGACAGTGATATACTGAGGATGATCAGGTAATTGGACAAAGGGCTCTAGTTTTCTAGAATAGAGTTCTTGCTTCCTAGAATGACTCTGCTGCTGTGGTCAGCAAGCATACTTAGGATTATGCCTCCATAGTGATTTTATGACAGATTAATTTTCCCATGGTATTTCTTCTAAACCCTACTTGTGTCATCCCTGATCATGAAAATTATTCAGAACCTCGGAGCTTGTCAGCACAGATAATTTTGAGGGCACTAAACTAGAATATGAAATGCAACATCCTAGTTACTCTGCCAGCTCTCTTTGCCACACATTTCAATCTGCAGTGAGGAACCTTGCAGGTAAGCATTCTTGGGTGTGCTAGGAGAACATATGTGGGGCTGGTACAAAGTGGCTTGTGTGCTGTCAAGGTGTACAATAGTTCACAGCGCTGACTGTTCCATGTTAGACAAATCCTTAGTAAATAACAAGAGCATTGTCAATTTAAAAGTCTTGGCTTACTGACTCTGCATGTTTCAAATTGACATTAACCTCACTAAAATGTTATATTTTACAGGGGAATACACTGTTCCTTAAAAAGAAAAAAGATGGGAGGGGAATGGGCAAGAAACATGGGCCTTCTTGCAGTTTTAGTAGTCATAATGTTTTTCTTTTCCATCCAGTTAGGTATTCTAATGTGGCTGGAAATACAACTGGAAAAAATTGCCCCCAGTGGTATTGAACCTTGGAAATAAAAATCTGTATTTTAAACACAAACTGCATGCAAAACAGGATAAGAGAAGAAAGCAAGTCCTACTTAGAACACACACTCAATCAAAAATGTCAAAACATACATGCTCCTTTAAGAGGTCTTTATACAGTAATTTGCTTCTAATATGTATAATTACTAAAAAATAGTACATAAGCCTTAAGTCTTTGAGAAATATTTTTTCAAGCGTGATTCCTGGAAAAATATTTAATATGATGATGGTACTCAATAGAACTAGAAATTCCAATGGTAAATGATCATTTTAAACACAATCCCTCATGCATTTAATATGCAGAAAAACATTTATTCTTTTTGGTTAAAAGATTGGATCTAAACAAGCAGTTTCTAATACAGTTATCACTTTCCTTTAAGCAGATTTCTACATATATATAAATTCTACAGAACTCATATACAGCTACTCTGCATACGAAAGGCAGATCAACTCTCACAACGAAATCTTAGTTGGATCTTCCTTGTTTTTTTCTGGTCTCTGCAAGTCCTCTGTACTATATACTCTCACCTATACAACTAATACAGGTAAAAATGTAACAGCAGAAAAGGTTCTTCCTCCAATTTGTGCATCCCTTGTAGCACTGAACAGAATGAATTTTTGTGGTGAGAGCTTCTTGAAATGGAAGATGGTAAAAAGGGAAAATTGGGATTTATAGAAAGACCAAAAGCAGCTGTGTAGCAAAAAAAAAAAAAGCATTTGGGTGCATATGAGAGAAGTGACTTTGAAAATCTGGAAGAGAAGTTGGTAAGACTACAAGACAAAACAACAGAGAAGGGAAGAAACCCTTTAGAGGTATTTAATGAGAAAATACTTGGGATAAAGACTATAATAGGAAAAAGCTAGTTGTATCAGTAGCTGTGTTCTAAAACCATAATTGCACTGCTTTGCTGGGGAAGGAAAGAAATGAACTGAATTCATTGTCTTAATGATAAACTTAGCAGATGGGCAAAATGAATACATAATAAATTGTGCTTTGTTTCTTACATAGCAGTTTCATAAAATATTACAATGTTCTGCATTTTCTCCATCTGTTTCTACAAAAATAAATTCATTTCTTCTGTTTTTCTCACTCCTTCTGCAAAATTATTTGATTTTAATATCTTCTAAACTTGAACGGTACAGTCCTTGCCATAAGATGTCTTAATCAAAACCTTGTTGTCAAAGGAAAGATACAGCAGTGTGGACTTGTGCCCTAAAAATTCATACAGATACATTTGCAGAATTTTGAATTGTCAAAACAGTATATAATTGGTTAACATGTTTGGCTTTAGCTGGTTTGAGTTTCATTTAGGAGAGTTAGCTTTGGTGTCATAGGTGATCTTTCTCAAAACTAATGTATTTTCTAAAGCAGACACAGCAGGATTTGTAGCTTTACTCACACAACTAAATTTTTTATGTAATTGAGTCATTTGTAGGAGCACGCCTAGTGTCTGATAAACGTTAATAGAATAAAGTTTTCTTTTGTGCTATATTTACATGTTGAAGTATAGCAATACAATTTATCTATAAGTGTTTAAAATAAAGCTATCAAACTTATTTTGAGATCATACCTGCTTTCCTTTAACATCCATCTCTTTATAGAACTCTTCATTTAGCCCATCACTCTGCACTAATTTGATACAAAACCAATTCCAACAAACTGATTCAGACCTTGGATGCATTGATAACATTGTTATGTGTAATTAGTATTCTGCTGCTGCACTTCTTGGTTTATTACAACCATATCTGAAGGCATGTTCAGAGTCAGGTTTGTTCTTTGACTGCTCTTGGTATGCATACTTTTTGCTAAAAGTCACTGGAAATGTCTGGAAAGTCTTTTGTAAGCAGTTCACAATGAGGATAGGTTAGGTGAGATTTATACAAATGATGTATGAAATTAAAGTAGCTGAACTGCATGAATTATCATATCAATCCCTAGTTGTGGTCCTAATCCCAGTTTTCTGCAGTGGCAGCCTTGGGTTCTGGTGGCCTTGGATTCACCAGCAGTGAAAGGTGCAGAAGCCATTTACTCAACATGTGTGAGAGAATCTTTGTCAGGGTTATTTGAAAGACTTGTGGAAGCAAGTCATACAGTTCCTTAAAAGTGTTAAAATTTAATTATGATCTTAGTTGTAAAGCATTGTTAACCTAAAGAAAAACTGTTGTTAAAGAAGTTAAATTTCTCAAAGTATTGCAAATGTATCATTAATTAAAAATACTGTGCCTGGGAGAACAGGAAGAATTTGTAAAACAAGATGAAATTTACCCACACAAATGATTTCATTAAATGCGAAACCTTTTACCGTATCTGTTTGCATTTATATAAAAGTGCTTTATATTCTGTCCTAACGGATTGAGAATTTTTTGCATCAGTTTCGTACCATGTATCAAAAACAAAGACAAAACAAAGACAAAAAGACTTCTGGTTGTTTTATGAATCGTGAATTTGTCATCATATTTTATGGATATGACTGCATTATGTTATAGTGGAAGCTATGTTCCTTAACTACTGTGGTAGTCTTGCCCTAAAACCCTCTTTTTTTCTTTAATGTAGCAAAATTTAAAAAGAAATCTAGAAATAGATGCTTGCTTCTGATGTTTCAGGTATGCTCCCATCTGCCAAGTTACACACCTGAGAGTTCAGAGTTCTTGTGAGGGTTTTTTATCCGTATGAGCTGTAGGTATTGGGAAAGATCTCTAAACAATACTGGTTTCTGGAGAATATGAGGAGAGGCTCAAAAATACCTTCTTTTCTATTTAAGAAAAGTTATATTAGATGCTGTTACAAGGAAAGGTTTAATGATTATATAAAAAACTCTGGTGGTTTGTTGGGTTTTTGTTTAGTTTGTTTTTTTTTTTAAAAGCATTTAATCAATAAAATTTGCTTTTCATAGGTAGGTTGTATAGATACTGGTCTTAATTTGTGATAATTCTAGGACTAGTATTTTTCTCTTTTATTTTTAGTTTATTGTCAACAAAACTAATGGAAACCAGTAATACAAAAAGCATCCCATGCAAAACATCTATAAAGAAATATACCATGCTGTCTAAAAGTGACTCTGAATGGGTTTTGTGCCTAACTACACCTAATTTTTAATAAAATATACTTAATACCATATATTCAGCCTTGCAATTTAAGAGCCTCAAGAACTATTGAATGGAGTGTTACCCTTTGTTGCTATGCTAATGACAATAAGTCTTACTGAAATTTTAGTTACCTGTGTCCTTTTTTTAATCTTTAAGCTGAATGTTTCTATCCCTATGAACCATTCAATTTTTTAGAAAAGATTGCAAACTGCTCATAACCATATGCATTAGACCATATGCAAAATATTTAACTTCTCAACAACACATTATAGCCTTTGACAATGTGACTTTTCAAGTGAACTTGCATAGTATTTGTGTTCTAGATGTGACACTCCTGTGGCCTACACTTGCTGCCTAAGGGCCTTTACTTCTCTTTTTAAGAGCCCATAGAAGGAAATGAGCAAAGCTGATAAATAATTTTTCCAAGACTATTTAAAGATGGTTTCACAAATTTTAGAATTGTGTACTCACTACTACATTACTTTTCTAATTATTTAGTCATACCGGAATGAGATTCCTCAAGTTACATGAAATGTTTTGAACCTGAGATTCAGTAGTACCTGCCAACTGAAAACAATACTGTAACTTGTCAAAATCAGTATTGTAATTGTAGCTTCTTTAACATTTGGGCCATATTTCTAGAAATACGCCTATGAAGTGAGGTCTATTAATACAAGAAGATGTACAGCTATTTCAGTAGGACTTGTCAGCTACTAATTAGATTTATGAAATGGTTCTCAGGCTACTTAACACAGCCCAAGAAGCTTCTAGGTTCTCCATCTTTGGCATAGGCTATATATGTATATATAAGAATCTTGCAGACAGGGGTTAATGTATGAATGAACGGGTTTCTCTTATGGTTTCACTGCTATGCACCATTCAATAGCACAATTCAGATGCGTACCAAAAGGATTTATTAGAGAGAATCAAAACTGTATGATGAAGGAAGTAGAAGATCAAAAGAGCAGCAAGAAGCACATAGTGAGAGATGTTGTGCTTGTAAAAGAAGCAAGTTAAAAACACAGGGGAAAAAATACAGATTAGAGGGATAGGTTTTATATCACAAGTGGAGGAAAGAAAGTTTATAAGGTTGTAAGTACAGAGACCCCAAATGGCTAAGAATTGCCTAGTGCCTAGCAAAGATTTGTCTTTGCTTTGTTAATCTTCCAAAAGAAATGCAAAGCACACTGCAAGATTCTCAGTGTTCAGATTCACATGTTCCTTATCTGTCTCCTGCAAGTAGAGGCAGTTGCTTCCCTCCCTCTTCAGATGCCTTTTACTGTGTACTGCTGATTGCAAATGAAGGATTTCATTTAATATGCCAGAGACATATTACAAGATATTTAACTTAAGTGACAGATTCAGCCATCCTTTTACTGCAAGTTTAATTTATGTGGATTTCATTTATAGGAATCTAGTCCCCAAAAAAATGTCTTTTGGAAAGAAAAAAAGCCTTAAAAAGTCACTTGACAAAAACTTCCTGTTCAAAGCATCGAAGATTAAAAGTATTTAAACTTTAAAAGAAATGGAGATGTATTAAGAACACATTTTATACAGAAATGCAGAAAAATAGATATATTTTTCCCCTCTGAATTAAATGAAAACTTGCCTGTTGTCTTTCTCCAGTTCTTCTGTTGAGTTCACTTCAGTGAATTTTTAATGAGGTCAGAGGTTTGTCTGGTGCTTTATTAAGCATAGTATATGGAATTCAAGAATTGTAAAAAATTCATATGGTAAGTCTATTAAATGTTTTATTTCTATTTTAATAATAGGTCCGAAAGGAACCCAGAACTAAAATCAGACCTTAAATTTTGATTAATTGTGTGGTAAATCAAAAAAGAAGGTGAAAAATGACCTTCAGTGTGCTTTGCTTCCCCTGTGGGAAAGAAAAGAATCAAATTATGATTTATTTTTTTCTCCACCCTCTATGTGGCAAGAAGAACATTGATACAGAGGAGAGTTTTTTGGTACTTCTAAGAAGTAATTGTACCTTATTGTAGAAGCACTCTTTAGATTGGGATGTTTTATACTAGATAAGAGGCTTTTTGTTCCAAACTGAGTAGTTTTACATAAAGATCCCCTAACAACTGGGGAACCAGTTTAGTAGCTTTCTCAAAGTAGCCAAAAGTGATCCTAGTGTCTTCATTGCTTGAGTCAAGAAGGAATAGGGGAAGGAAAGACAAGAGAGTAAGAACAGAACTATGATGTTCACAATTTTTTGATCAATTTAGGTTGTTGGGTGTTTGCTTTTTTTTTTTTTGATAGTTGAACTGGGAAGTAAAACAGCCTCCAGGATACTGTGGGGCCACAGTATACTCTGCATTCCAATATGATCTAGTGCAGTTGATATTTTAACTAGTGCAAGATAGCCCACGGGTTTTGGTTTGGTTTGGTTTTGGGTGGTTGTTTTAGTAATAATTAAAAAATGATATAAATATAGTCTTTGACTTCTAAAACTTTTTCATTCTTGGTAATATTTATAGTACTGGGACATCAGTATAACTATGATAATTATCACAGGTCACATGACAGTGTGGAGAAAGCAGAATATCCAAGATAATTGGACTGCCTATTCGCATCCATACATAATTCTGTTTGGCTTAACTTTTATATTTACACTTCATGTTAGGGGCTGACAGGGTCACTACTGGGTTGCACATCACTTTGATCCATTTATTTTCTGCCTATGGATTTAATAACCATTTCTGGATTTCCTTTGGGATTTGGGTATCATTCTAGATTTCCTAATAGCTGGTTGTTCATGTGATGATCACACGCACCAACTGCTTATTCAGAATTTACTTTTCCAGCTTGAACTGATTGAGACATTGGTAGCCTGAAAAGTTAATGAGAGAAGTTTATTTGACTGTATTCAGTTGTAATTCTTAAAAGGCAGAGTATATCTTTGGTACAACTGTGTTTGTAAGAATTGAATGTATGCAATATCATGCTTCTATTCATTGGGGTTTTGGTGCATAACAGCTCCATTTGTATGTCACATTGTATTATACTTCATTAATATCAGTAGCAGTCAAATGGTGGAAACAGTGCTAATAGAACTGTGCATTTATCAGTTACTGTAAACCAAGGAAATGGTGCTTTCAAATGGATTCATAACGATTACAGCTACAGGCTAGTGTGGTTGGTCACATGAGGAGGAGGTCTGTCCAAATCAGAAAGGACCACATGACAGAGAAAAACCTACTCCATAAAAGAACAAGGCGGTGGTTCTTCTCACTATTTCAGTATGACATCTGCTCAAGTTTGAGAAGTCTTACTGCAGGATTTTGATGATCCAAACAAAAACCTGCCTGTGTGACTACAGAGGTTCTTTAGGACTTCTCCAAAAAGTAGTGTCAGTGAGAAGGGTATGGGTCTGGAACTTCATTTTCTTTTGTTTTCTTTGATATACATTATCTTAGACTTTGTGTTCAGTTTTATGTTGCTTGTCACATGCTCCCAAAGAGAGAAGCTGTGAGCCAGGCTGTCTATTAAGGATAGTCCTCTGGGAAGCATGCTTAGAAAGGTAGCATGATTGAACTGTCTTCTCAAAACAGTAATTTTTGAAGCCTCATAGGCCTGGGATTTCTGGCTGTAGGTGATTGCTGACTGAACAAGTGAAGTTCAGTCAAAGCTTTGAAATGGTAATTGGGTTCTTAAAGGGTCCTGTCTGTTGCTTTAGCCAAAAGATAAAACTTTATTTCATCTTTATCTTATGTCACATATTTGCAGGAATAAAAGCTTACAGAAAAATCAAATATCATAAATATATGAATTCTTTTAGCAAAAGTACAATGTAAATATATTATATGTAACTTTTTTGGGAAAAAAAAATAAAGAAGTGAAAAAACGTGACACTAAAGGCCCAACTAAACTTTTGTAATCTCTTCTACGAGGAATTGCTTAATGTTACTAAATATTGTCTATTGATCCAAGGTTTCTTAAGAAATCGGGCGTTGCTTTCTAGAAAGCCTCTGTATTTTTGTACATTTCAAGGATGGGAAGATTTGTGAGGCTAATTTTTGTTCTGTTCTGATTTATCCCATTGCAGCAAGCTCTACCAAATTATTTTCCTGTTATTCATCTGTTGCCATACTGATAATGGTCCTCTGAGAACAATAGAAATTACTTCAGAAGTCACAACTTGAATATTCTCATTTTTATACACCTTAAAACTTGTATTTACATCTGGCTTCTAGCTAATTCAACTTGTATATATTTTTTCAGAAATCTATGCCTTTTTCTGGATTGTGTATAGTGCATTTTCTTGGTAAAACATTTTCCAGAACTGTGCAGACTGTTCTAGTCTGATTCCTTATGATGAAAGTGAAAGGAGAGCAGAGGGTAGTTTTAAATCTGTGTCTTGCTTACTGAGTGTTTCCTTTCTGTGTTCTATTTTCTTTCACCTCTTTTAGAAAGGGCAGTTTAGTTTTGGTGTAAGGAAAATGCAAAATATCATGTACTTTTCTGACTTTCAAGTAACATCTTTATATAAACTGGCATGAATTGGATTATTAGAAGCATCTTGATTCATTTCAGCTGAGTCAACTCTTTTACTCCTAAAAGTACTAGACACCTTATTAGAAAAATGTGAATACAGACTAACTCCTAAGTGTTTACTACTTCTAGATAAGCTAATAAAAATGAAGTTCTTATCAGAAGATGATATTTCCTTTTATTAGAAAAGAAAAACTGCAAAATATATGTGTATGTTCAGTGCAACAGAAATACTATATAATGATTTTTTTGGAGATAACCAGTGGAGTACTTTTTCATACCTGTGCAGAAAGAAACATGTTTGAGTATCCCAGAATGCTGCTGAGCTTTTCTGTGTGAGTCTATTGACAAAGTATTTATGTTTCTTTATAAGTTGTATTTGAATGTGTTTGTATTTATCTGAAATATTTTAAGCTATTACAAAAGAAATGCTATATCTGTACTTTGTAAATGAAATCACTTTTTTGATTGTACTACTTTTCATTAGTCAAAAAGGGCAATGTTTTAATGTGCACAGAATGAATCTTGTCATGCATGAAATATATCTCATTTACCAGCTTTCAAAGATAGTTCTTTTTCTTGTTGAAAATTAGTGTTTTCATTTTGTTGCACATTACTAACAGAAATTATGATATCATTCACTGAATAGTTGTTTTTTGAAACTTTGTTTTTGGATGGTCTGTATAGTGCATTATTTCAATGAAAAAATTCAAGATGCCATGGCACAGGACAAATATCACTTATGCGGCTGAAGTTAGGTTTAATTCATTTAAACTGCATTGTATTTTTAACTCGCCTGTCTTTCCACTTCCAAAAGACCAAAGTGTACTGTAAAAGTCAGGTTTTGTTGCTTCAGTCTCTCTTGGTAATGATTCTAATTAGTGTTGTGATAATTAGATACAGATGGTTTGCAGGTGGGGAATGCCAAGCTTCATCTTTTTAAATTGCTCAATGTGTCACCTGTTTCACAAAATAAAGAAACTCTACAGGGCCCTGACCGAAAGGCTCTTGGTAGAACTGAAAGACTCCACATGATTTCCTGGATTCTTAGAATGATAGTAAATTCCACTATTGTTTTTGATAGTAATATCTGCTCTGCAGAGCCACTTGTCTAATACTGGATATTCAGAACTATGTGAAAACATTTCTAGGAGAAACGCTGCTATAGATAAGTTATGTTTATGTAATCTTCCTCTAATTGTACCCTTTCTCCTCTGCTGCTCAGTCCTGGGAAAAAACCTACTTGCTGTCACCTTTTCAGAAGCTAGTAAATTACTTGATCTAAAGTGCATGAGGCATTACATGAAAGTTACCCAGGGATATAGTTGATAGTATCTTTTATTTACTGAAATCAGTGACTTTATTTTACTAATTGGGCTATTTTGTATTAAGGTGGTGACAATTGCAACATTTCCACTGTCTTGGAAATTGTATTGACTATTGTATCCAAGTCTTTATCTCGTTTCCCAAGACAAAAAAATTTGCAGTTTAATTGTATTTAGTGCAAAGAAAGTGTGTATGTTGTTAATTTACGAACAAGATAAAGTGCAAGGATGGACTGCTATCTGAGAGACAGCTGCATTTCTGATATTCTTGCTTGAAAGTTCTTCAGTGACCTAGAAAATTTGAACCCAGCCCTTGTGTACGTTCAAACTTCTATTCAGGGCACTTCTCGGATATACCAGAAAAAGTTTCCCCTTATTAAATGGCATTAAAAAGGTTAATTTGATTTTCCTAAAAGTTGATCTAATTAGGCTTCACAATATTGATTTATATAGCTTGTTTTGTAAGGGTTTTTTTTTTGTCTGAAATTACTACTGCCTGGAAAGCCACAGAATGCATTATTGTAAGGGCTAATAATTTTGCATGGCCTTTAAACTTCAGTGATTGCATTGTTCTTTGCTAGTGTATGCTGGCAGGACATAGCTCTTTGGCAGTGAAATGATTCCATGGTACCAGCAAAGAACACTTAAAAAGGGAAAAAAAAATAATAATCTTACTTTAAATTATTGCTAAATACCTGTGACATGATTAAGTGTTTCCAGTATCCTAAGAAGACAGACATAGAACATTGAAGATCTGTCTCGTTGCTCTTGCCTTAGGAACTGCAGTATAGATCAATCCAGAACCATCCTTACCAGAGCTTAAATAATAAGATGCAGCTCAAAAAATGTATCTCAATATATCTACTGTGGCTATATATATCTCTATATTAGCACACCATGATTTGTTGATGCTTACAGATGAGGACTTGATAAACAGTTTGCAATTATAATTGGTTTATGGCTAATCCTTGTGTTGAGTACTATTTTTCTCTGCTAAGCTATTTCTTTGTCTTCCCAACTTATATTTGAAATACAAGAACAGCACAAACAGGGGTACTACTCCTTCTTTTCTTGTTCCTTAAAGGCCACTTCTTATTTTCTGTTCTTTAAATACCCAGGCATGTTGAGGAGAGTGAATTTGGGATGAGTGTGTCTGTCTGAACTGAAAGTGCCTTGTTGAGATATTTTGGACTTTTTATATTGCAAAACCCTTTTGTCCTTGTTTGTGGTTTTATACATGAGATAATAATTCTGCCTTTATTACACACTTGAAATGGCAAAATACTCTTGTCGCAGGGTAGTCAGATCTAAGGGGGGTCTTGCCCCAAGGTAGTACTTCTGCCACAAGGCAATATCTTAACGGACGGACTTCTCATTAGATATTCATGTCACATCCATCAGGACTTTCACCTTTGGCCAGAGAATGAAATTCAGTTCTGGCTGCAGATAATTACTTCCTTACCAGGCAGAAATATGAGATCAAATATCAGAAGTCAAAACTTGTCAAATACTTTTATTTCTATACCCTTCCTTCTTCCCTCTTGGCTGTTGCAAATGCCAATAAATTATGCAAATTAAGTTGCATTTATACAACTTCATATAAGTCAACTACATATAAGTCAAATATATTAAAAATTTCAGAAATTTAGAGAATGCCATATATTATGAAAATCTAAATAATATTGTCAGCATTAGGAAACCTTTCTCTTGTTCCTCTCTTTACCAAGGACTTTGTTTCACTAGTATAAGACTTTCTCTTTTGTTCATCCTGTCAAAATACAAATTTTTCATGTCTGGACTCTTTCTTACCTGTATATCTATGACATATCTTTGACGTTGCTGTGACCACAATATAACATAGCTCTACCCAGGCTAGCTAGCTTGTGGGTGTGTATGTCTTGCCTGTCTGTCCTTCTGTCTGTCTCACTGCAAGTATTACATCCAGAAACTCACTGTGAGCTATTTGAGTATTTATTCAGCTTCTTGGTAGATTTTGCAGCTTGTGTTATGTCACCAGATCCTATAGGTAGTTTGCTACAGGTATCTAAGCAACCCAGTTTAAAACTAGCTCAGGTAGACTGGTACTGCAGAGTAGTCACAGCAGATAGAGTTGCATCCACTCAATTAAACATTTAATTTGAAAAAGCTGTCAGTTTATCAGTGTGTTAAGTCCAGACCTTGCTGCTTGTTGTGTACTAATGTGTATTAATAAATAGGAGTGATATCCCTAGATGAGATTGAATGTTTGGGTCTTTATTAAAGATTCTGTAGTCCCTCTTGAAGAGCAAACGTCGATTGGGGATTTCTTTTCAACAGCTTTGGAACCATGACTTCTTCAGTCCTTCATACAGACAAAACTAATATAAGCCCCTAGTTGGGGATGCGTTTATTATTTGAAATGCAAATATTAGTTGTGTTTTTCTGTTTTACCACTAGATTTTAACGAAGCTTTTTCTTTTTCCTCCTCTATTTATATTATCACTCATTCTTTTCCATTTACTTCACTACAATACAGAGGATATCTCATTCATCAAACAGATTTTTTTTTAAAGGTTAAAAAAAAAAAGTTTAACTGTCTTGAAAGCCTTCTACGCTGTTGCAAGGGTTCCAGGGAGACACCATTTTTTGTCGAAAATGTAGAAACTTAAAAATAAGCATTAATTTGGCAAGAGTTATAACCTAATTTATTTTATCCTGTAGTAAATTTCATTGTGCAGCTGGCTGATCAGCTGTGGCCTGATGATGCCCGAGAGGCACAGTGCTGTGCAATGGACTGTATTTCCATCTTTTCCTTTGCTCCCAAGGGACAGAGGAAGGGCCGTTCTTTTGTTTTGGAGTGAATGTGCCTCTCCTTGGACTCCCACGCAAGAACTAGACATTAGAGGATCTAACACAGTGGTGTCCAGAAACTTGTAAACCTCCTAATTAGACATGTCTTAAGTGTGAAGCAATCAGACTTGAGGTTCTGCCCACCTCCAGGGAGCAGGCAGATAGAAAAGCTGCTGTTTTGCCACTTCATTATCACCCAGTGCACTGAATAGGAAAACTCTGATGTCACCTAGTTGCTATAGCAACAACATCCTTGCTTATCTCTGTTTCTCTGGCAACAATCCCTTACTTTCTGCTATATTCACACTCTCTTTGTTACTATAAAATTCCTTCATTGTGGTTTATATATTCATGGCTCACATCAGGTCACTCCTTAGATTCAGACTCAGTGTCTTCCTTATGCAGAGGATTACTGGACTTCTATCATTTCATGCTAATTTTGGTGGGCTTTGAAACTGGAGAAGAAAACCAAATCATTTAGGAGGCTATGAAGAGGTGTGGTAACAGAGTTGTTAGAAATGAAATTTCATTTTATAGGGTGTAGGATTCATTTAAGTCTGTAGGGTCTGGGTTTCATTTGGGAATTACCCTGGTTTGAATTTGGAGACCTGTGAGTCCTTGTGAGAGCTTAATGCCTGGGTTCCAATTGACTGCTTTCCCTCAGAAGTGGATAAAACTTACAGTCTGAAACTACAAGGTACTTAAAGCTGCCAGAAGCGATACTTGTGGGCTGGGATACTGTGAAAAGTTACAATGTGTGTAGAAACCATTAAAAGACAAGAATATTTGTACAGAAGTTTTGATTTGTGCGTATTTTAAGTTAGAAAGAACCTCCAGAGTTCCCCGTCTGTTCTGACTCCTTGCTCAAAGCACATCTAATCAGATTGAGTTCCTCAGAAAAATTGTTTAGCTCAGTTTTAAACACCTGCAAAAATGAGGATTCCACAACCTTTCTGTGCAAGTGTTTGTGTATTTGACCACTCTTATTGAAGAGGGAAAAAAAAAAAAAAGGAATTTCTAACTTGTGTCTATTGCTTTGCACCTCTTGTCCTGCTGTTTGTTGTACATCTCCAAGGAGAGTTCATCTCTCTTTTCTTTGCATCCCACTGCAGGTATTTGCCTCCCTGACCGTCATGGTGGCTCCTGACTGAACTCACTTCAGGAAGTCTTGTATTGCAGAGCCCCAAACTGGACCTTGTACTGCAGATGCAGTCTCATAGGTGCCAAATAGAGGGGATAGGGAAACCTTCCCTGACCCTGGAAAATTAGTTACTGTTTTGAGTATAACTAGAGCTAATACCCACCTAGGATTTTCAGTACAAGTTAAAGATTTTTCTTTCTGTAGCTGATAAATTTGTAACAGTATTCCATAACTGAATGTTCATATTCATTATGAACTATTGATAATAATGAATTGATTTAGTAGCTCAAGAGGAGGTAAAGAATCTTGATATTGTTAGTAGCATCTACTTTGGTCATCTTTTCCCAAAGATCCATTTAATCAGAGTTATAGCAAAATGACCCTTGCTGACATTCATGTGAGTCTTTTGTGTAAGTGTTCCTGTCATTTCAGTGAAAATTTATCACTCAGTATGCCACAAATAGAATTACAATCTGCAGAGACAGACATGTTCATGTAATACAGCACAATATTAATCATTGGAGAAGTAAAAGGACTATTCCTGAAGCTCTTATTCACAGCTTTTATATTACCTCTTCTGAAATTTATGGATTGATGGATACTGCATATTTATGTATTGTGTCATCACTGCAGCAGTTTATCTTTTAACACTTATCTCACTGAAGAGTAATATGCTCCCTCCACATTAGGAAATTTTTGAAAGCCTTATATAAAATAAAATGCATTCACTATAAATTTATAAAGACAAATTTGAATGAGCTTCGAAATTGATTACTTCCTTTTAGGCAAAGTAACTAATTTGTCTTTTCTGTTATCATTGCTGTCTGATGCTTCAGCATTCTGTCATTGTCTGATGATCATTGTGACCTGCATGATGGTATAAAGGAGATATGGAAGGAATCAATGAAAGGCAGTTTCATTTATTTGATAGAATAGGTGCTTGCTATCAGTATATTTCTAAGTGACTCGTATCAGGGAATTTAACTACACCAGAACTCCTCTTTAAATTTAAATAGCTAAGTAGTAGTTAAGATTCCATATAAATAGAGGAAACAAACAATATCTTTACATGATATTCATGACAATCTGACTATAAAGGCATAATGAACATCGGAACTCACTCAGCTATTAATTGGAGTGATTGATATTGATAAGTGTGGGCTGGATCTTTCTTGCTGATTTGTTGATTCCTTTTTTAGATATTCCCATGTTAGTACCTGTTTCTCTCTTACTGTTTTGTCATGGATGAGATATTAAGGATATGCTTGTATCCAATTGCAAGAGCAACTTCATGTACTATTTCAACAAGCAGTCTAGAGCCTGTCTCAAGACAGAGACTCTCTGAAGGCTTCTCAGTACTCCTTGTAGTGTGCTTGAAGTGTTGGTCTGTTCAGGAATGGTGCTTAGCGTGGCACTAAAGAACTAGTGAGAAAGCACTGGAACTATCATCCTAGGATTTTCCTACACACCTTTTCCCTGTAGGGGATTTTCACCCCCTGCATCCCACCCACCCCTGTCCCCACCATCTTCCTCTGAGGATTTAACAGAGGAGCAGGGTGGCTGAAGCATCTCAAGGTAAGCATTCAAAGTTGAGTGCGTATTGAAGGAAATAGTCTGTCATTGCTGTGACAAGGAGCCTGGAGAGGAACAGAGGAGATATTACCCAGTCTGAAACATTATTGAAGATTTGATTTTTGAAAAAAAAAAAAAAGAAAAAACAAAAACCCCCTAGGTTTAGGCATCCAGGCATCTCTAGCATCCGGGGTTTGTCTTTTAAAACATAATTTAAAAAAACCCAAAACCTGACTTTTGCTTATTGTGTTTTATGACCCTGTGTGTTAGTCACTGTTCTTGAGATGGGAATGGAAATAATAGTTAAGAAGCAATCAGAATTTATAGTCTAAAATAACAGTCTTGACAGTTTCTCAATAAAAAGTAATTCAACAAATTACCGACACTTTTCCTGATCAGAGTACAATTCATAATGCAACAGATAAGTGACATCAGGCTCGGCAGGCTAGTAATCGGCATCCAGCACATAATGATCTTTCTAATTTGTTATGTATTTGCTCTGTCACACTGGCAGTTGGTAGTCATCCCATATCTGGTTCCTTGCCCTGCAGCAAGATTTTTTGAATGTAAAGAATATCTTACAGGAAAACTAAATGAACCAATCACTACTCTTCTACCTCCATTCTTGGCCTCTAGGATTAGAAGTTGTAGATAAGAATTTGAATTATAGCTTAAAACTTACATTTATAATTGTATGTTGTAGTGAATTGTATTTACTATCAGAAACTTCTGAATTATTTATTCAAGCAATTAATTTAGTGGTTTGCTCCTCTGAGTAATCACAGAAGAGTATGTTCTGGCTACTTGAATTTTGTTACTTGGTTTTCCCCACTTTTCTTCTCATAGATGACAAAAGGTTTCCTAGCAATTTAGCACTGTGTTAGCAAGACTTTACTTTATGGTTTTGGTTTTGTGTTTTGTGTTTTCTTTTTAGGTTAATTAAGCCAGTGTGATCTTTTCATGCTGGAGGAGCATTTAAGAGAGACCATGGAATCAGGACTGAATCTACTTATTTTGGTAGATTAATTATAATAGCAGAAATGATACTCTTTCAGTTAGTGCAGCTGTGTTTGCATTTCTGTAGCTATAAGTAAATGATAAAGAATTACTTATTTTTTGTAGTGTTGTGCTGCTTTTAATTTCTGTGTGCCTTCCAGTTTATCAGGACGTCAAATACAAGGTGTTGAGGATGTGTCTAGATTACTAAAGCAAATTTATCATCATAGACGTATATCTTGTAAGTTCTTTTGTTCTTCAGTATTCCTGCCGTGCTTTGTATGGCATCTAAGCATATTTCATGCACTGTCTTTCGCTGTCTAAATTCAAATACTAGCTAGCTACAACCACAAGAGCTTGGTGGTTGCTCTTTATGTAGAAAATCTTGGGTGAACTTCTTGGAAAGTACTTCTACCATCTAGCTGTTTGCTTTTAAGTTAGCCGAGCAGTTTTCATAGACTCGCTTTATAGCCAGTGTAGAAGACAAAAGGATCTGGATGGTGATGAAGAACATGATTCAGGCTTGCTCTCTAGATGATTCTCTGTTTCCATGAATACTGCAGGAGTCTCCAGAGAGAGGCTTAGCCAAATGAAGTACCTAAAGAGTGTAATGGGAATATTTTAATCTTATACTGTGTATGAAGGCTGAAAGCATCTTAAAACCTTGCTTTAGCTGTAGAGACGGTCTCAGAGCTGCAGATCAGCTCTCTCTGGTGAAAGGAAACAGAGGTGTGAAATATGATGACTGTCTGGGGATATAGCCAGTGGTGAATTATTTAAGTGAGGTTTTTCTTGTTTTTCCTGACCTGTAATAATTATTACTATTGTGAATTCATATTTTGGTTGTCTAGTCTTGAGGACTGTTTTCCTCAGCACTGGGGAGTTGGATTCCACAATTTCTTCTTCATATCTTTCACGTACTTTTCCAGCTGTTGGTGTGAGACGGATAAATTTTTAGTTACTCTTTGTATAAGTACACCCCAATTACAATGTCTGAAAATGCTATCGTAAGTTATCAGGATGGCACTTCATAGCTACTCTATATTTTAGATCACATCGTGCCATTCCTGTTACATTAGCCTGTAGTTAAAAAAAGAAAAAATGACAACCTAACTGTGAAGAGAAAATGGGATATGTAATGCCAATTTTGTTTTGCAACACTGGAAATCAACACAGTTGATTGCAACACAGTTAAGTTCTGGCATCTTCTTTATAGAGTTTGTGTATCTGCCTTTTAAAATGCTTGGGTGAGACTGGGTACAGAAAGCCTTTTTTATACGCTTCAAATCTAGTAGAAGAGAAAAATTTAAAAAGCAGAAAAAGGAAAGCTACCATTGATAAATTGCAAGAGGTGGACAAGAAAGGGATCAAATAAATAAGATTTTTCTGGTGAAAATATGTGTTTATTTAGATAGAGTAAACTAGAATGTAAAGCAATTTGTAAAAACATTCAAAAGTAACAGGATTAGATCATGAATATTTTGAAGTGGGTAGAAGATACTGGTTAAAGTTTGTAAATATAACCCTGTATTTTTTTGTCATCAATATGATAATTCTAAAGAAATACTTCCTATCCATATGAGACCTTAAAATTACATAGTCTTGATTCTTTTTTACATTCCACTTCTATACTATTCAATTAAAATGAATACAAATACTAAGAAAGTAGTAGAAAGGAGGGAGTAGAGAAAGGGAAGAAAGGAGGGATAGGAAATAGGAAATCCTGTTGCTGATTTAGCACATGGCACTCAGATGTGACACATTCACTGTGATTTTCACTTTCTAGGTCAGATTGAATCACTTGGCTGGGTTTTGTTTGCACATC
Source organism: Scolopax mira (assembly GCA_004320125.1). Taxonomy (NCBI): domain Eukaryota; kingdom Metazoa; phylum Chordata; class Aves; order Charadriiformes; family Scolopacidae; genus Scolopax; species Scolopax mira. Next base: position 30,907 of record BJBW01000604.1, on the reverse strand, counting down.
TTGTTGGTGACCTGCTGCTTCCATTTAGCACGTACTCTAGAATGATCTTTAAAAAATGTAGCAGTTTTCCATCTGCTGTTCTCACAACAGACTTTATAACCCTGTTGTCCACTTACGTCTTCTAGAGAAGAGAAGCTGCCTGCAATCTCTTCTACTGTCAGTGCTTCTGCTTGGGATTCTTCTTCTGCCCTTTAGGGAAAGGGCAAGGGAACCATTGTGAAATCATCTCCTCTTTTGTGGTTATTGCTATTTTAAGGCCTATTTCCCAATCAAGAAAATGTAATGTTAAATGCTTTTTGTTACCAAATAGCTCCTGATAATAATCCCTATTGGGGAAAAATAGTCTACCTGTTTAAATATAGGATGCTTTTATAAGAAAAGTGGTGACCACAGTTTGTCAGTGTGCACAACACCTAAATGTCCTAGCATGCTAATTTTAGCATCTTTTGCTCCTTTGAGTCTTTTTATATAATGTTGGTACACAACACCCATTTTATATTATTTTGAAATTTTTATTAGTCTCTACATAATCTTTTAATGACCCTGATTTATACAAATATCGATCCATTCTTTGTAGCACAACAAATGTTGTACTGATTCAATTTCAACTTTGCTAGGCTCTTCACCTTTCTGAAGAATTATTATAACCTGTTTGTTTAGAAAATAAATTTTTATTTTAAGTAGCTTGACAAACTTGGTCATAATCTCTGGTGGTTCAGTGTAACAGCAACCATATGGAACTGTAATTTCAAAGTCCCACAGATCTCATTTACTTTTATGCTATGTTGGATTACATGTCAAAATTGTCTTCATGCCATCTGTAATAGTTCTTGCATTCTGAATTGTTTTATTATAGTTTTACTGTAGTTCTTGTTATCTAGAGATTCATTCTTTACATTGGTTACCAACATTTGATTTCTTAAAGGTCCTATGGAGCTTTATTTTTCACATATCATGTTTTGTAGGTCAGGCTCTAGGAACTTCCTGAAAAAATAAAAATTACTCTAAAGATGAGATAACATGCATCTAAGTGAATGTGGTAAACATCAGGAATTTATTTGCTTTAGCTTCAGCACTTGAGTACTGTTTTGCTTGCTGCTCATTCTGTCTTGCTGTAGTACACCAAGAACCCTTTCATTTGTAATTGCTTGGCCTTTCCCACTGAAATTCTCCTGAGGACACTGTAGTGATGGCTGTGTTGAAAGGGAAGAAATGAGAGAAGAAGAAGTGGTGAATAGTTCTTAAAGGAAATAAAAAGCTAACTGCCTTAAATGTTATTTTTGGGTACCAAAAGAGAAAGTGTTTCAGAGGCAAAGAGGTGGCAGCTATTGCCCTCAGGTTTTTTTCTGATTAACACAGTCCTTGTTTCTTTTACACAAATGTCTCTGGTCAGCCACTCTAGTGCCTTACTGACTCTGCAACCTGACCTTGCTTCTGTGAGCAAACTTCATCTTCTGGTCAGAGATGGGGTAAGAGTTTTCAGACTGAGTCTTGCCTGTGGAACTGCTGCAAGCTGTGCAATCATTTTAGAATACTTTGAAAAGGTAAAAGTGGGAAAATCAAAATGAACTGGCTGTTTAGCAGCTGTTTTAATTCTTGATTCATGGCCAAGCCTTTTTGTCCTCCTTTGTTTGCCTTTCCTTCAAATCAATGTTTTCTGTTTTCTTTCCATTTCACTGTCCTCTTATTGAAGCTCCATTGAAAAATTTAAGCACATCAGTGTAATAAGTGAGTAATAAACTGTAGCACTAACATGACAATTGGTGACTTCTCTAGTCTTTTAGCTTATGTTTTTGGTTTTTTTTTCTTCTGTCTGTTTTTTCCATTTGGACTGTTAAGCAAATTCATAAAGGGGCTATATCTTACTTCATGCTTTTACAGCATTTGATACTGTGGGTCTCATGTCACTTACAGCTCTTAGATGCATTTACAAGATGAAAAATAAAATCCAGATTTTTGTCTGTATGGTATTTGCATCTTTTTTTGATGGATTTTGTTTCTTCAAGAAAGCAATTAAGAGAACAAGTGAAATATAAGCAAACAGATTCACCGTAAAATAGTATTTTCTAAGTTGTATCTGCATACATATTACCTCACTGAGGTACCTTGTTTAGTAAGGTTTTAATGATTCTTTGCAGTCTTGCTCATAGATCTGCCATACATCTTTAGTCTGTCAGGCCTCAATAATACTGTTGATACCATCATGTCCAGTGTTCGTGTTTTGGTATTTTATTTCTTTGTGAGATGGTTTGTTTGCTTACACCTTCAAGTCCTTTGCTTGTGTGTCAGCTGTAATTTAAAGGCACTATTTTAAGTTATAGCTGAAGACAAATAGCAACTTGTGGTTCTGGGTGACTTCTTTTTCTATTGCAGTTTATACAAAGTGTTGGCTGCTTTAGGGATTCAGTCAGGATCTCTTGCTGTTTGACATCTGCTTCACACTACCTTTAGAAAAGTGAATTTGTAGAGTTACTATGTGGATGCAATTTTAAGTCCTGAAATAGATAAGAAACAGTTTTAATGATTTGTACATTGGCAAATAAAATACTCTGTGAATGCCACGAGGAGAGCCTACTTGCAAACTGCCAGAATTACGTAAGAATACTGATATAGTTTATAGCTAGTAAAACTTCATGAATTAAAGATTTGACACATGGAGGCACCTGTAATCTAAAATCAATAACCTCTGTCTTGGTTTCTTCCTGAGCTGAAACTCTAATCTAGATGTGGATGAAGGATACCTTGTCATTAAAATGTAGGCCTATGCATTAAATCTCTTACCGGTTACACCGATTACACAAGTTTCCTTTCTGGTGATCTTATATGTGAAAAGTCAAGTGATTCAACCTAAACTATGATGCGTTCTGATGAAGCTTTTTGTACTTCGCCACACTTAAATCTGGTCTTAAATGGCTTTTCTGAAAGCTTTCATTTTTGTAGTAACTTGGTGTGTTTTGGAGAGGCTAGAATAACAAGACAGCCTGTGAGGAGACAAGACAGAATAATAAGGTCACTTACATAATTTTGACAATTTTTTATCTTTTACATAGATAACAGCATTTTGTAATACTTATATCAGAGACATAAAACCTGAACTTTCTCTCTTTAATCCTGTCTTTTTTTTTTTTTTTCTTTTTTTGGTAAAACCGAGAACCTGAACTTTTCATGGCCACTCTGAAATGAATGTATCCAAATAAAGTGGATATGGATACCGGTTTTGTTCTTCAGGTAGACAAATTACAAGATTCTGTTTGCACAAAAGGAATGTCAGAATATATGGGATATTTTAAACACTCTTGGAATGCTGAGAATAGATCCAGCTTTATTAGACTGGTAACATTTGAAGAGTGGTACTGAAGTCACTTGACTGTCATTTGATAGTTGCACTTGACTGCAATTAGATAGTTGACATGCTCTTACCGTAGCTTATTATGTTGAGCATCATCATCAGTGCTTCTCAGTGTCTATTCTCTGTTACTTCACATTTTATTTTGGACTGAACTTAGAACAATCCTTAGAGCTATCCTTTCTGCACTGTTATTTCAGCTGCAGTTATAATAGATGTTTCCTTTAAGCTCTATCTCCAAGTAACTGGATTTATTGAGAACAAACTTGGTCATAAAAATTGACACTTTGTAAAATATTTTTAACAAATGCTTACTGTATTTTAGTCTTGAAATTACAGATATGACACATAAATTTCTGCATTACTGAAATAGCTTATCTCCTTTGTTTTGGCAACATGTTGATCAGATACTATCTTGTTTCCTTTAATATTAGGAACAAAGAGGATATAATGTTGTCTCCCTCTGCCCAATAGGAGAGAAGATGAATTTTTATTCAGATTCTTTGCTTTACAGGGTCACTTTATCATCCAGCACTACTGTTTCCAGCTAAATGAAAAGGTATATTTGAGGAACTCAACAGGGATTTTTTGAGAATCCTTAACCTATATGTGTCTATAGAACCAAATGGGATGTGTCTGGGTGTGCTGAGAGAACTGGCAAATGTCATTGCCAGGCTGTTGTCTGTTAGATTTGCCAAACTGTGGATATGGGGAAGGTTGGAGGTTGAGCAAGATGGGAACACGTTGTCCAGAGAGGTTGTGCTATGGCTGTCTTGTGAATTTTTCTGATCCAGCTATATACAGACCTAAGCAACCTTGTCATAATTCAATGCTTATCCTGTTTCAAGGAGGATGTTGGACTTTTGGTCCCATACAAAGGTTCACTCAAACCTGAAAGATTTCTAAGAGAACAGATTGGTACAGATTTTAAATGTCTATGGGAAGATGTTGGATTTTTTTTCCTCTCTCCTGAGGTAATTGTGTATTTCTTTTGTAAATGCTCTTTACCAATAACATAATTATGAAATTAATAAAGCATGTTATTGCCTCAAAATTTTGGTTTATCTATTTGTCTTTTGGAGAATCTTTTGGGTGTGGGGTATTTAGGTCCATCCCCCCTTGTACCTTACTGATTTATTTAGGCCAAGGAAGATCTTATGCTGTCTTAGATTTCTGGGATTTATAGAAGCCACATGTATACAGGGAAATCTAAATGAAGGATAGGTACAAAACAAGCTTTGAAAGAGCAAGAGAAGAGAATGAATGCATAACTGTGGATTTGATAAAGGACTCTACTTTCTTCACTTTTCAAGACAGAGCTGAGAGATAATCCACTAGCAATCTTCTGTTAAGAGAATTAAGAAGACTGCAGACTTGATGGTTTTAGTATTATACCGTGCTGGATACACTACCACATTTGCTAACTTCCAAACAAAATTCTAGAGGTGCAGAACCCAGACACTGCCTAGGGATATAACAGGTCCCTACTATGTGTGTGTAAAAACTGGGATAAAATCTACAGTTCTAATAAATAGAAATTTGCCCAATGCAATGTATGAGCTATTAAGACTTCATCCATGAGTTATTGGAAGAAGGGAAAAAGTCTCAGGGTCAGGGGACAGTAAAGAGAACCAGTGTTTCAGAAAGTGTGAATTTTAGAATCTTGACTGAGAAACATGCCTTCTGCTAATCTTGAGAGCCTTGTTAATGTTTCCCTTTCGCTCACCTTGGACCGGATGGCTATTTCTAAGATCTCCAAAATATTGATTAAAAATACAGGCGCTTCATGTGCCTGTATTATGCTGGCAGCTAAATGCATTACAGATTCATAGCTGTCATTGCTGTTCACTCTTATTTCCTCCTGTGATACAGACAGTTCCCGTGGCTGTGTTATAATGGGTGACTTCAGGGGTTTCCTACCTTTCTGCATTCATAAGGTTTGAAACCTTTTTTTGTGTGTGTATTTTCTTTGTTCTAAAAATCTATATTCACAGTATCTTTAAACCTTGTTTTGCTTCCTTTTAGAGGATTATTGGTGTTGCTGTCTAAAATCATACTGTCTAAAATATAAAGCTGTATCTTTATATCTGTTTATCAAGCTGTTGTAGTACCTCATATTTTTCCCCTCTGAACACTTTATTCTCTTTGCAGGATCAAGGAACTAACCTATACATTGATCAATTTGAAAAAGAAATGCCTGAGGCAGTGCAAAAAATATTTCATGAGGTTGAAAGCCAGTTATACAAAGGAGTTTGTTGCAGCTTGCTATGTAATATTTCTGCGCCATGACACAGTGCAAAAGGCATCAAAGGACAAAAGATAAATATTTCAAAGTGAATCTGCAATATATTTCAAATAATATTAGGAAATGGAAGAAATTCTGTTATGTGTATGCATATTGGAGCAGGGAAAAATACCCATTGCTTTTTTTTAATTAAATGCTCACTTTAAGTTTTACATTCATCTTGTCAGCTGCATAAACGTTGAATCTTTTATTACTGTTGTGTGGAAAACTCAATGAAATTACTGAAAGTTCATTGCATTGAAAGGGTGATTATTTTTTTTTTTTTGAGTAATAATCTGAAAAGCTGCTGAGGAAAGGGAATATTCATTAAGCTGTTGCAGTGTTGCCATTTTTAGTAGAGCACTGAGGTAATACAGTGTGAATATATATTTATGCATTCTGTATCCCTGGATATGCATCTCCTTGCTCCCTGGGGAGTCACCCAATATCTTCAGGATACTTAAAACTTCACCAGGGCTTTTCCTTTCCTCCCTTTCTTCTGTCCTGTCATGCTGCCGTAGCCACTTGCCCATCGATCTTTTTAGTTGGAAGACCAAAGATCTGTACCACATATGCCTCTATTTCTCCTCATTATTTGGCCAAAATTGCCTTTTTCTTTACTTTTTGCTGCCAGAATCAAGATGAGTGCTTCTAAGCATACAGAGAACAAATAAGCTACTACAAAAAATTATAGAATCGTAGAATGGTTTAGGGTGGAAGGGACCTTAAAGATCATCTATTTCCAATTCCCTCTGCCCTGGGCAGGGACACCTCCCACCAGAGCAGGTTGCTCAAAGCTGCATCCAGCCTGGCCCTGAACCCCTCCAGGGATGGGGCAGCCACAACATCTCTGGGCAACCTGTGCCAGTGCCTCATTACCCTCAGTGAAAAATTTCTTCCTAATGTCTAATCTAAATCCTCTCCTCTTTCAGTTTGAAGCTGTTACCCCTTGTCCTGTCATTACATACCCCTGTAAAAAGTCCCTCTCCAGCTTTTTTGCAGCCCCCATTTCAGATACTGTAAGGCTGCTATAAGGTCTCCTGGGGCCTTCTCTTCTCCAGGCTGAACAATCCAAACTCTTTCATCTTGTTTTCTTAGGCATTGTGCTCCAGCCCTCAGATCATCTTTGTGGCCCTCCTCTGGACTTGCTCCAGCAGGTCCATGTCGTTATGTTGAGGGCCCCAGTGCTCCAGGTGGGGTCTCACAAGAGCAGAGTAGAGGGCCAAAATCACCTCCCTCAACCTGCTGGCCACACTTCTTAGGCAATGCAAACGCACATTGCCAGGTCATGTTGAGCTTCTTGTCCACCAACACTCACAGGCTCTCAAACCAACATACACTAAACCTGGATGTTTTTAATGTGGGAAGGTAAATGTTAAGGCACTGACAGTGCTTTCATCTTACGTACATTGAAGAAGTGCAGAAGGGTCTTCTTTCACACAACTCCAAAACCATACCCTGTTTTATTAATAGATATGGAAGCTTTCTATTTTTTTTAAGTAAAGAGATAAGCTTTGATCAACTGCTGTCCCATGCACTGTACAATAAAGGTGGTTAAAACCATATATTTTTCATGAAGGGAGGATTTGGAAGGTCAGCCAAAGTTACCAAGCATGCTGTGTGTTAATTCCTTCTGCCATTTAAGAGTGTCTAATTCACTGGCTAAAACAGAGAAGAAATGGCTTGTTGAGTCACAGCTGTTAATATCCTTTAATCAGACCCCCTTATAAAGAACTATTTCTGATAGTCCACAGGTTATTACAGCAGCTGTACCAGATGAATTCTAGGAGAAAGCCCTCTGTAAAGCTAGTTTTGCACCTGGTATTACTACTGGTTGTCTGGTGGTAAGTGGTTTTATAATAGCTTTTATAAGAAGGGATTTGCATGTAAATGATGTAACTGTTCTGAAAACTTTGGCATCAACTTTTATGATACAGAGTTTTCTATGAATTAGTAAAGTAGTATAACTTTCTCCTCAGCATTTTTTTTTTCCTTTTGGAAGCCCTAAACTTGGTAGCTTTCTATGGGAGTGTGGACTCTCTCAGCTTTCCTAGGGAACAACTCTGAATTAAAAAAGCAGCAATCACAACATTCCTTATTCTCGCTAAATAGTCACAATCCAGTTGTGTAGTGCTTTCTGCATTTTTATTAATAGAATGAGAGAAATTGTCATCAAGGGGTTTGGATGTTTGCCTTTGGAGCATCAGCACAGATCACAAGGAGTTGCAATGAGTATAAGACAGTCCTGGTCTATATAATAGAACCTTAAGGATTTTGCTTTTTTGTTATTTGCTGTGTCAAGTCAACTTTCTAATTTTATTTAGCTTATCGATAAGATGTTTGGATGCTATGTCTCCTATACTGGAGGAAGTAATTTTCAGTTTCTGCTACAAAGTCAAGCTTCATGAAAAACTTGATATGAATGCAAAAGCTTGAATCCAGTTCTGAATTTAATCATTAGATGAGACTTACATCAACATATTATTGATAAAAATGTCTTAAATGCAGAAATGGTAGAGTGAAAACAGATATTAATGGCTTTTCTGAAGGTATATCTTACATTATATATGTGTGTGATATATTTTCATATTCACGTTAAGCAATGGGAGTGTCCCAATGAACATGAAGCATAAAAAAAAAGAAATTAACAAGCATTCAGATAACCAATGCAGAAAAACATTTTTTTTTACAGAATGGTTAGTGTGTTTCTAGGTAACAAGATGTTTGTTAGTGCTCTAGAACACCAGAAATTGTAGACCAGTGTAGACCAGACATGATACACAGTGTTTAATATTTAGAAAAAACACGAGTATAATTGGATATGATTTTAAATAAAGGGACCTCCCCATGCTTATCTTAATTACCATATAAGGTAACCAAAAAATCCTACATACTGCACTAGAGAGATGTTTCTTGTGATCTTTTAGACAGTGATTCTGCTCGTGGCTCAGAAGGGAAGACTTGAAAAGCTGAAAAGTACACTGTTTCATTATTTTGTTATTAAATATTGTTATTTCTAGCTCAGTAGCTGCAGTGGTCTTGGAGGTGGGTAGTGAATGTGTTATCCTAATTTCATTAAGAGAATGTCAATAACATGTAAACAGTCATATTATCTTGGGCATACTTGCTGATGGATTGTTCCAAATTTTAGAGGCTCTGTGTCTGGGAGCAGGCCTTCTTCCCACAGAAGGCGGATCATGTGTCTTTCCAAATACTCTAATTCCTGAGCAAAGTTGCTGGAGCTCTGTCAAAAGCCTGTTATGGGTATATTAAAAGTTAACAGAAGTTGAGTTACATCAAGTGAACCTGCTGTGGTCTCAGTGAAGCAGAGTTTTTCATCAAAGCTGCTTTGAAACATGTTGTATTTGGGGTTGCCATTTGAGCATCTTCTGTTATTGTATATGTGATACCTTCAGAAGCAACCCTTCAAATACATGGTTCTGTTACATGATGGTGCCAATTCTGTGCAACATGGCATTATAATGAAAGCAAGGAAGAATGGTATGAAACTTAGGTAGAAAAATAGTATACATGCCATTGCAGATGGAACTCAAAATCCTGGTATTTCCAATCTAAAAGTTTGCTACGTTACTCAGCTACTCTTTCATGGGTCTGTGGGTATTGCTTCCCAAGAGCTTTGTTGAGGCACTACAAGTAACTCAAGGTAATTCTTGGCACTGCTGGGTTTCACTTACGTTAGTACTGTCTCATGCAGGATGTTTCTGATAGTGAAAAACAAGTATATATTGGGTGACTGGCTTCATGAAAACTCCTGAAGTGGGATAAGTGTCACATCACCTCCTGAATTTCAGTGAAGGCTCCAATGCAAGAAGCAAAAGGGTTGCCATTTGCCTACAGCATGAAAGCCCCCTCCTGCCAAACTGTGCTTTGTTATATAAAAAACATTGTTCCTGCTGTGCTTTTTTATACCAAATGTTCCCTGTGGTTAGGCATGCAGGCTCTAACTGCCTTCTCACAATTGCATCAGAGCAAATGAGCTGTGACACTGCTTGCCTATTTTTAAATAAGCTCAATGTTGTCCATCTAATGAAATGCTAACGCTAACTGTGCCTGTGGGAAATGCAGGCTTTGCATGGAAGAATAGTTAGGGAGAAGGTTTGTATGTGTTATATTTAAAAAACAAACAAGCAAACAAAACCCCAAACCAACACAAAACAAATCAAAACCTCCCGAGTATATATTCTGAATGTCACAATAATCAGTCCTGATTTTTAGTTAGAATGGGTGGCGTTGATAACGTTGAAGAACTATGTATTGACTGTGGTAAATACGGTAACTTCATAGAAGTTCTTGTACATGGAAGTCACCGTTCACCATTGTAATGGAAGTGTATGGCTGTACTGGGGGTAGTAGATTAATTAGTATATAAAGACTGGAAGATCATCACTGGTTTAATGTAAATTTAGTTTGCTTGATTGACATGAAATCCCATTTGAACAAATAATGAAATTTAATTAAGAGAAGCTCTGGCTTCTATTTAATTTACTGTTTGGTCCCACAATCCTGGTATTTTTGCCTTCTATACTGAAGTCTGGGTTTTGGCTGCATGAGATAATCTCCTTATTCCTCTGTAGGTTTGGTAATTGCTTATTCTGTTTTTACTCTTTTTTTTTCATTTATTTTTTTACTTTATTTGAAAGTCTACTGGTAATTTGTCATAGAGTACGAACACATTTCTCTCCCTGAGTACAGGGAGTACAACTGCACCAAATGATTAAAGGACTACTTTTTGGCTGTAAGTGATGCAGCTGACTGACATTCATAAGATCCGTTCGTAACAGCATCATAGAGAGGGATTTCAGAGCATTTCACAGAAGGTGAGACAATCATCATGGTTATGTGCCAGTTGCGTTTTGTGCTGGTTATGTATCTCCTTATAGGATACTAACTCAATTGGTGGTCATCTATATCTGTAGAGAAAAGAGACGCAAAACTGATGTTGGATCAGTGACTGCCTTTAAATTTTGTTATATTAGAAAAAAAATATGTTGCAGTAAACAAAATACGGTTTAGTTTAAAAAACCAAACTCATAGATGCCCCTTATAGAAATTGCAAAAGCAGTAACAGATTCTCACATGCACCATATATTTAAGCTTCATATAGTTCTTTATGTGAATAAGTAAAAGCATATATAAAATAAATGAGATGACTAAAAGTCTCCAAAAGAGTCAGGTAATACCTGTGAATAGAGTGTTTCTCCCATATTCCCATAGTGAGGAATGTTTTGTAGAATAGCATAGTTTTGCAGAATTACGAAAAAGGAGGAATAAGTGATATGGGAAAGCAAATGTAGAGAACCCAACTGTTTGTGGGCCAGCACAGGCTAAATTACTTTGTGAAAAGGAATTATTAGTAAGAGACTGATAAGACTCTAAAGAAGTTCAATATTACAGGCCCATTAAGTGACCAGCATTAAAGCTTTGGGATAAATTGCTTGAAGTGTTTGTAATCATCTAAAATAATCTGGTTGGAAGGGGCTGTGTACCAGAGAATGTGTCCTGGAAGCTGGCCATGGGAAGAATGTCACAAGCAGAGATACAAGGAATCCCTTAGATTGTAGCAGCCCATTCTCATTGATCACTTGATGTTTAGAGCAATTTTTCCAGACCGATTCAGATTTTCAGATGGGTAAATTCATATTGATATATTGAGAGTAATTAAAGCTGTGGTGTGACAGCTGTACAGTCTAAGATGGGGAGTCTCTTGTATGTTCTGCATATAACAGCTGATTTTTTAAAATTGTTGCACAATTGACTTGCCTTTCTGTCTGCCCCAGTATGCATTATTTAGGCAGCTGTACTCCCCACTTCATGGGGAGCCTTTGGCTTGTGAAAATTAGACATACATGTTAAAAATGAGACACTTGATGTGCAGTGTGCTCTCTAAATATGCCGCTGGTGTCTTATTTGGGCTACAGCTAAATAGAAAGCTTCCTTGGTAAAGCTTTGTGTAATGGGGTGTGAAGCAGATGCCAGGATGCACAGTGAGAATGCAACAGGTCAGGCCTGAGATGATAATCACACTTCTCAGCTCATTAGCACCTTTAATCCAAGAGGCACAGAGCATTTAAAACTTTAATTAATTTTTGTAATACCTGTGTGAGCTGTGGGTGCAGTACTATTTCTGCATGTTGTAGGGAGGAAACCAAGGGAGAGAAAGGTTAGCACAGTAACCCAGTGAGCTGTTGAACAAGCCAGAAATAAGTCTTTTATTCCTACTGTTGTTTAAGAACTGGCTCAGTAGCTTTTAGCATGTGTTTGGAGACTGTAGAAGAAAGCAGTTTTAGTGCCCTGTTTCACAACAGACTGTGACTGGTAAACAAGAAAACAAAGCGTATTCCTCTTGGGCTTTGGTTCGCTTGGTAGGACCCTGTTTTTTTGTCAGGAAATACGTAGGGGTCTGCAAACTGAGAAACGTTGAATAACAGTGGAGTAAACTGTCTCCGAAGTCATTCTGGCAAAGGCAGCCTGGATGGAAGAGAGTAGAGATTTCTGAAGACAAAGGCTGTAACTAGTAGGAGCAGCTGGGGATGAGGCACAGAGCAAATCTGAGAGGGTGTATGAATAATGAGAGCTGCTATAAGGAGAGCAGTGGAGCACCTGCTGGAAGAGCTGTTTTCTCTAGGAAGCGGTGTGAATTTATAATCAAAATATTTGTGGAGACTAATCCCCAACTGTAGCCTTTACTCATTAGCACCTGGATGTACTTTTCTCCCGAGTCCTCCCTGACAAACCTCCAGCCATTGGTAATTCTTGGATTCAGGAAACAGACTTCACAATAGCGAGAAATAAATAAATTAAAAGTATTAAACTGGAAAAAAAAATGGCTGGTTTGACAAGCTCAGATATGCTTTTGTTTTATCTCCTAAACCAACTCCTTTGGTTCTCAGAAGGAAAGGGGAGAATAGGCAAGTACAGACACTTTGGTTGGTTGGCTTACTTGACCTAATATAAAGTGTTCTCTGACTGTTTTGAGATGAAAATGTGACATTTGAATGGATCAAATACATTGGGACAATGATAAAGGAGAGTTTCAGACAGCGGAACAGAATTTCAGCAGGCTTTTTTGTTAAATTAAAAAAAAATAAATTATTGACTTGCTAGTTGTTTTTTATTACCTATCTGAAGGTGAAAATGCAGCTATAGTATTGGCAAAATGAAAAGAATGAAATAGGAAAATAGCTCTTTTCCCTTCTGTAAACAGCTGCTCTGCTCCTCTGTAACCAAAAGCTAACACCAGCTGGAGGGTTTTTTCTAGCATATGAACCAAGCATATCCTATTCCAGCCTAAAGCAAGCTGCTAAGAAATAAGTGTGTATGGGAGGGGGTGTTAATTGAAAGAGCAAACACTTTGTAGGTTACCTTATTTTGAAATGAATTATTTTATCTAATTTCGTCTGCTTTTGTAGAAGCTCTTTTCCTGTGAACACAATTTCTAAAATATAAAACATTCAGTATTAACAGTCTGCGTATTAAGAAAACCCTGGGGAGTTTTGTCCTCGTTCTAAGTTGGAGCAGAATGAAGGCTAGGCTTAATGCAGGCTGGTGCAGCACCTGGGTTAAAATTTTGCATTCTATTCTCTTGCTCAGATCTACTCTCACTATGGTGTAGGCTTGAATATCAGCAGAATTGGGTCTTTGTACTGTCTTCCAACTCATTCGTTTTTTTGTGAATTATAAACAGTTACCAGTATTTTTCTCAGAACATGTATGTTGGACTTATTGACAGCTTAGTTTTGCCTTTCTCCTATTTATATACCTTGTATCTGAAAAAGTTCACTGTTAGAAAACATTTTTTATGTGCCATACAAAATTTTCCTATTTGCTTTCAATTGTTTTGATTTGCATATGATTGACTTGACTTTATGGAGTTGTTCTCCGAGGATGAACGGAGGTGTATGCATTGGGTGGAGGGTTTTCTGGGGGGTTGGGTTTTTTTAATTGTAGCTTTTTCGTTGCATTTAAAATGATAGTGACTGAAAAACTGGCAGAATATTGTCTTGTAATTCCATTGTTTTATTCAAATAGGTGTCATTTATGGTCAGTTCTTAAAATTGCACAACTCATTGTGAAAAATTCTTAGCCCCCAAATTTACCTGCAATCTAACTTGAGAGGATGTTATTGTGTACTCTATAAGGTAAAATCAAATGCAGTTGGCATTGCATAAATTTCCATTAAAAATATTGCTATATCTGATAAAGCATTTGCTAGATTTCCATCTTTTTGTTGCTTATGAAACGTGCAGCTTCCTCTCAGACTAGTATGCTTTATTGCAAAGTCATTTATGCACACTTTGGAGGTTTTATTTGATCTTAGCTACTCTTATGGGAAAATCACAGCTGTTGAGACTTAAGCATTTTGTGTGTTCATTGGTTATTCAGTTTTGCTCTGTCGAAATCGAAAACAGCTTCAAAAGCTATGGAAGGATTTCACTAAATTTCAGTATCTTACTATCTCACTTATCTTTCTTAGCCCAAGAGAAATACTTACCATCTCTAGTATCACACTAAATACTAGTATAGCACTTAAAAAAAAAAAAAAAAGAAGTTAGATATGCCCTGCCATGCCAAGTCTTATTAAATCTAGTGTTCTTGTTTGTTTTACTTAATCATAGGATGGTTTAGGTTGGAAGGGACCTCTAAAGGTGATCTATATACCACTCCTCTGCTGCAGGCAAGGACATGTGCAGTCCCTTCATGAAAGAAAGAACAATACCAAAGCTTCTAATAAAAATAATGTTAAGAATATATATAAATGAAAGAAATGTACATATGAAACAGTGTTTATTGCAAGAGTTTCTAAAATTGCAATTTTTTTCTGATGCATCCTCTTTTACTTCCATAAAGGCAAATGAGCGTAGCATTTCAAGGGAGAAATCTGAAGAGATTGTAAAGATATTTAAAAGATAAAAGTTTAAGTCACAGAATTCTTGCTTTAAACATGTCTAATAGTCAAATCCAAAAGTTTTACAGTAAGATCTCCCTCTTCCAAAGATGCATGAATATACTCTGCACTTGTAAAAATTGGAGTTGTTAAGGTCTAAAAGAGATTAATTTATCCTCAATTTATATTGCCTACAAAGTAGAAAATGTTCTCCTTTCTACTGTGAAAGGATCATGTAGAACTGTAGATCATAATTTCTATATAAACACTTTTTCTGCATATATTATGATATATGTGCAATATTTTTTCTTTATCTACTACAAGAGATGTGTGTTTTATATGTTTGGGCCAAAATGTAATTAATTTTGCAATGGTAGTGTTAACACAGTGTTCTACCACATAAAAGTTGTGGATATTGTGAGAAGGGATAAACTGGAACAAGCTGAAGGAAATAAGAGTATTCAACAGAGATGAGAAATGAGTGCAGGGTAAAGGGAGAGTAAATGGTAAATGTTCAAAAAAATCAGGACTTGCAAAGAAGGGAAAGAAAAATAGGAATAAAGAGCAGTATAGATAAAAATACAGGTAATGAAACAAATCTTAAGTTGAGATCTTTATATGATGGTTGCATTGATGTTTGATGTCAAACATTTCAATAAAAGGATAAGAAACCTTATGCAATTTTTTTTTTGCTGCTGTTAAGTTGAAAGCTTTAGGAAGAGCAGCTTTGTAATGACTTCTGAATTTCAGATGGCTCGTTCTTTAAAGCAGAACGCTATTTCTGTAAGTGACATGTGTTCTCCAGTTCTGACCTTGCTACCTTAATTCCTACAACAAACTTAAAAATGTCAGTTTTGCATGATTGGAAGTTAGGAATTACTGTTTTTATTGATACTGAATTGAAGTATATTGATATTGAAGTAAAGCTTGTGTCATGTATTTTCCAGAAGTGCTTGCTTCAGTGACTATTTCAATTGAGTGAATATATTTTTCTTAATTTAAGAAGGGCAACTGATTTAATTTAACAGGAGAAGAGCTACACTAAGTGTTGCAGACTTGAAGAGAAAGCCTTAATTCTCTCTTTCAGCTAATAATGTGGTAACTGGACTCTGAACTGATATTACTATCCTGGTAAAATTTATTAAATTGCTGTATCAGTTAAGAAAATAATTTAGCTATAAGTTTGACAATAATGCTGTAACATAGTGCATCCTTTGGATAGACTTGATTTATTACTGAAAGAATAAATGCAAATGAATATGATCACATGTGATCATATCAGATGGTTTTGACATGCCAGCTGATAAGGTGAAAATAAACATCTTCCCAGAAAAAATACGTTGCAGCGTTCCAAGAAGCAAACCATTTATAACCATAATGATTCAGAGCATTCAGAAAACTTTCAAAACATTCCGTAGTAAATGCACATAGATGAAAAGCATATTCAGATGGATTATAACTAGAATTGGGTTAGGATGTTGGTGGATTTGTTGTTGTAAATTTCGACTACATTTATGATTGAATAGTGCGTATATGATATTCATAATACGTACAGTTCAAACCAGTAATTATTTTCTGAACTATATTTCTGTGCCCTTAGATTTTCTAGCATAAAACTGTTTTCCTTTTTGTATTTGTATTTGATAGTTACAAATATTTCAGATTCCTCTCACTCCTTTTTTTTTTTTCTTTTTTTTTTTTTTTCCCCAAAGACCACAGGAACTTTTACCACATTTTTGTGGTTACTTTTCTGAGAAATGCAGAATTGGGTTGGGACATTTTCTAAGAGCCTGGGTTAGTTTCTGCTGTGATATTGTTGGGCTGAGCTTGTCAAGAGAATGATTCTGTTCTCTGTTTTTTTATTTAATTTCCATAATTTATTTGCATTTTTTGTTTTGTTTTTTATAATAGAAGTTAGTATTTCCATATATGGAGAATTGGCATCGCTTTCTTCAGGAAAGGAAGGATATCATCCCATCTAACGTGATTATGTTCCCAAGCCCTTCTTCTAGTTTAGCTTTTGGATGTATTCAATGAAGGAATCCTGAATTATTTGCACATAACCCTTGTTGCAGCAAAAGTCAGTATGATTTGGGGGTGTAGAAGAAGTGCCAAGATAAGTTTGTCCCTCCACTGCTGGTTAGTGTTAAATGTAAATTGTGGGATGTTGCCATTGGTTATTAAGAGCTAGGTGATGAGCTCCAGTCCTGCTCACATACAAACTGTTGACAATTCAATTTAATTGCCACTCGGCCTCCAGCATCAGAGGCAGTTTTGAAAGAGAGGACTTGTGAATGATGCTAAAGAAGTTAACTTATCCATGACTTTTTAATAATATTAATGAAAAAATGAAAGAATCCAGATCACGAACAAATGTTCTCTCATCCATTGTTAGTGATCTACTTTGGGAACTTATAAAAAAAAATTTCCCCCCTTCTTTCTGGTTTGAAAGGGCTTTGACATTTAACCTAACTTTTTATAATTCACCTAAAGCTTTTCAGATATATGCTAAAACATAATACTGTGACTCATCCTGCTGTTCTTATTATCTTCAATATTTCTAAAAATATCTTTTTCTTAAAAAATCCTTTTACTGGAACTCTATTTTAAATAAATTATGTCGGGTTCCCTCTCAAATTTTAGTTTGTACTACAGGAAAAAGCTGTTTCTGGACCTGTGGTTTTCACTGTAGGATCCTATTTCATGATTGCAATTCATTCTTTCCCTTCTTTTTCTTCATGCAGGAAATACATCTTACTTTCAGAGTACACCTGTCATTCCTCTTTTTGAACAGAACTGAAGAAATAACTTACATCAGGCAATGTAGTGAAATGCACATATGCAGACACAGCAAAAATTTACTGCAAATGAACACAGAATCCAGTTAGGTGTTTGCTTTGCAAACAAAGCTGGATTCTATTTTATCCTTTACAGATTTTAGATTCATACAAGTAGTATTTTGTGTGTTGCCCTCCATCCTCCCCCAAACAGAATGACATTTAAAAGTGAAGATACTGGGTCGTGTTTTCCTTGTAAACTGTGTAGATGCCTAGAATCCATTCTCCACCAAATTGCTGTCCTTATTCTTTATCTGACAAGCTCTTTGCATATTTAAAATTGTCCAGTTTCTTCTGTGGCTTGAAAAGACTGTACAGTTTTCAGAGCATGGACCATTTAGTTTCCTGTGCATTCTCCATTTGTGTTGCTACATAAGGGATATATTACTGTGAGTAGCTACATTGCTGGAGGATGAGATGGGGAGAGAGTAGGAGGACAGAGATTTCTGGTACAGGAACTAGCAGATAAGGTGTTGGAGGTGAAAGAAATAGTCTGCCCCAGGCTATTTTCAAAGCATAGGGCTTTGAGGGGCCCTTATATACTACAGGGCCCCTTTATATACTACAATGCAAAGATTTCTGTCTGAGATTTTTTTTTTTCTTTGCTCTCTAGAATGTCTGTGTACATGTATAAAGGCTGATGGAGATAGTATTGTTAATTTGTGTTTGAGTTTTTTTAATTTGCTCTGCCTATGTAGTAATTCTGGATGAGAAAGGACACTGCACCGATGGCAGAATGATCGGTGTTCGCTGATCAATAGCTCTGTGATTCAGACAGTTACTCAAAACAATGATTCAGTTATATAAAATGGAATATGAGTTCTTATTTTTCATGCTGGCACTTTTTAGTGTAGCGACTGAATTATTCACAAAGAACCTTGAATCGCAGTAGACCGTGGATTTCATTCAGGGTGCTGTTTATGAAGAGAAGAGAAGAGCACAATGTTGTCTGTGTTTGTTTTAAAGGTGCCTAGATTTTGCAGGAACGCATAGAAGACTGCTAAATTCTGAAGAATCAAACTGATTGATTATTACCTGATTATCTTTCTGTTAGACATAGCTTGTTTCTGCCTGCTTGCATCTAATGTTGAATGGTTTTATAGTAATTATATGTATGCATTTGAAGGCAAAATCTGGATCTGTGACATTTTTCTCATTTCTTCAGTGTTTCCAATGAATTGTTCTGTTCTGGGAGTATGCTTATGTATTTGTCTCTTGGGTTTGTGTTCCCAAAAGACTAAAGAAAGCTGTTAAAGTAATGTATGAAGTATATAAATGACAGTCTGGTGTAAATTAAAGCCAGTAGGTATTTGTGGTATATTCTAGGAGACTATTTCTGCCAGATAATTGCTTTTTTGATACAGTCTAATTTGGGACGTGTATTAAAGAGAGAGCTAAGACACTTCTGTTGTTCTATAGATTGTGGATTCTGGTACTACATACCAGCTACTGAAGGATGCAAGTTTTCAGTGGTGGATAGTTGCTTGTATGTAGCAATGCAGACCTTGAATCTTACTGCCTCTTACTTGTCATAGTTTACCATCCTAGAAATACAAAGTTGGAGGAGATCTTAAATGGTCATTTGCTTTGAGAGAGTTTGAGTATGCCCATACTGTCTCTGACAAATGTCTAATCAAGGTGATCTTCAAAAATCCAACAGTAAATTTGAAGGAGGGCAGTAATGCTTGCAAGAAGAGGTGGCTGTACAGGGTCCCAGCCACTGCTCTCACCTCCACTTTATGGAGGAAAGTCTTTTGTAACAAAGTTGTATTGCTGCATTTCTCTGTCAAATCATACGGAACTGCAGTAAATTGTGCTGCTTCTAACTTAGATGTATTTTTGGAGCCTTTTGTTCCTTCTGTCACCTTTCATTCTTTTACTATCCAGAGGGTTGTGATGCATTTGTGGTTTCTTCCAAATCAACAGCTGTACCGTAGCCCATCTCCAGCAGTGACACCATTACCCTGTTGAGTTCAGGGTACAGTTGAAAATTATACTTCTTGTGATTGGAATGCTGTTGGTTTTTATTTTAGTCTAATTTACAAATTCCCACACTTTCTCTTTCTTTCTGTAATTCTCTCTGACCTTTCTCTCCCATCTATCATTGCCTCCTCTTTGTCTGTGTCTCTCATTTTCTAACTGTATTGTAAAAGGGAAGGAAGGTAAGCTTTTATACATCTCTGTATCATGGTATCTTCACCTTCTTGAATATCTAATCTAAAAACTTATGCTGTAGAATCATGACTTGATGTAAGGAATTTTGATCTTATTTATTTTGGAGCACGCTTTTCTCTGAAACTTTGGGTATATCACATAGCAGCTCTCTCCACTTGTTTGTGAAATGTTTGCTATTTTCCCTACTTCTGAAGGGTATAGAATGAATCATGATGTCCCATTACTTTGAAATGGCTGATTTAAAAATGAAGCACTGTGTAGTTCAAGTTATCACAAACTAGATTCTGCTTCCATCCTACGACCAAGAAGAGCTTTACCTTCCAAATAATCACTTGAGCAATGATGTGGCTTGGCATACAGACTAATTACGAGAGATTTAGAAATAAATTTTAAAGCTAAAGATCTGACTTGAGTATTCCTAATGTCAAAGCACCTGATTTTTAAACAGAATTCTTCAGTAGTATATAATATGCTGTTTTCAACATTATGTAGCATTTAACAAATTGATTGTTTATTTACATCCAAAAAATGTAATGAGCTAAATGCTAGGTAAATGCCTTTTCTTTGATTACGGCTGAATGCTGAGGAAAGTCTTGGGGGGATTTGAATTTTCTTCATGTGATTAAAAATAGTAACCAAACAATTCCATTGGCAACAGTGATGTGGGACACATCACTTGAAATTAGCCTCAGGCTGTTACTTATTGAATCATTTTGATAGAAAATGGAAGATTAGGGGAAACAGCTCCTTTAAATTGATTGCCTTTTTACACAGTTTTTTTACCTTTTCTAAATAATCCTCTTGCCTGCAGCTGGGCAGCTTCCTGAGATGTGCACCCACTTTATGGAGGTCAAAATAATTTAAAAGGAAGAAATAATTATAACAAGGGAGCTGGCTCTGAGTATTTCCTATAACTTGAACTAAGAACAGCATTCTGGAGTGCGAAAGAATTGTCCCTTACTATCTGAAATGAACAGCATTGAGGCTGACAGAACATTTTGAATTATCCCACTGCATCATTAATTTATTTGGAATATATTGTGCTTCACTGACAATAACAGTGATCATAATAAATTCGAGTAATAATGTGTAGGGTGTACAGATTCTTATATCCACTCACCTCTTACCTCACTGCCCTAAATGTATTTGTAGAGGTACTAGCTGCTTAAACAAAGTTCATCTGCTGATAGTCTGCATTTTATATATATATATTCTTTTACCTTAGGGTAACTAACATGAGTTCGTGTTCTATTTGTGTGCTTTTCTTCTTTGCAAGAAAGAAATGTAAAACACCTTTCTCCCTCTTTGCCTGACCTTTTCTTTTGCAGTGGAGCGCAAGAAAACCACCTTTTTATGTTTCAAGGAGTGTCACAGACACAATGTGACTGAAGGACATTTAACAGATATAAAATGAATGCATGAAACCCTAAGTATTTCATAGTTCTGATAATTTGCACAATTTTGATTATCTGATTAAAAGATCAGAGAAAAAAATTTCTGAAATTGTCGGATTTATGTATCTTAGGTGTACTAATTTTAATTTGTTAGCTTATTAATTAGAAGGCTTTATATTAATATGTAATTTCTAAGTTGAAAATCCAAGCCATCTAGATTTGGATGAAATAACTTGACTTACGTGTTACTTTTTTTTTTTTTAAAAAAAAAAGTCTTCTCCTATGTCCCTGCTACCTGCTCTCATCCATGCTTTCTCTTGCATGTGTGCTTATCACAACTTGAAGGCAAATGTTGGAAAATGTGGATAGATGAGGTGAAAATCTTGAGTTACAAGTTGCAATCAACAGTTACTTCTGGTGATGATGCTAGGCTTTTTTATTTGGTAATGAACCTTTGAAAGGGTCTCCAGTTAGTCACTGGATCAGCTGGGTTTTGCTCCATTTTCTTCATCACGTGCTTGGCACTCAATACAATAAAAAAACCCACCCAAAACTCCAAACAAACCTTATATTTTTTAAAAAGAGCTCATAAACTGCAGGTGATAGTGCATGGTGACTGGGAAATACAGACCATTTTGCTTGTGGGCACCAGTGAAGTTGTTAAATGGATGGGGCTGGTCATGACAATAGCTCTATTTTGTAGGTGCGATTTTTATATTTTATATAAGGGGATCCTGGAAGCAGCAAATGGGTCTTTCAAAGATTCAGAGTAGAATGAACTGCTTTAAATAAGACAGGTTCAAGGGCAACCCTTCTCAAGCTCTGGTATATTTAAAATAAACAAACAAAAGTCCTAGAGTGGTGATAAGATTAAATCTGAAACCCCATGTTGTTCTGTAATTTTGTGAAGTAGCCAGGAGAAGAATGAGGCTTTTTACCAACAAGGCTTTGACATGCTTATTTTATTTTATTACCATGCTCTCAAACGCATTTATACTGTAAGGATATGAGAGCAAGTCAGATCCCTCTGAGGAGTCCTTTGCAGAGTAGAATGTAGAGGCCAGGAAAGGAAGCACTTCAAGGAGTCCCAAACAGCTCTTTCCAGCCCAGTTTTCCTCTCCAAATGGAGTGGAGCTGTTACTTCAACATAATAAACAGGGATAAATAAAGTAATAAAGCTGTTTGCATCCACAGCCGTATGGCTCCTATTCCCGTAGGCTCAGCAACATCAATCAAAAGTGAATTAGAGAGACAAGTTATAGCTCAGTTGCATATCACATAGCTGTTCAAGTGTTACCAAATGTAAATTCATTTTGAAAGTTTGAAATGAGGCAAAAGCCTGCTGAAAATGTACCTGAAAATTTTTTGCTGTACCTGGATTAAGTGAGTGTAAATGAGAATATGCCACAGCACGTCCTCTTATAGTAGAAGCCAGTGGAGGACACAGAACGCTTCAAAGGTGATTACAAAACAACTATTGGTAGTCAAATTGTTTGAGAAGTTATTCCCAGTCTGCTAACTTCAGCCTTTGATGTGACTTTCTCATGCATCTCTGGTGCACAAAACTATCTTAGCTGTGATTTATTTAGCTGACCATCAGATAATTTTTCTTCTGGAAGGTTATGCACACACAGCACAGGTGTATACCCTGCTGTTTCTCATCTACTCAAGAATGATGGTAGTCTGGATTCAGGTGAGGGTTTGAAGCAGCTGCCTTGGATATCCTGAATGACTTAAGTTGTTCTTGCCTGAGACTTGTTTCCTCTTAAGAGAGAAACACACAATTCAATTGGTTGAAGGTCTGTTCAGAAGGTGCTCTGTGCCTGGCTTCCAGAAACAAACGTTCCAGGTAATTTATTGAATTGCATATTTAATTGAATGGAAAAAAATTTTACAGTTTTTTAGTATTTGATTATGACTTTTTAATCTAAAGCTGTGTCTATGCTACTGGGTTCCTGGTGTACTAGATCCTATAGAACCTCTTACATGGACTCAGCATACCAGCAAAGTTGCAACTTGTATTGATATAGTGAAAAAGATCAGTGAAAATTCCCCTTTATTAATACATCAATGTATGGTCATTAGGGACTTCTACTTGCACAAATATTTATTGCTGGAAAATACCTAACTGGCACAGTATAGATTTTTGATGGGTTTGTTACAATTTAGGGATGGGTTTTCTTGTTTTCACTATTGCTTAGAGGCTTTAGCCCAAGTGTCACAGGTGCTAACCCCAAAGCATTCAGTTACCATGTTACAGCTTATTGTATAGATGTACAGTTACTGTAACTATACCGTTTTGGTAACACATAGCTTGCAGGTATGGCATTACTATCTGCCCGCCTTTATAAAATGAAATGGTACTCTCCATTTTGGAAGATACTGTTCATTTCAAGTGATTAAATTAAATAAGTTTGATTGTTTTCTATATGCTGCTCCCCTTGTTTCTGTGAAGTAGCAAGGGTGGCACTGAATGCGGCTTCTATATAAAAAGAATTACACTGTGTCCTCATTTAATACTCCTTCTGTTGCTGTTACTTGTACTTACTCCTGATGCTTGGCTGGTTACAATCTGACATTTTCTTCTCCTGAGCCCAAAATGCAGTCTTAAAATAAATTGGTGACATGAACAAGATCTTCTGGAGCCAACAAACTGCAACACAGTTTCAGACTGAGTAATGGTGGATAAACTTACTGCATTTAAAACAAAGTTACCCTAGAACATTATGGGGGTGTGTGTATATTTAGGTAATGTACAAAATATCTGGCTTATAACTCCCAGGAATATGTAAGGTGAGGCAAAAGCCAGTGGAAAAACACTGAAATAATACATGGCAAATAGTTTGATTGCTGCTCTCCAAGATGAGTTTTTACCAGTTATTTACCTCTGTGTTTTCTTTCATCCCTTACTCATTATCTGTATTTGGTTTAGTAGTTCTTTGGGCAAGAGCAGTCCTCTTTTTAATGCCAAGCCCTGCCACACAGTGTCACCTCAGTGAAGAACTAGGCTCTTCCATTTTGTACAAATTAGAGTGGATTTAGAGGAGCTAGCACAGACTAGAGATGATTCTGGGTTATGATCTGGATTCAGGGTGCTGTTAACCAAATATTAATAGGATTTTTTTTCACTTCATGGTGTATTTTGTTTTGGTTTTTTGCATACTAAATGTATGCATGTGTCCTAGTTTGTGGTAAAACTTAACCAATTTTGTGTTCTGCAATTTTACATTTTAGTTAGGTCTCCTCTAACTCTGAAATTAATGGCATATTGTGGAGAAAACTGCTCATTCTCAGGATGATAAGGCCAATGTTTGTGATAAATGCCAAGGAATGGTGAGCAGAGAGGCTCTTGCTTATACTTATTGCTAGAACAACCAAGGTCAGCCAATTTTCATTATTTGCCCCTTAGAGGGTTGGAAACAGAAAAACATAGAGGGGTCACAGCTGTGGGGAGGAGGGGACAGGACAGGTGACCCAAACCTGACCAACTGGGGTATTCCATCCCATCTGCCCCATGCTCAGGATAAAAGCTGAGGGATCAAAGGGCCAGCTCGCTTTTTCTCTTCCTGTGATGGCTGTGGTCCAAAGAGGACCCTGTCTGTTCTTCTGCCTTTGATCCCGATCCCTGTGTTCCTGACTCCAGAGCTGGAATCCAGTTCCCATCCATTGTTGAGTCCAGTCTGGGACTTTCCCAGTGCCTGCTGGTGACGGGACTGTCATCCTGGGAGCTTGATATGGTTTTGTATATATTGTATCCATTTAATTATTTTCTTCTTTTTTATTTTAATATTAATTCTTCATTAAAGTAGTTTAGTTCATTCTAAACTTCTGTATCTCCTTATCTCTTCCTCTCCTCTCTTTTTTTTTTGGGGGGAGGAGGGGCCATCAGTCAGTTGGGTTGCAGTGATTTCTGCTGAAACCACGACAGCATAGCAGAATGCTGTCGGGGATCCAAGGAACATTTACTCTAAATGCAGAGACTGTGAAACTCTAATGCACATGTTAGTTCATATACCTGATATGTCTATTCTGATGCATGTCATCTAGCTCTACATACACACAGGCACACACAGTGAAATATGGATCTGTGCAGAATTATATATAGAGAGATGTATGGACATACTGATGTATCCCCATCAGTATGGGGTCTCAGATTTAAGTTACGGCCAGTAATATAAAACTGTAATGTTAGAATTTAGTTTTATATATAAATAGAAGAGCCCTAAATCCAGGGAAACACAGAGATGGGATATTACGAGGGTTCAGAAACAAACCAGGAATGATATATTTGGTTCCAGGACAGAGTCACAGGTTCATTTTAGACATTTTACTTTATTAAAATATTTTGTTTTGTTTATGGAAAGGTAAATACTTTCTCTGAGCTGATTATTGGGACAGGTGATTTTGTTCTCAGTGCCAAATGTGGAGTTTGATTTTTGAGAGATGGGTGCTGATAGCCAACTTTTTTTTCCAGATGCAGTTATCTAGCTTCTTATTGTACAGTTTGGATGGGGCAAATGGGTGAAAATTCTTCCAAAGTGAGAAATCATTCTTATTTGACCGTATTAGGAAGACAGTCTGTTCCTTTTTTAATTGTGTGGTGGTTTTATCCTGGAACAAAATGTTACATTGCCTAGACTCTTCACCAGTTATTAAATCTGTCATTCCTTAAGCTATCTGATTAAGCAAGGAAACGCTTCATTTTATGTACACTGAATAACCAAAGATTTTGTGATGAGAAAATGTGATGAAAAGTCTGGAATGACATTAGAGGACTTCCATTGAATTTACATAAAAATTGAAACTGGCAAGAGATAAGAAACTGCTTTAGATTACTTTTTCTAATAAAGTTAGGTAATCTCGGAAAATATTGCTTGGGTAATTTTTTTTTTTTCTTAAAAACTCAGTGCATACAAAGTTGCTAACTCCTTTAGTATGTGGGAATGCAATATAAAGATAGAGATTTTCAGCATGTTGCAATGCAAGCACAGTTTCCATGTTATCATGCTTAGCATCTCATGAAAGAGCTGTCACAGCCCAGTCTGAAATAAACAATCTTCGTGCTAAAACTGGGGTAAAGTTTTAAAAGAAGCTGTTTTACAAACGAAATAGTGGAAATACCGGAACTACACGTTCACGTCCTGAAATGGTTCACCGAGTTTTCTTTTCCATGTTTGGAATGTTGTGTTTCCTCTGACGAGAGCAGCACCTAGTGGCTGAAAAATACCCAGCCCTATATATATAAACAGAGCAAGGTCCTGGTGTTAGGTGAGCAGAGAGGCTCTCGGATCACGCATGGCATAATTCTGTAGCAATGACTGTAAATTACTACAGTTCAGGTAAATGCTACAGAAATGTACATAATATTCTCTGCTGAAGTATCCCAAGTATTTTTGATTAAAAATACCAAAATAAGTCTCATAGAATCTTCATCTCAAAAATCTCAAAACATGGTTGGGCAAACATGATGCAGCTGATAATCACTTTGAAGCCAGCAACATGAAAAAAAAAGTATTGCAGATGCTCAACATGTTTTAGGATTTATAGCTATTCTATTTAAAAAAGATTATGGTTTGAAAAGTGATAGTTAATATTAAGTAGTATTGTTTGTATGCTGCCTTTGACCTTGGTGAGAAATATACAACTTTGTTTATAGTTTGAAACCCATATTCACTTTGATCCTAGAATAGTTTCTCATTCAGTTAAGATGACATTAAAATCCTGTTGTGTATCTGTTTATATAGACATTGTTTGTTTACATTAAAAAGAAACATTTTATAAGTTGTTATGCATCAGTTTTGAGTGGGATGCAGGTGGCTATACTGGGGGAAGAGTCAGAAAATGTCATTCATATTCTATTCTTTTATTTGCTTCTTTTATCTGATATTGGTGGAGTCTTTATCTGCTTGAGGTTATAGAGAGTCCTGCAGATTTTAGTGTAAAACCTTACAAGGGTAAAGCAAGACCATTTTAGCCTGTTTTTTATCTTGGAAGCTTTTAGCACTGTAGCAAGATACATGGCTAAGAATAGATTCTTTTCAAAAAAAGTCAGAAAAATCGTGCTCTGAACTCTTAAAAATCTGGCACTGACTGTCACAATGGCAGCTGCTGAGTTAGTTATGAAAGTTTAACTGCATTGAAATATTGAAGTTGGAATTGAGGGTTTTTTCTCTCTTAATTGATTCCAGTTGTGTATACACAAACATAGGTGTCAGTGATTTTGAAAATCTGGACATGTGAAAAAAAAAAACCTAGAACAGGGAGCTGCATTATATTCCTTTTGAAATTAATTTGCCAATGAAGTGTAGTCTACCATATTGACTATTAATAAGGAAAACATTAGTGTATCCACATTTATTTTCTTCTTCAGCCCAACTGTAATTTGTTAAAGGCTTTTTGACATCAGCTCTTTGATTCTGGAGGTTTGCCCAATTATGATTTTTTGCAGTGCAAAGCAGTAACCACTTATTTACAATTCCTTTTGAGGGGAAATTTACATTTTGAGTAGTGGAACGATAGCTCTTGATCTGCACTTAATTAACACTGACATTGTTCACATTTATTCAAATAGACCTAAACACAGAGATATGCAATTTTTATGCCAATTAGTCTGGTCAAGTGAGTTTAGTTAATGAAAGACTCATAAAGGAATTGAGTATTGATTTATTTAAAAAAAAAAGTTTCACACTGTTCCAGCCCCTTGCATTGTTGTAGAGTATACAGTACTGATTACAAACATAGGAAGGCACTAAACAGTAGCAAAGTTTTATGTATCTGGAATCTTGGAGGAAAGAGGGATAAAGCAGTAACAAACCTGCCTTATAAAAGACCCGCTCCCATTAATTTATATATATACAAAGCCAGCCAGCTTTGTATTCTCTGGGTTCTCTGTGAGCAGAGGTCTGGTAATCTCTGTAAAAGCCTGAGAATATGGAGTAGGTGTATTTTTCAATTTTGATTGTAAGCAGAGAGAAACTAAAGAATAGTGTCTGCTTGCTAGAACAGTGGGAGAAGCTTGGGTGTTCAGAGGTGCTGTGTCAGTGTTCTGTCATGAGATGTTGCCTAAAATTTAGCTTTTGAGACTCTGTCCACCGAAATTGTGTAGAAAAACTGAAGTGTGGAGAACAATCATTCATGGGAAAGCTAAGGACTCAGTGTTCAGAATGTTTGGAGTTTAAATTGAGTAAATCTGATCTATGCTATTTGTCAAATTCTTGGACGTGAATAAACTAAGACAGAGAACTGATTTGATACATGCAGGATGTTCATTGCACTTCTGTTTGCCTTTTAGGGTGGTTGATTTATAATTGAGGAATGCTCATTTTCTTGAAGTTGGACTTTTCCTTCCATAGCTTCAAATGGATAGATAAAATAAATTATTATGTAAATTACATGTAGCATATCTTTCAGTTGATCAGTGTGAGTAGAAAACCAAACTAAAAGTGTAGTGTTAAATTTAAGTGCATTAAAACAATACTGCTGGTTTTTGAGATTTAGAAGATACATTGTACATCTAAAAAGACTGTATTCACAGTTCTATTGCACTTCAGAGACAAAATTAGAAAAAGATATGGTTTAAATAAAAAAAAGTAATAAAATTCTCTATTCTTTGCACACCACTTCCTCCTCAGCATCCAGCAACAGAAATTTGCCTCATTGGTGTTTGTATCAGACTAGAAATGCTGCTGCCTTAATGAATATATGAGTCACGTGCTCTTTCCTGGAGATGGTTATACACTACCCTATTTGCCAGTCAATCCCCGAGGGAAAAGCTGGGCTCCAGTTTGGACTGAAGTACTGACTGTCAGGAGAAGGTTTCAAATTTTGAATGAAGGGGGGGGCCTCCCTGGTCTGAAGCAGGCTGGTCCAACTATGTCTGTGAGACCCAGAAATTGAAAAGGACCTGAGTAGGCTTGAGGGAGGATAAGCAAAAACCAGAAGAATAAATGTAATAATGGTTCTGTTTGCATGGAGTTTTCAGACTGCACAGCTGCATGAAGGGAATATACTTGGTGGCTTTGCTTGTCTGTGTGTGTCAGTTTGGTTAAACAAATGTCCTGTAAATAAATGAGAAACCCTAGAGAGCCTTTGCTAAACCTGGTCCTCCTGTGAGCTCTCTTGTGAGCTGCTCAGAGCCTGACTGGTTCTGGCTGTGCAGCTGATGGGGGCTTGGCTGGTAACCCATGTATCCCTGCCATAAAGGAAACAGGGCAAATATTGGCATCTGGAAGCACTATGTGGATTTGAATCAATCAGCAGTAAATTTCAGTTTGTTTGAACAATTTCTGTATTTAGGCAACTTTTACTGTATAATTTTAATCCTACCTAATTCATGCAGTTTCAGAAAAATACTGTATATGAGGTTATGACTGGTATTGCAACACTGCAGTAACACCTCTCACTGTCGTTAAACTGTAGAATTATAGTGATTTGGAATTTGGTTTGAAGCGTCGGATATTTATAGTGGTCAGATTTCTTACTCAACTGAATTAACTTCAGGTACTTTTGAATTTCAGAGCAGTGCTCTTGCCCTTCAAAGTAGCTGCTGTTTCCCTACACAGAAACTGCATCCGTTCTCAATAGCTGCTTATAGGTTTCCAGGAGATTTTAACATCTGGAGTGTGGATTGTTTGTTTGGGTTTTTTTATTAAAGAAAAAAAAAAAGGGGGGGAGTTGTGGCGCAAGCCCTTTCTTTACATTCTTTATAGTGTTTGTGCTCCAGTGTGCATTTGATTTGATAATTAGTTGTGTTACATATCTCTAGCTATATTGTACCACGTAAAAATGAAAGAAGGAAAGCAAACATATTTTAGTTATACTACACTTACACTGGTGAGAGTACTCATTTAGTATTGGTTTTATAGCCTTCATGAATAATTGTACGTCATAATAAGTACAAAATAATCAATTTCAATTCATTTTAGTACTTTTATCAGAAAATAATCTGACTGGAAACACAAAATACATATGGTATCTTTCATAAAAGTTCAAGTGCTTGTGAGATCTGATCAGTTGCTGAAAAGATCTAAATTGTATCTTAAAGAAGTAGCCATTAAAAAAGGCAACATGCAAGAAAGTGGAGGCAGTTACTACCAATTATCTTTAAATATTTATTGGAGAGGTCAAATAACCATGCATTTTTTAAAACTTTTATAATACAGTATTTTCATTAACATTTTTCTACTTTTATATTTTTTTATACTGAAGTACTTGCACAATCTAAAAGGGAGGAAAAAACTCCTGTTTTTCCAGTGTCTAATTACTAAGATTTTAGGAATCGTTGCTATTCTAAAGAAAAAAGCTATATTTTTTTATAAAGTATACTAGCTTCCTACAAGCAATCTTATGTAATTAATTCCTGCCTCACTTATAAGAATGTTTGCATTTACCTTTCTGTTTAATTACTTTTCCTGAAAAGATGGCATATTACTAAGGTAGATTTACAAAGATCATAATAGTAACTTTGATCAACAAATTGAGCAAGGTGTTTCAAGGGTGCGTAACAGTATGAAAGATGAAACTGGGGGTCTTGTGAAAATGAAAAGAGAGTAGGTGGAGAAGAGTAAGTTAATGGAGGCCAGGCATTCATTAATTCATTATGTGTTTAGCTACTATTACTCAGTGTTCTGAAGTGAGGCTCAGAGTTGAGCACACCCTGAAGCCACTGAAAAGAAAGGCCAGAGGTTGGCCTAGAGTAACATTTTGGATAGGCTGGTACACTGTGAGCATCCATCGTAATGGGAAAAAAGGCTGCTAGAGATGATTTAAAAACTCAGCTTGTAATAACATCTATACACCCCATCATTTTTTGCAGTACATGGTGACACATTTCCTACTAAAGAGGGATAATCTTTTAAAATGGTTCAGTCATCTGTAGTTTAAAAAATAATTTTACCATAGAAAGGGAGATAGGGAGATATTTCCAATATTTTGAAGTAGTTTGTGCTTTATATAGTTTTCAAAAAT